>CM035102.1:12390035-12890035 GCA_020205505.1 Panax japonicus
AGGATACATAATAGTTCATTAAACTATTCTAAAGTTTAATTACACTATTCTACATTACAAGTCTTGGCTTGATCTTCACGCTCATTCATATACTAAATGACACTTCGTCTGGATACCGATCAACTTAATCTTTACGGGATCCTTAAGTTCTTCTACTCGTATGTTGAAAATATTTTTCATTTAAAGTAAGTGTGAGCATTCAATTGCTCAGTAAGTCATAACAGTTGAATAAATAACATCAAGAATTTAAACAATTCTTTTAAGACTTCAATAACCGAACTAAGGTTATGAAGCAGCTTGAATAATAGGAATAATTCTAATTCCTACCATTTTAAACATTAGTCACATTAACTTTGAAATACTTTCACTCTTTTACCTTTTTCATACACATTCTGTCTGGATAGATTCATTAGCACATACTTAATAATAACGATTCATGAATAAACAGAACATTTTCATATTGAACAATTCAACCACAGTACAGTTCATCTCATAGAAACACCGAAGTGTTAAAATTGTGGCACAAGGCCTCATACATTCTAACACCTTGTAAAAATATTTCACATAAGCACATAGATAAAACTTCTCATGTTCAACATCTGAGAAGTTTAAGAAACTAGCATTCATTTCAAATATGAATGAAGTTAGGAAACTTGCCTTACGCACAGCTAAAACTTAGAGTTTACGCTGAATTACTCATTGAAAACCCTATATAACACATAAGGAAAAAGCACAAACACAAATTAGTCATATACTTGACTTATGCATTGGTTTACTTAACTTTACTTCTAAGGTTTGCATTTTTACAATCTAAGTTTACGCGACAACTTTCTTTACCGCTTTACGGCTTCATGACATACAGAGATGTCTTAACTCATACAATCATCATCTTTTATGATTTACATTCTTATCTTCTCCTTACAAATCTTCCAGAACTCAACACACATCATGTCTCTGCTAGTAGTCCACATGGTACTCTGAGGGGTTTCCCACAAACACCCAACAAACAAGTTCCCATCTCATCTACACTGTCTTTCACAATGAGTTAGATCGGTTGCCAGTTTTGTATATACCTTCATTCTCTGAAGGAATTATTTAGCCCAGCTCCCATATGTCAACCATCAAAGATTACGATTGTACCACAACCTAAATTTATCTTAACTTATCCGAACCATTAAGACTATAATGCTCGTTAAGTTAATTTCTTATTCCTTATGGCTTTCTAGCAACTAAGTGCCATACCTCAGGATTTATTCTTTATCGTCTAAGTCATACAGTCTTTTATATACTTAGAACGATCATTCAATATTAATTCTACACATTTATAGTGTTAAGCATTTTACGTTACCTTATTCATATCTTACAATGTCTGGTTCATTTGAATCAGAATGTTATCCAAGTTAACCATTAAATTGGCTTCTTTATAATATACATCATTATCTTTAATTCAATTCTTTATCGTTCACAGGTTTAATCATTGGTCTTAATTATCTTACGGTCAAACCATACATGCTGTGTAGGTTTTACCCGTTTAATCTTCGTGTACACTCAACCCTCACGTCAGTTAAAGTGTTTAACTTTCATTCTAATATTTTCTATCCGACTCACACTTAGAATTTCATTAATCTTGTTACCATTCGTTAAGGATTTCTTGATACCGTTAATTATTATTTCTTAATATCGAAGCCATACGGTTCGTTGTATGCTAAGACCGATCATTCATCGCATCTGCGTTGCATTTACACTTTCTATCTTTTAATCTCGTTTAATCTTTCCATTCAGCGTTTACTAAAGGTTTAAGTTACTTGTTTAAGTGCTACATTAGGTGAACTATATGTTCTTTATCTTTCATTATATTTCCCCCCAGGAGTTGAGCAATTAAAAGCTCCTTACTGGGCCTTGCGCCCTGCACCGATGCTGCGGCGCTGGTCCCCTTCTTTCTTCTCGTGCTGCAGCGCCACTTACCAGTAGTTAGTTTCCTGGGTTGGCACTAAGGCGCTGCCTCACAAGGCTTAACTGGCGCTGCGGCGCCAGGCCTAGAACTTTGAAATTTTTTCTAAGTCTTGAATTGGTTTGAGACGCTTACTTTACAATCTCATAACTCCTTCGTTATAACTTGGAACGAGGTTGTTCCAAAGCCATTCTCTTCCTTATCTTACGTACTTCAATTTCTCACGGACAGAAATTCATTTTGAATCCGTTAACTTGTTATTATTCATTCGTTTTACGTTATTAACGTTCTTCGTTAGTTCGTTTTATCTATGTGCAAATGTGAGATATTTGTACAAGGTGGTAGAATGTATGAGGCCTTGTGCCATAATTTTAACACTTTGGTGTTTCTATGAGATGAACTTTTCTGTGGTTGAATGGTTCAATATGAAAATATTCTGTTTATTCATGAACCGTTATTGTTAAGTCTGTGCTAATGAATCTAGCCAGACAGAATGTGCTTGAAAAAGGTAGAAGAGTGAAAGTATTTCAAAGTGAATGTGACTAATGTTTAAAATGATAGGAATCAAAATTATTCCTATTTTTCAAGCTTCTTCATAACCTTAGTTCGATTATTGAAGTCTTAAAAGAATTGTTTAAATTCTTGAAGTTGTTTATTCAACTTCTATGACTTGCTAAGCAATTGAATGCTCACACTTTCTTTAAATGAAAAACATTTTTAGCGTATGAGTAGAAGAACTTAAGGATCCCATAAAGATCAAGTTGATTGGTATCCAGACGAAGTGTCATTCAGTATAGGAACGAGCGTGAAGATCAAGCCAAGACTTGTAATGTAGAATAGTGTAATTAAACTTTAGAACAATTTAATGAATTGTTATGTATTATTGGTGGCGGATGAAAGTCACTCTTGTAAGATGTAAAGAATAATGTAATTATTATTATTATTTGTAATGAATGAGGTTATAAGGTATTAGAACCTGGGATTTGAGAATGTATGTTGTTATATTTAACTATATAATGATGTATGTTTAGAAAGAGATGTACTCGTGATGCACGAAATCCGGGTGTGAAGATAGATCGAATTTTGGGGCTTTACAAATTGGTATCAGAGCTGATAGGTTTTAAACCTTAGGTATGGGTACCCAAGGCTATAATCATAGAGAGAAGGATAAGAAAATCGTTGAGTTAAACGATTAATGAAGAAGATCATCACGTGATCATAATGAATCGTAATAACAGATGTTCTGTTAAACGATGAATGATTTATAGCTAATGTAATAAATTAATGGTACTATGAAGAAGTACGGGAAGAAGAACTCCGATTGAGTTGTGAAGGATAGCATACGAATTAAAGAAAATTCATATTAAGTTAAGAGAAAATTAGAGATGGTAAAATTTCAATTGAGGACTCATGTGGTAGCTGAGTTGTATGAACCTATGTTATGGCTGAAGGTTTGTGCTTTAGTGTAACAACTACTTAGCTTATTATAGTGATAATCATTGGAATATGTCGCGCTATCAATATGTATATAACGAGAAGGTGAATCTTTTCTCATGTATATATTTGATAGGTAGAGAATGATAAGTTTGGTGCGAGTTCTTGAAACTTATACTTTTAAAAAGTTTGCGACTCATAGTTATATGCTATGTTTCTGAGCCCTAAGTATATGGATAGTCCTTGATTTGTTCTTAGATTACATATTGCGAAGATAAGTTCTTAAATACATATGGTTGTGGAAAGTTCCTAAACACATAAAGTGTGGTAAGTTGATGTACTATACTAAGGTATAGGGATGTTTAGACTGAAAGAAAGTATTTTCAGTATACTTAGCATTGAAGGTGCTAGAGAAGATTTAAGTATTGTTGCAAGTAAGACAATGAAAAAGATGGAGAAATAGGATATTCCAAGTCACCTAGCTATGCTAGATTTTGAAGTTTATTGAAATCGTGCTTATATGTGCATTTTGAAAGAAAAAGAATTGGTTTAACTTTTGGAACCAATGGATTTTAAAAGAACTATTCTTGGTATGTTTATGCTAATAGCTTCAGCTAGACAGAAATTGGTTTGAAATATCAAAATAAATTTTATATCATCAGTACATTCGATGCAAAGATGATAAAAGGATGGAGTTATTAATGCAATTGAACCTAGTGTTGGATGTCATCTTAGGATCAACAACCCTCTATGGTATGATGTATAATGATGAAGTAATAAACTGACGAAGTCCTCAACGTACTGTGAAAAGTACGGTATCATGACGTCATAAAATGTTTTGATTCATTGCGAAAGAATTTAAAGAAGTAGTCGATGTCAATTGATTTGACTAGACGAATGTTTCAAGTTGATATCCAATATATTGGTATGGTCTAAGCTATTTTATTTGGCTAGACAAATGGTATGTCACGTTTAAAAGAAAATTGATCTTTCTTTGAGAAGTTGTGCCAAACCAAATTATTTTGGTGCGTAATCTAATGATTAAGTCTGAGGTGAACACACCCCGAAATGGGGTTATACGATGGGTTGATCACCTACATATGGAAGAGGTAGTTTACTTTCTTGGTGATTGTAAACTAACCATGATAGAAGGGTTTATAGTGAAATGTTGTTAAACCTAGTAAGAGTTCATGGTCAATTTGACCCCTCAACAAAAGTTTGAAATGTTTTAAAGGAATCTTTATATTCCTATTTATTCCTTCTACTTCATAATTCTTGATAAGTTATGAAGGTTAGGGAATGTTTGAAAGATAAGAACTTCTTTGAAGAGAAGTTAAGAGAATAATGAGCTAAAATTTCGAGGACGAAATTCTGTGAAGAAGGGGTAATGTGATGACCTGGGTATGGGTGTGGTTTTAAGAAATTCCGAAGATGGAATTTTTATAAGGGGGAAGTGTGACAACCTGGAGAACCGGATTGTCCAGAATTTAAGTTTAAGAATTAGTTATTAATAAAATAAATTTCTATTAATAATATTCTGTGCTATGTGTTTTTTAATCGTTCTAGAACCTATGATGATTATAAAATTAGGAGGATTCTGGCTACGAGCTAGACTGAACGAGTAAGAATTTTCAAGACGAAAATAAATTTTTTTTGGGAACAAAAATATTTCTAGGGAAAAGACGAAATAAACACTATTCACCCAACGAAACACTAAGGGTTAGGGTTTAAATAACCTAAGCCTTTTCGAGAGTTTGGTATGTCGAAATGATATTCCGTCGAAAGATTTGATGATAATATTGTTGTGAAAAGTAAAGTAAGATGATAAAAGTTTTTCTCGAAAAATGTGCAGAAATCAGACGAAAAAAAAAACAACGAAAAGTATTGTTATATTCTTTTCATTTGTTTAACTATGTTAGGAGAAAACTTAAAGGAAAATACTTAGCATCAAAAAGTGTTTTTAAGTTTGTCGGAGTTTCGAAGAATGCGTAAAAGTTAATCTGTAAAGGGAAGACGAAATATCCAAAAATATTTGGATTCCGAGAATCGCAGTTCTTCAAACTGTCGGACGAATTCCGCAAGACGGAGGCACGAAGCTTCCAAAAGAAATTTTGTGAATAGTAAGGAGGTTTAGTAAGGAGGTGGGAATAATAACTTTGGGGGCAAAATACTATTTTCCCCTAGCTTTGAAAATCTATAAAAGAGAAGTGTTAGTTGATTTCTTTGAAATCAACCAACACTTTGAGAGAGAGTGATAAGGCTCTTAAGCTTGGAGAAGAAAAAGAAGGAAGAGATAGAGAATGGATGCTCGGATCGGAGATGATCATGAAATAAAAAAGCTAGTAAATCTCCAGCTTTGTCTAGAGGAAGAAGAGTAAGGAAGAAATGTATTCAAAACCTAACTTCTAAGTTAAATTTTCTTTACGTTTCATATGTTCAAAACATATATTAATGAGAATAGAGGTAAAAGATGTTAAAAATGATTTTCATATGGTTGAAATCATGAGAAAAAGAAGAAATAAGAATTAGAAGTATGTTTATAAATTTCTTAAGGAAGTATGAATTTCATAATGAATTTGAACTATCCGAATGAATCATATGAACGATTCGGTTAAATAAGTAAGGAATGGTGTGTCATAACACCAAATTCCAAGGAAAAGTAAAATCGTAATCAAAATATCGATTAAAAAGGAAGAACTAACGAAGAACGCGAAGAACGTTGTTGATAGACAAATTTAAAACCATCATAGTATAAATTATTGTTGATGGAAAAGTTTAAAACCATCGTGTATAAGTTAGATGCTTATTGCTTGGTTAGGAATGATAGAAACGTTCATGAAGAACGGATTAAACTTAGCTATAATGAAGTTATGGCAAAAATTTTGTAAAAGACAAATGAGAAGTAGAAAGTATGTAAATGAACTCGAATGAGTAGGGTTTCATAAGAATGTAAGAGAACGTAGAAAACATGAGTTGTAAACTGAAGAACGAATGAATTCTGAGTTCGAATGACCGAATTACGGAAAAACTAACGAAGAACGTTAATAACGTAAAATGAACGAATGATAAAATTTAAGCCAATTGAATGGCAAGTTAACAGATTCAAATTGAATTTTTGTCTAAGGGAAATTAAAATACTTAAGATAAGGAAGGGAATAGCTTTGGAACGACCTCGTTCCAAGTTATAACGAAGGAGTTATGAGATTGTAAAGTAAGCGTCTCAAACCAATTCAAGACTTAGAAAAAATTTCAAAGTTCTAGGCCTGGTGCCGCAACGCCAGTTAAGCGTTGGGAGGCGACGCCGTAACGTCAACTTGGGAAACTAACTACTGGTTAGTGGCGCTACAGCGCAAGAAGAAAGAAGGGGACCGGTGCCGCAGTGCCGGTGCATGACAAGGCCCAGTAATGAGCTTTTAATTGCTCAACTTCTGGGGGGAAATGTAATAAAAGATAAAGAACATATAGTTCAACGAATGCAACACTTAAACAAGTAATTTAAGCCTTTATTAAAGGCTGAATGAAAAGATTAAATGGGATTAAAAGATAGAAAGTATAAACGCAATGAATCGTATGACTTCGACATTAAGAAATAATAATGAACGGTATCAAGAAAGCCTTAATGAATGGTAACAGGATTAGTGAAAGTCCGAGTGTGAGTCAGATAGAGAATGTTAGAATGAAATGTAAGCCTTAAACACTTTAACCGATGTGAGGGTTGAGTGTACGCGAAGATTAAATGGGTAGAACCTACACACCATGTATGGTTTGATTGTAAGATAATGAAGACCAATGATTATCACTGTAATAATCTAAGTAGTTGTTATACCAAAGCACATACCTCCAGCCATAATAGAGGCTCATATAACTTAGCTACTACATGAATCCTCAATTGAAATTTTACCATCTCTAATTTTCTCTTACCTTAATATGATTTTCTTTAATTCGTATGCTATCCTTTTTAACTCAATCGGAGTTCTTCTTCCTATACTTCTTCATAGTACCATTCATTTATAGCATTATCTATAAATCATTCATCGTTTAATAGAACATCTGTTATTATGATTCACTATGATCACGTGGTGATCTTCTTCATTAATCGTTTAACTCAACGATCTTCTTTTCCTTCTCTCTACGATTATAGCCTTAGGTACCCATACCTAAGGTTTATAACCTATTAGCTTTGATACCAACTTGTAACGTCCCAAAATATGATCTATCTTCACACCCGGATTTTGTGCATCATGAGTACATCTCTTTCCAAACATACATCATTATATAGTTAAATATAACAACATACATTCTCAAATCCCAGGTTCTAATACCTCATAACCTCATTCATTACAAATAGTGATAATTACATTATTCTTTACATCTTACAAGAGTGACTTTCATCCGCCACCAAGGATACATAATAGTTCATTAAATCGTTCTAAAGTTTAATTATAGTATTCTATATTACAAGTCTTGGTTTGATCTTCACCCTCATTCATATACTGAATGACACTTCGTCTAGATACCGATCAACTTGATCTTTAGGGGATCCTTAAGTTCTTCTACTCGTACGTTGAAAATGATTTTCATTTAAAGCAAGTGTGAGCATTAAATTGCTCAGCAAGTCATAGCAGTTGAATAAACAACTTCAAGAATTTAAACAATTCTTTTAAGACTTCAATAACTAAACTAAGGTTATGAAGCAGCTTGAATAATAGGAATAATTCTGATTCCTATCATTTTAAACATTAGTCACATTCACTTTGAAATACTTTCACTCTTCTACCTTTTTCATGCACATTCTGTCTGGCTAGATTCATTAACACAGACTTAACAATAACGGTTCATGAATAAACAGAACATAATCATATTGAACAATTGAACCACAGAATAATTCATCTCATAGAAACACCGAAGTGTTAAAATTATGGCACAAGGCCACATACATTTTACAACCTTGTACAAATATCTCACATTTTCACATAGATAAAACTTCTCATGTTCAACATCTAAAAATTTTAAGAAACTAGCATTCATTTCAAATATGAATGAATTTTGCAAACTTGCCTTACGCACAACTATAACTTAGAGTTTACACTGAATTGCTCATTGAAAACCCTATATAACACATAAGGAAAAATCACAAACACCAATTAGTCATATACTTGACTTACACATCAGTTTACTTAACTTTACTTCTTAGGATTTGCTTTCTTGCAATCTAAGTTTACGCGACAATTTTCTTTACCGCTTTACGGCTTCATGACATACGGAGATGTCTTAACTCATACAATCATCTTTTATGATTTACATTCTTATCTTCTTCTTACAGATCTTCTAGGACTCAGTACACATCGTGTCTCTGCTAGTAGTCCATATGGTACTCTGAGTGGTTTCCCACAAATAACCAACACACAAGTTCCCTTCTCGTCTATACTGTTTTTCACAGTGAGTTAGATCAGTTGCCAGTTTTGTATATACATCCGCTCTCTAAAGGAATTGTTTAGCCCATCTCCTATATGTCAACCATCAAAGATTACGATTGTACCACAACATAAATTTATCTTAACTTATCCGAACCATTAAGACTATAATGTTCGTTAAGTCAATTTCTTATTCCTTATGGCTTTTTAGCAACTAAGTGCCATACCTCAGGATTTATTCTTTATCGTCTAAGTCATATAGTCTTTTGTATACTTATAACGATCATTCAATATTAATTCTATGCATTCATAGCATTAAGTATTTTACGTTACCTTATTCATATCTTACAACGTCTGGTTCATTCGAATCTAAATGTTATCCAAGTTAATCATTAACTCAGCTTCTTAACAATATACGTCATTGTCTTTAATTCAATTCTTCATTATCTTACGGTCAAATAATACACGGTGCGTAGGTTCTACCCGTTTAATCTTCGCGTACACTCAACCCTCACATCGGTTAAAATGTTTAACACTTACATTTCATTCTAACATTCTCTATCCGACTCACACTCGGACTTTCATTAATCTTGTTATCGTTTGTTAAGGCTTTCTTGATACCGTTCATTATTATTTCTTAATATTAAAGCTATACGATTCGTTGTATACACTGCAAGCGCCACTCACCAGTAGTTAGTTTCCCGTGTTGGCGCTATGGCTCCACCTCGATCCCAAGGCTTAACTGGCGTTGCGGCGCCAGGCCTAGAACTTTGAAAATTTTTCTAAATCTTGAACTAGTTTTTGATGCTTACTTTATAATCTCATAACTCCTTCTTTATAACTCAGAACGAGGTCGTTCCAAAGCCATTCTCTTCCTTATCTTACATACTTCAATTTCCTTTGTATAGAAATTCTTTTTAAATCCGTTAACTTGTAATTCAGTTGGCTTAAATTTCATCATTCGTTCATTTTACGTTCTTAACGTTCTTCATTATTTCATCCGTAATTCGGTCATCTAAAATTGGAATTCATTCATTCTTGAGTCCACGACTCATGTTTTCTATTTTCTCTTATATTCTTATGAAACCCTACACATTCGTGTTCATTTATATACTTTTTACTTCTCGTTTGTCTGTTACGAAATTTTTGCAATAACTTCGTTATAGCTAAGTTTAATCCTTTCTTCATGAACGTTTCTATCTTTCCTAACCAAGCAATAAACATCTAACTTATACGCGATGGTTTTAAACTTGTCCATCAATAACAAGTTATACTATGATGGTTTTAAATTTGTCCATCAACAACGCTCTTTGTGTTCTTCGCGTTCTTCGTTAGTTCTTCCTTTTTAATCGATATTTTGATTACGATTTCACTTTTTCTTGGAATTTTGTGTTATGACACACCATTCCTTACTTATTTCCCTGAATCGTTCATATGATTCATTCGGATCGTTCAAATTCATTACGAAGTTCATACTTCCTAAAGAAATTTATAAACTAAACTTTTAATTCTTATTTCTTCTTTTTCTCATGATTCTAACTATATAAAAATCATTCTTAACATCTTTTACCTCTATTCTCATTAAGCTATGTTTTGAACATATGAAACTTAAAGAAAATTTAACTTAGAAGTTAGGTTTTGAATACCTTTCTTCCTTATTCTTCTTCCTCAAGATAAAGCTGGTGATTTACTAGCTTTTCTATTTCACGATCATCTTCGATCCGAGCATCCATGCTCTATCTCTTCCTTCCTCTTCTTCTTCTCCAAGCTTAAGAGCTTTCTTTCTCTCTCTCTCTCTCTCTCTCTCTCAAAGTGTTGGTTTATTTCAAAGAAATCAACTAACACTTCTCTTTTATAGATTTTCAAAGCTAGGGGCAAAAAAGTTATTTCACCCCCAAAATTACTATTCCCACTTCCTTACTAAACCTCCTTACTATTTACGAAACTTCTCTTGGAAGCTTCATGCCTCCGTCTTGTGGAATTCGTCCGACAGTTCGAGAAACTGCGATTCTCGGAAAACAAATATTTTTGGATATTTAATCTTTCCATTACAGATTAACTTTTACGCATTCTTCGGAACTCCAAAAAACTAAAAAACACTTTTTGATGCTAAGAATTTTCCTTCACATTTTTCCTTAACGTAGTTAAACAAATGAAAAGTACATAACAGTCTTTTCATCATTTTTATTTCGTCTGATTTTTGCACATTTTTCGAGAAAACCTTTTATCGACTTACTTAAATTTTCACAACACATTTTTATCAAATCTTTTGACGGAATATCATTTCGACATACCGAACTCTCGAAAAGTCTTAGGTTATTCAAACCCTAACCCTTAGGGTTTCGTCGGGTGAATAGTGATTATTTCGTCTTTTTCCCCTAAAATATTTTTGTTTCTGATTTTTTTTGTCTTGAAAATTCTTACTCGTTCAATCTAGCTCGTAGCCAGAATCCTCCCATTTTATATTCATTTTAGGTTCTAGAATGATTAATAAACACATATCACATAATATTATTAATAGAAATTCATTTTATTAATAACTAATTCTTTAAACTTAAAGTTTGGACAATCCGATTCTTCGTGCTGTCACACTTCCCTTGTTCAACAACTGGATCTTTTAGATTTTCCATAGATGACATGAAGGCCTTTATGGAGATAAATATCAGATTCAATGGGGGTTACCACTAATCATTACTTTTGAAGCAATATAGGAGGTGGATATTTCCAGTTGTCTAATGCTAAACCTTGAGGCTGCCATTGAGTGCTTCTACAAGTGATTTCCTTTATTAAGAATATTTAAGGCAACTTATTTTTTAAACTTCAGTCCAGTTATATTAACACAAGTGTTAATTTTATCAGAGTATCCAGCTATAGTTTGTGTAATGACAACTTGTTATGCTATTCTAATTGCTTTTGGAGCTGTATGTGCTGGGAGAAACTTTGATTTGGTTTAACTTTCTAAATTTATGTTTGTGTAATGACTAAAAGTGTTTAAGATTTCTTTGGAATATTCGCAAAGTGGATATTTGAATTTTGCTTTCATGTCTCTTATTTACTCGTGTATTTTGATGCGGGATATGAGATCGGTCTGAAGTTGCATTTGTTTTTACTCAGTGTCATTCTAATATTACAGGGAGTGCCAAAGTGTGTCTCAAGGTGTAGTTAGTGGTTGAAATTGTGGTAAATGGATATGTTCTTTTTTGCTTTTTATTTTTTATAGGTAGTTATTGGAGTATAGGTATTGTCTTATGTAACATTCTTAATTTCCTTTCTTCCATGTATATTATTCTATGTATAGAACTAGATATTCAGTACACATTGTGTTACTAGTGTACGCTAGAGGTCACACTTCACAAGGATTGTGATAATACACTCCCTACTGTTTTTGGATGACCTATAAAACACTACTGATTTCTAGAGGTGGCAATGAATCAAGTCTATTAATAGACAATTGGTCACATAATCTTTCCATTTACAAGAAAGTAAGCAAATAAAAAATTTCATTGGCCAATGAATCTACTGTTTCTCTTCTTTGAAAATTTCAAAACTCAAGTTTTGGATGCATTTCAGAAGAAAGCAAAATAAATGCCAAAGTTCAAGTTTAATTTAAATAATTCTTTATATCAGATACATGAACAATACAGTTAAATGCCGCTATATGCAATCAATATATCTCTGTGTGATTTACATGTTTTCCATTTCTTAATCACTTATATGACAATTGAGGCACACATAACTGATGTCAAGAGCTCTGCTTGCTTTGGAATTTGGCCAGGAATTGATGTTAATGCTAATATCACCACTTTTAACAACATAAAGACAAAACAAACCTTATAGATTCTAGAAGTTAACCCAAATTACAATATTTACTCCATCTTGGATAAGGTTACAACAAACTATACTAGAAGTTTAATCAACCCAAATGACAATATTTACTCCATTTACAATAACATAATTAAAATCAATAACCAAGAACAAACAAGTTCAATAATAAATTTTATTCTTCGCATTTTGCCTATTGCACTCATTTTCTCCATCTCTTGCTCCATTCTGTTAATCTTTCGAAGTAATCCGGTAATTATTTGTCTTGATCTGTCTCACATTGGAGGATAATACCAAGCAAAAAATTGCCAAGCATTCCTCAGTAAACAAAGAAGATTTCAATTTTATGTGCAAGTAAATAGAATGAAAGAGATATATAAAAAAATTGAAACCCTAACACACTTACTTTTCCATAATTTGGACATGTTAAAAACCTTCTTCCTGGGTTTGAATCGGTTCATGCTATTTTAAGTAGAGGTCGCCTCTCACAATCACATTGTGCGTTCATAGATGCTCAAACAAAATGTATTCAAACACGAATAGAGTGAGAAAGTCTTTCTCAAACACGAATAGAGTTACTGATATATGGAATGCTATACATTAGAACAACTTTATTGTAGCAAGTCACAAGTCCAATTAGGTTACAGAAAAGGAAATCACAGTAATCTAGGCAGTACAAACTATAATCCCCAAGAGACAATTGGCCAAATAATGTTAAAGTAACAAAGAAATATGAAAAATAGTGTTAAAGTAACGAAGAAATATGAAAAATAGTGTCATAGTAATCACAGTAATTTAGTAGAAACCCAATTGGTGAAATAGTGTTAAAGTAACGAAGAAATATGAAAAATCCCCAAGAGTTTCAAGTACATCAAAATTGTAATCTTTGTTGAATGTTGTCCTTTAAGAACATGATAAAGAATAACAAACAAGTAGTAATCACTTGAATCTTCAATATCCCAATAATTTTTAATCACGCAACAATCAACCCTAATCAATTTAAAGTTCACACAATTCAAAACTTATCCAATCATTCAGTCGCTTGCTGTTGGAAAACATACCAATCCTTCAGTCACTTCTTTAGATGAGTTGGAAATACTATTTCTCTTAAGACTCCTCTTAGAACAACAATCAACAATAAAACCACGATTGTGTTCATATAATCAGCAATAAAACCTCTTAGGTAGCTCAAGTCGGATTGAGTTTCGCTTTTTATCGAATGACAAATCAATAACCTTAAAAGGGCTTACCATAATATCCTTTTCAAAGATGATTCAAATTTATAGAAGCACTAAAATGCAAACAATGACTCTAAATAATATAATTTGGCCATTTTGGAATTGACCCAAAAATATCCTTCAACTTCTCTTTTACAAGAGCCTAAACTAAATATTTTGAAACAACCAACTTTTCCCAAAAAGGGAAGCCCAAATATTTCTTAAACATGTTAATATGTTTACAGGAATCAAATGCTCCAAAACAACTGAAACCCATAGCTTCAAATACTCTCATTTGAAGAACCCACCAGCTAAAAAACTTAGTCCGAAACTCTAATCACCACTCATCTTCAATTTTTAATAGCTAAGCAAAAACATTCAATCATAAAAAATAATTTTTTATGTAAATATACAACAAATAGTGACTAAAACTCGAATTACGTAGAAATTAAAATAAAAACCCACAACCCAAACCTTAATAAATCAAAGTTTTAGTGTCCAAAATGAAAAAAGAAATTGCACCTTAAAAGCTTATCTAGGGTTGTTTGATCTGATTCGGGTCAGTGGTAGGGGAAGAAATCGAACACAACTTCGTTCCTTTCGACCGAATTAAATGAGAGAAAGGGGTTTGCTTTGTCTGAAAAATCTACGAGCAACTGAAAGGATTCCACACATGATGGTTATAGTTTTATATTTTTAAGAAACTAGAATACCCAAAAAAGAACTGATTCCACACAAAAGTTTAAAAATTGGAGACATACCAGGTTTAGGGCTTGTTTTGGAAGCACATGATAGAGAATTAGATGAGGGAAGAGGGTCACGATCATGGCTTATTTTGGACTAACTGATTCGTGTCAAGGGGCTTCAGATTTGGCTTCGGCTTTTGTAGATTTTTTGGATGAGGGAGGAAAGGGGTTCGCGTTCCTTTTAATTTTTGAATGAGAGAAATAAGAGGGCATTTCAAAAGCCATGTTATGTGAGAGTGAGGAGAGAGAAATTAATAAGAGGGCAGCTTTTATAGGTAAACTGGGTAAGCACGATCAGGGGTAATCCCATGATCCGGATTATATATATATATATATTAGGAAAGAATCAAGTATGCCCATAATCCTTCATACCTTATATACGGAAAGGATCAAGTATGCTCTTGATCCTACATACCTTGCTTACCCCATTTAGCGACAAACCGATTTAGCGACGGACAGGGCGACGGTTCGGTCCGTCGCGTATATCAGAACATCGTCATCTAAATTTTTATTGACGTATTGAATTGTCGCCATAACATATAAACTATTAATATGTTCTATAGCAACGGATCGAACCGTTGCCCGGTCCGTCGCTAAAGGTGGTGAGCATGGTATATAAAATAAAAGGGGTATGCCCTTGAAATGGATTATATATATATATATATATATATATATATATATATATATATATATATATATATATATATATAAAACTAACTAACTAACTAACTAACTTGATATAAACAATCCAATCTTGAAAAAAACACATTTATTAAACAAAGAAGTGGATACAAAGGATTTTATGACTAAGTTATTTTTACTATGTCCAGTGTTATAGTCCCATTCTAAAAGTACTCAAAGTTTATGGATGCTTAGTTTTTCACTTTGTGGTACATTTGTGGCCTTTCTTTGTCTATCAGTCCTTGAGATAGTTTAATCTCTTCATTTGGATTAGGAATGCAAAGCACAACCAAATATGTTCTCTCTTTTCGTGAATTAGCTACCACCTTGTGAAGTGGACTATTAAACATTACATTGCTCATTATATGCTCAAAATATACTAGTTAAATTAGACCATTCCATGATACCAACTTGAAGTTTGTGTTTTCTTAGATGGTGTTTGTTTGTGTCTGAATGCCTCTTAATTCATCTGTCTCTTATTCATTCAAAGTCAAATTTTGATTGGTAAATTTTTTTTACCTCTTAATGCCTCTTAATCGTTAAGATATAAATTCAAATCTTAACTATTAAGAGCTGCCTCTTAATAGTTTATTTAAAATTTATAGACAAAAATAGCCGTAATAAATATTATACTGTTAGGTTTGTATAGAGTGCAATTACGTAATCAAATCACATAATCAAAGCGGAAGCATGAAAAAGGGAGTTATTTTAAAATTTATATAAACCATTACCATGATCGTACTTTAATGCTTAATTATCAATTCAAAAAAAAAAGAGAAGGACATCATATTCATACATTTGTAGAAACGAGCTTCCTCAGGTACGAGTTGTGACAAACAAGATTTTTATAATTTAATTTGAATATTTATTGAATTAAATAAATATTTTTCGATGATTTAATTATTGGGTTAAATAATTAATTGATGAATTTGTGGTAGATTAATTTAATTATATGTGTTACATTGATTAAATTAATGTGGAGAATTTATTATTTAAAAGTATGTATTAATTGGGCTTATTTGATTTAATGAATTATTTAATAAGCATAATGTTATCCTAATTAATTTAATAATTAATTAGAGATTTAATGATTTGACATAATTAATAAATGAGATATTGCTCATTCGTGACTTGGTCAACAAAGAGAGTTTCCCATATGAATCCCCAGTGACAACATGCGAAAAGACTGGGGCATCTTTGTAAGAACCCGAATTTTCAAAAATTATTAAAATAAGAATTTGGTAGATAAAATTCTTAAGGCATGTGAAGGATTCAAATAAAAATATATAATGCGTTGTAAGGTATATGACGTGGGTCGTATGGGTGATATAAACTATGCAATACGTGATGTTGTGTTTAATAAATATATATCCTTAATTATATATTTGTTATAAATTATAGAGATGAAATAGTAAGAAGACGAATAAAAATTTATCTATTGATGTTACATAATTTATGTGAAATTATTATAGTAAGTTGGCGACATTATATATTTTTGATAATCACCAATTTCTTGAGTATTTGTACGAGTACGTATCAAGTTTAAGTTGGTGCAACCGTACTCTTTATTGGTTGATGTATAGGAGCTGGGACAAACGATTCCTTCAGAGAGCGGAGGTATATACGAATTGATAACCGATTTAACTCACTGTGAAAACAGTGTAGACGAGACAGAAACTAATTTATTGGTTGTTTGTGGGAAACCACTCAGTGTATGTGACGCCCCCAAAATAGGTATACATCACCCATCTTGAGTCGCCAAATACATGGTACAAAATTCAAATACAACTTAATTATACACAAGTCGTGTGAAATACGACAAAACATAATCTAAGAGTTTTAATAAGAATATTGTCATCTAGACAATTTCCACACTCAATGGAGTCTTTATTACATTTATTGTCACACTATGTAATAGAATAGTGAGAACTACTAATGCTATCATCTGGACCGTCACTCCGTTCCCCGACTAGTCCCAGCTACGTTCTCATTTCTTGAAGAGAACAATGAAAGAAAGGGTGATCTCAACTAGCCCAGTAAGAAATATTATAACTAAGATAATGCAGAATAAATTATCATTAGTCTTCAATAATATTAAACTAATAAAATACAATAGATATCAAGTTTAACTGCAGTGGAATAAGCAATCCATTAGAAGAGTCAAGTAGAGCATGATATCTACTATCTTCTATGATTTAAAATATTTTCATCAATTTTTATCGCTGAAACTCAGCTTAATAAATAAACCACATCATCGAGTCATCCTTGCACTACGGGCCAAGGATATTCATTAAATCATCAATGGTTATGACTATACCGAATAATCCCTGGTTATAATCATACCAAAAACTGTCCATCAATACACTACCGACTACTGGGGACTTTTACCACATCATATATAACATTACAGGTCATGATTATACCGAATAATCCCTGGTCATATTCATACCAAGTCCATTTATGCACGTAAACCAAAGATGACTTTCATCACAATATAAGCATGAGGATGATGACAATGACATAATAATTCAATAAAACAAGTTCAAGAATAAATTTTAAAGATTTATAAGTTAATTTATCTTGAAATTAATTACGTCCAAATTGTCAACATGATATTGCTTTGTGGAGTAAAATTCAAGAATGCTCAGAAGAATATTTTCATAAAAAGATACCGGATGAAGCGCGAATATCCAGGATATTCTACTAATTTCATGGAGTATATAAGCCAAAACTTTCACCAAATGAGTATCATAGAATATATGAAACTGTAAATGGATTTTCACCCGCCATGCAGTAATCCATGTAGACAGATGATTTTCACAATTTAATAAGGAATGAATACGAAGGATCATTCACCATGCATGTGATAATCCACATAGACAGGTTATTCCAACAGAATAATAAAGAATGGAACCAGGTCATTCGTAATCCGCACAAATAGGATATTCTAATAGAATAATAAATAATGGAATAACAGAAGAATTCACAATACATGCGATAGACCGCACAGACAGGTTATTCCAACAGAATAATAAAGAATGGAATAACATAAGAATTTCACCATGTATGCGGTACTTCGCATAGACAGGTTATTTCAACATAATAATAAAGAATGGAATAACAATAGCTCTCTTCATGAATATGAAAGAAATAACACCCCTTACCTTAGAAAGAAACTGGATACTTGAGTAGAGAGGTAGCAGGCTTCTCTTCTTCTTTCTCTCTATAATAATTGCTCTATAGCTTTAGTGAATTGGTGAGAAATGAAGAAAGAATGAGCTTCTATTTATAGGAAAATATTGATTCGATAATTGCACGTTTTGGGGCTTGAAATATTACAGCACAATACCTCCAACTTTTCTTTCATTTTTAATTTAGTCCTGCAAGTATTATCAAACTTTTACCACCTCTCGTAATAGTAAATAATGTGATTCAATAGTTCAATCGTGTGAATCAATAGTTATAATCATGTGAAAATACGAATTACAGTATAGTACCTCCATTTTTAACTTAGTCATGCAAGTATTATCAATCTTGCACCAACTCCCCTAATAGTACATGAATGTGATTCAATAGTACACACATGTGAATAAATAGTTATATAAGCATGTGAATTAGTAGTAATTAATTGCTCATTTATCCGATTAATTACCTGATTTATCAATATAAGCCCCAGACAACAATTATCATCGGAATAGATGTCGATTTTCACTAACATTAATAATTCTAACACAATGGAACTATCAATTTCATCTTTAATCAACACAAACTTATTCATCATTAATATTATAACTCACAATATTTAACAATCAGGTCATTCCCAGGAAAGAGGGGGCTTTTCGATAAGGATTTCTCCTTATTGACGTGTAATTAGATGACCAAACATCTCATTGACAGAACTTCTAGACATTATAAATATTGCAATTTAATAATATGAATAAATTTTTCGTCTCAATTATTGATTTAATAATATATCATATAATGTAGATGATACTGTGACAATAATTGAATCAATAATATGAGAGATATGATGCAACAATTATTTTTATAAAAAGATAATTCTGTCGTTTTCTTATTACGACAATACTTCCGGTGTGGGGTCCACCAATGATTGTGCCGTCGTACGAATATTCCCTGTTAAAATGAATATTTTCCGACCAATCGAATATTATATAACCACTTGCTTACTTTGTAAAATTTATAAATATTACCCACAACTATAACATTGTATTATATCTACACCATAATATTCAAAAATATATTTCGAAAGAAATTAATCTTTATTCATAAAAGTTGGGGTCTTACAACCTCCCCTTCATATGAAATTTCATCCTCAAAATTAGGGTACGTACCTAGTATATCAAAAAGGTGAGGATATCTTGAGTTCATCTCAGATTCTAACTCTCAGGTCATTTCTTCCACATCGTGGTTTCTCCACAAACTTTGACTTGAGGTATAACCTTGGAGCGTATAATATGATCCTTCTTATCCAAGATTTTAACAGGTAACTCTTCATACGTTAAATCTTTCTCTATCTCGTCTGGTTCTAATTCAATAATTTGGTTTGGGTTTTTCACATATTTACGTATCATAGATATGTGGAAAATATTATGAACACGAGACATAATTGGCGGTAAGGCGAGTCTATAGGCCACAGTTCTTGTCACAGTCTATATATATAACTTAGGTAGGTTATACTAGCGAAGGAATTCTCTGTCTCTCCCCTCCTAGTTCTTGTCACACATCTCAGCCAGGGATTATATCCCTAAGCTTTGATACCAACTGTGACGCCCCAAAAATAGGTATACATCACCCATCTTGAGTCGTCAAATACATGGTACAAAATTTAAATACAACTTAATTATACAACAGTCGTGTGAAATACGAAAAAACATATTCTAAGAGTTTTAATAAGAATATTGTCATCTAGACAATATCCACACTCAATGGAGTTCTCATTATATTTATTGTCACACTATTTAACTAAATAGTGAGGACTGCTAATGCTATCATCTGGACCGTTACTCCGTTCCCCAACTAGTCCCGGCTACATTCTCATTTCCTGAAGAGAACAGTGAAAGAAAGGGTGAGCTCAACTAGCCCAGTAAGAAATATTATGACTAAGATAATGCAGAATAAATTATCATTAGTCTTCAACAATATTAAACTGATAAAATACAATAGACATCAAGTTTAACTGCAGCGGAATAAGCAATCCATTAGAAGAGTCAAGTAGAGCATGATATCTACTATCTTCTATGATTTAAAATATTTTCATCAATTTTTATCGCTGAGACTCATCTTAATAAATAAACCACATCATCGAGTCATCCCTGCACTACGGGCCAAGGATATTCATTAAATCATCAATGGTCATGACTATACCGAATAATCCCTGGTCATAATCATACCAAAAACTCTCCATCAATACACTACTGACTACTGGGGACTTTTACCACATCATATATAAAATTACAGGTCATGATTATACCGAATAATCCCTGTTCATAATCATACCAAGTCCATCTATGCACGTAAGACAAAGATGACTTTCATCACAATATAAGCATGAGGATGATGACAATGACATAATAATTCAATAAAACAAGTTCAAGAATAAATTTTAAAGATTTATAAGTTAATTTATCTTGAAATCAATTATGTCCAAATTGTCAACATGATACTGCTTTGTGGAGTAAAATTCAAGAATGCTCAGAAGAATATTTCCATGAAAAGATACCGGATGAAGCGCGAATATCCAAGATATTCTACTAATTTTATGGAGTATAGAAGCCGAAACTTTCACCAAATGAGTATCATAGAATATATGAAACTGCAAATAGATTTTCACCCGCCATTCGGTAATCCACGTAGACAGATGATTTCAACAATTTAATAAGGAATGAATACGAAGAATCACTCACCATGCATATGATAACCCACATAGACAGGTTATTCCAACAGAATAACAAAGAATGGAACCAGGTCATGCGTAATCCGCACAGACAGGATATTCCAACAGAATAATAAATAATGGAATAACAGAAGAATTCACTGTAAGACCCCAAATAATTAATAAATGAAATTTAATTTTTTTTAATTATTATTTTGAATAGTAAGGGTTGATTTGATTAATGTGGATAGTTATGGGTAAAATACGCAAATATTTCAAAATAAGCAAGTGGTTATAAAATATTCATTGTTGTCGGGAAATATTCGTTTGGTCATGGAATATTCGTACTGTCGGGGAATATTCGTACAACGGCGCAGCCATGTGTGGGCCCCATAACGGAAAGCGATTGGAGGAAGAAAACGACAAATATAAGTTGTTTAAAAATAACGGCGTAGTTGTTACCGTTTACACTGTTGGAATACCCGGTGGTTAAAATACAGTAATATGCGTAGTTGCCCAGTAGCACACGGTATTGCACAATATTTTGAATTATTGATCCTTACGTAAGAAGGCACTACTCAATAATTGCTACAGGAGTTATTGTTCATTACTTTATTGATTCAATAATTGCTGCGTTGATATTTATATTATTATTGTTTTAATAATTGTCATTGCACAGTATTTTCCATTATCAGATCAATAATTCATATTATTTGAATAATATTATCAGATAATATTATTGGCAATGTCTAGAAAGTTCTGTCAAGGAGAGGTTTGGTCATCTAATTGCGCGCCAGTAAGGAGAAATCCTTATTGGAAAACCCCCTCTATCCTGGGAACGGCCTGGTTGTCAGTACTGTGATTCTGTAATATTATTTTTAATAATTAATTATTGATTATTATTATAAAGAAAATATTTATTTTATGTGGATATTGATGGAGAAAATTTTTAATGTGACAATTGTTGAAAATTAATATTTTATCTTTTTCTGATAAAATAATTCATTTAAATATATTATTTTAATAATATATTAACGATGATATTTTTATAATGAATGTGGGATATATGAGTGTATGAGGAGGTAGAGTATTATTGTGACATTAAATGTTTAACACATGTTTTGTGTGTCGGTGGACATAATTTTTGATCGAAAATTGAGTATAGACTGTAAAATCGTCCGTTTGTGGATTTCGGTCAATTTCTATTTGGAATTTGGAAAAACTTCCTTCTGCAAAGTTGTAGAGAATTGAATTTCCTATAAAAATATGCGAGATTCGAATTTTCTGACAAAAGGGCTATTTATCATGAATTATTCAAGTTTCGGAGTTCCGAAATAATTGATTTTTGGAAGTTTTAATTATTTTATATAAGAAAAACGTTTTTGTGGTTGTTGGCACATGGGTGGCTGATGTTTTTGACCAAAGAAGGCATGCTAGAGTTTTCAAAACATGTGGGTAAGAATTTTGAATAAATAATAATATATTTTATTAATTTAGTCTCCTTTGGCGTTCTAACATTTTCCTATAAATAGAGGGCTAAGTTAGAATTGAAAATCACACCAGAAACAAAGTTTTCTCTCTTTCTCTCTCTATATTATCGAGCGTATCCTTGTGAGTATACTTTGAGTGTTGCTATACGGTGCGAGTTTCTGTCAGCACTATACCGAAATTCAGTCAGAAGTACGACTATTTTGAGGTAAGGGATGTTATTTTCTTCTTAAATGATATTATTTTCTTCAATATCATTATGCCGAAATATTGGTGAACGTTTTTATCAAATTTGGAACTTTTTGTGCCGGAGTTACTATTCACGTATACGGCACTATTCACGTATACGGCACTATTCACAGAAAAATTATTTTTTTTCTTTTCGTCCAAAATATCTATTGTGGATACTAGTTTTGATTGTATCCATGTTTTGATCATTCTTGAATTTTACACCACTATGATTATTTTTGAGGTACTTTTGGACATGGATAAAACAAAGTACGAATCCTTAATTCTTAATCCTTGTCATTTTGTTTCACTGGATTCGCTTCTTTAAAAATATTTTTTTATCATCTTCAGTCTTAAAGGATGTTATTATTGAATATCTTTGGCCTGTAGTGCAAAGATGAATGATTTCTGATGAATATCTTTGGCCCGTAGTGGAAAGATGAACAGGTGTTTAGATGAACATGACCAACAGATGAATATCCTTGGCCTGTAGTGCAAGGATGAATATATGATTCAAGATGTGCATTGATTGATGTTACAGGGATAAAAATACTGTTGATGGACTGTTAAATTCATAGACATTAGTAGATTTCATCCTCTACGTAACTCTTCTATGAATTAATATTCTCCGCTGCGAATATTGATTTAAAACTTGTTGTCTATTGTATTCTATTAGATTTTTTTCCCCGTTGAAGGCTAACGATAATTTGTTGTATATTATCTTAGTCATAATATTCTTTACTGAGCTAGTTGAGCTCACCCTTTTCCTTTTTGTTCCATTTTTCTTCTCAGGAGACGAGAATATAGCGATTACGAGTCGGGGTATGAATTGATGGTCCTTGAGAGAGTTGTTTAGTAGTCCTCACCATTTTTGTAAAATAATATATCAATAATTGTATTGAGGACATAGTTGAGTATGTGTATTGTCTAGATGACAATGTTTGTATTCAAACTCACAGTTTATGGGTTGTAAAAGTTGTAGTTGTTTCTGTACCATGTATTTGGCGACTCAAAATGGGTTGGATGGAATGGACCTATTTTGGGGGCGTCACAGTTGGTATCAGAGCTTAGGGATATGATCTCTGGCGGAGATCGGGGAATAGAACTAGGAGGGGAGAGACGAGTAAATCCTTCGCTAGTGTGTCCTACCTAAGCTTATTTGTTAGTTGGTCAGTATATAGGGATATTATGTGATATATTGATTTCCTTAATTAACCCTTGTTTTATGACAGTATTTGAGAATGTCGACTGAGAATATTAACAATGGAAATGAGACCGTGGAGACGTCTGTACTCACCAACGAGGAGAACGTGCAACAGGCTGGCAATGTTCCTCCTGTGAACAACACCACTGATCAGACGATGAATGACGCAATGTTTAGAAGCTTTTTGCAGTTCATGCAAAATCAGATGAGGGAGACTCGTGTTCAAAATACAGGAGGAAATGATAACAATTCACGGGTTGTCACAGCCAAGCAGTTCAAAGAGTTGGGACCACCAAAATTTAAGGGAAAGCCAGATCCGATCATGACGGACACATGGGTCAAGCAAATTACCAAGATATTCGATGTCTTGGGATGCACGGAGGAACAGAAGGTTCCATTCGCCACCTTTATGTTCCGTGGTGAGGTAGACTACTGGTGGGAGTCTGTGAAGCGTACCCATCCAACCGCACTCAGCATGTCTTGGGAGACGTTTCAGAAACTATTTAATGACAAATACTTTCCTGAAAGTGTTCGACATATGAAGGAAGTGGAGTTCATCAGATTAGAACAAAATAACATGACGGTGTCTCAGTACGAGGCAAAGTTTGCAGAGTTATCCAGGTTTGCACCTCATTTGGTGGAGAATGAGGAACATATGACGCGGATGTTTCTGAGAGGTTTGAAACCCGGCATACGACAATATCTCATCTCTCATAAATTTTCTCTCTATCCAGATGTTGTTAACAGGGCTCAAATGTTGAAGCGAGATAACGAGTACGGTCAACCGAGGTACCACAATCAGGATCATACCGGAGATAGCAGTCAACAAAATAACGATAACCAGTGGAGAAAGAAAAAGACGGACAAAAATGGTAACCACTTTGGTGGTAATCATGGCCATGAAAATAGAAGAAGCGAGTCAGGGGGAGATTTTAAAAAGAGGAGATTTAACAACGACCATGTGAAGACGACAGTGCCGGCAGCAACTAGTTCTAAGGGAGGAGAAAGACCACCGGTCATATGCTACAAGTGCGGGAAAGAGGGACATATCAGTCCAAACTGCCCACAACAGTTCAAGGTATGCTATAATTGTGGAAAGGAAGGACATATCGCTCGAGATTGTACGGTAGCAAAACCTAGTTCAGCGGGGACGGTGACTCAAAAGACTGTCCCAGAAAAGCCAAAGTCAATGGTTCCTGGAAGAGCGTTTGTTGTGACTGGTCAACATGCGAGGAACCCAAACGAGGTGATCACGGGTAAGCTATTTATAAATTCTTGCGAAGTTTATACCTTACTTGATACCGGTGCTACCCATTCATTTATCTCTCCTGCTTGCGCTCAACATTTAAACTTGACTCCGGAGAAATTAGACTTTGACCTATCTGTGAAAACTCCGTTAGGAGAAACTTTTATCACATCCACTGTTTATAAATCTTGTTTCATTCAAGTTGGCACCATCACCTTACCTGTTGACCTGATCTCTTTAAAGATACTTGATTTTGATGTGATTTTAGGGATTGATTGGTTAACTACTCATCATGCCAAAATTGATTGTTTTCGTAAGGTTGTTAGTTTTCATATTCCTAATCAACCTGTTGTTCGAATTCAGGCAACTAAACCATTAAAATCAATCACTGTCATATCTAATCATAAAGCTATTCGTTTATTAAAAAATGGATGTCAAGCTTTCTTAGCCCATGTTATGGATTTGAATAAAGACACGTCAAAATTGAATAATATTCCTGTTGTTATTGACTTTCCTGACGTATTTCCTGAAGAACTTCCCGGTCTACCCCCAGAACGTGAAGTTGAATTCTTTATTGATCTTGAACCTGGTACAAAGCCCATTTCTAAAACCCCATATCGAATGGCTCCTATTGAAGTTCAGGAGTTAAAAGTCCAACTACAGGAGTTATTGGACATCGGTTTCATTCGTCCTAGTACATCTCCTTGGAGTGCTCCTGTTTTATTCGTAAAGAAGAAAGACGGGAGTATGCGACTTTGTATTGACTATCGGGAATTGAACCATGTCACCATCAAGAATAGGTATCCTCTACCTCGTATTGATGACTTGTTTGACCAGTTGCAAGGAGCATAATTCTTTTCAAAAATCGATCTTCGTTCTGGATATCATCAGCTGAAAATTAGAACTGAGGATATTCCAAAGACTGCCTTCAAAACTCGGTATGGGCATTATGAATTCTTAGTCATGTCTTTTGGATTGACTAATGCTCCTGCTGCTTTCATGGATATGATGAACCGAGTATTCAAGGATTATTTTGATCAATTCGTTGTTGTCTTTATTAATGACATCCTCATATATTCCAAAAGCCGTGAAGATCATGAGCACCATTTGAAGCTGGTACTCCAAAGGCTTCGTGAAAACAAGTTATATGCTAAGTTGAAGAAATGCGAGTTCTGGCTTGAGGAAGTAGCATTCCTTAGGCACGTGGTGTCAAAAAATGGAGTATCTGTTGACCCGACGAAGATTGAAGCAATACAAAGTTGGGAGCAACCGAAGTCGGTCACTGAAGTACGTAGCTTTTTGGGCTTAGCTGGTTATTATCGGAGATTCGTGGAAGGATTTTCTTGAATTTCTACTCCATTAACTCAGCTAACTCGGAAGGATACAAAATTCGTATGGAGCGAGGAATGCGAGAAGAGTTTTCAAGAGCTTAAGAGGAGACTTATTTCGGCACCTGTTCTAACAATACCATCTGGTTCGGATGGATTTGTTATCTACAGCGATGCTTCGGGCAAAGGGTTAGGATGTGTTCTCATGCAACGTGGGAAAGTCATAGCCTATGCCTCGCGACAACTTAAAGAGTATGAGAGGAATTATCCTACTCATGATCTAGAGTTGGCAGCAGTCGTTTTCGCGCTAAAGATCTGGAGGCACTATCTATACGGGGAGAAAGTGGAGATATATTCAGATCATAAAAGCCTCAAATATTTCTTCACGCAAAAGGAACTCAACATGCTGCAACGACGTTGGCTTGAGCTGTTGAAAGATTACGACCACACTATTCAATACCATCCTGGAAAAGGGAACGTGGTAGCTGACGCATTGAGTAGAAGATTATATGCAGGAATGAGTGCAATGATGTCAAGTATACGCATAGAGCCAACTTTAATAGAAAAAGTTAAGGTTGCTCAAGCCACCGATCCGGAGCTGATGCATATGAAGACGAAAGTACAAGAAGGTGCCATTCCAGAAGCGAGAATTGATGAAGAAGGAATACTTCGAGTCCACTCCAGACTTTGTGTTCCTAATGATTCTGATTTGAAGTACAAGATCATGATGGAGGCACACAATACACCGTTTGCAATTCATCCTGGAAGTACCAAAATGTATCGTGATCTTCGACATACATTTTGGTGGAACAATATGAAGAGAGAGATTGCAAAGTTTATTTCAACGTGTTTAACTTGTCAACGTGTAAAGGCGGAGCATCAAGTGCCAAAGGGTCCATTGCAACCACTTGAGATTCTGAAATGGAAGTGGGAACACATTACTATGGATTTCGTTACGGGTCTTCCTACGGTTTCTCAAGGCATCAATGCTATTTGGGTTATTGTTGATAGATTAACCAAGTCTGCTCATTTCTTGCCGATACGGGAGACTTATTCCCTTGAACGTCTTGCTCAAATGTACGTAAATGAGATTGTAAGATTGCATGGCATGCCAGTGTCCATAGTTTCGGATCGTGACCCAAGATTTACTTCAAGATTTTGGGTTAGCTTGCAAAAAGCTATGGGTACGGAGTTATGATTCAGTTCGGCATACCATCCTCAAACGGACGGACAATCAGAGAGGACTATTCAAACTCTTGAAGATTTATTAAGACTCTGTGTCCTAGACTTCAAGGGCAGTTGGGATAAATATTTACCATTGGTGGAATTCTCCTACAACAACAGTTATGAGGCAAGCATTGGTGTGGCCCCATTTGAAGCATTGTATGGACGAAAGTGTCGCTCTCCAGTATGTTGGGACGAGGTGGGTGAAGCAACATTGTTGGGACCCGAGTTAGTACGTATGACTACGGAGAAGATCCAAACGATTCGACAATGTATACAAACGGCACAAGATCGACAAAAGAGTTATGCGGATCTTCATCGAAAGGACGTAGAATTTAGTGTTGGGGATCATGTATTGTTGCGTGTTGCCCCATGGAAGGGAGTTACAAGATTTAGGAAGAGAGGAAAGCTTAATCCACGATTTATTGGTCCATTTCAAATTCTTGATTGAGTAGGTAATGTAGCCTATAGACTCGCGTTACCTCCAAGTATGTCTCGTGTTCATAATGTTTTTCATATATCTGTGCTTCGTAAATATGTGAAAGACCCGAACCACATCATTGAGTTAGAACCGGACGAGATAGCCGAAGATTTAACGTATGAGGAGGTACCTGTCAAGATCTTGGATAGGAAGGAGCATGTCCTACGCACGAAGGTAATACCACAAGTTAAAGTTTTGTGGAGGAATCATGCTATAGAGGAAATGACCTTGGAGTTGGAAACGGAAATGAAAGCTAGGTATCCTCACCTTTTCGAAACACCAGGTACGTATGTCAATTTCGAGGACGAAATTTCATAAGGAGGGGAGGTTGTAAGACCCCAAATAATTAATAAATGAAATTTAATTTTCTTTAATTATTATTTTGAATAGTAAGGGTTGATTTGATTAATGTGGATAGTTATGGGTAAAATACGCAAATATTTCAAAATAAGCAAGTGGTTATAAAATATTCATTGTTGTCGGGGAATATTCGTTTGGTCATGGAATATTCGTACCGTCGGGGAATATTCGTACAACGGCGCAGCCATGTGTGGGCCCCATAACGGAAAGCGATTGGAGGAAGAACACGACAAATATAAGTTGTTTAAAAATAATGGCGTAGTTGTTACCGTTTACACTGTTGGAATACCCGGTGGTTAAAATACAGTAATACACGTAGTTGCACAGTAGCACACGGTATTGCACAGTATTTTGAATTATTGATCCTTACGTAAGAAGGCACTACTCAATAATTGCTACAGGAGTTACTGTTCATTACTTTATTGATTCAATAATTGCTGCGTTGATATTTATATTATTATTGTTTTAATAATTGTCATTGCACAGTATTTTCCATTATCAGATCAATAATTCATATTATTTGAATAATATTATCAGATAACATTATTGGCAATGTCTAGAAAGTTCTGTCAAGGAGAGGTTTGGTCATCTAATTGCGCGCCAGTAAGGAGAAATCCTTATTGGAAAGCCCCCTCTATCCTGGGAACGGCCCGGTTGTCAGTACTGTGATTCTGTAATATTATTTTTAATAATTAATTATTGATTATTATGATAAAGAAAATATTTATTTTATGTGGATATAGATGGAGAAAATTTTTAATGTGACAATTGTTGAAAATTAATATTTTATCTTTTTTTGATAAAATAATTCATTTAAATATATTATTTTAATAATATATTAACGATGATATTTTTATAATGAATGTGGGATATATGAGTGTATGAGGAGGTAGAATATTTTTGTGACATTAAATGTTTAACATATGTTTTGTGTGTCGGTGGACATAATTTTTGACCGAAAATTGAGTATAGACTGTAAAATCGTCCGTTTGTGGATTTCGGTCAATTTCTATTTGGAATTTGGAAAAACTTCCTTCTGTAAAGTTGTAGAGAATTGAATTTCCTATAAAAAAACGCGAGATTCGAATTTTCTGACAAAAGGGCTATTTATCATGAATTATTCAAGTTTCGGAGTTCCGAAATAATTAATTTTTGGAAGTTTTAATTATTTTATATAAGAAAAACGTTTTTGTGGTTGTTGGCACATGGGTGGCTGAAGTTTTTGACCAAAGAAGGCATGCTAGAGTTTTCAAAACATGTGGGTAAGAATTTTGAATAAATAATAATATATTTTATTAATTTAGTCTTCTTTGGCGTTCTAACATTTTCCTATTAATAGAGGGCTAAGTTAGAATTGAAAATCACACCAGAAACAAAGTTTTCTCTCTTTCTCTCTCTATATTATCGAGCGTATCCTTGTGAGTATACTTTGAGTGTTGCTATACGGTGCGAGTTTCTGTCAGCACTATACCGAAATTCAGTCAGAAGTACGGCTATTTTGAGGTAAGGGATGTTATTTTCTTCTTAAATGATATTATTTTCTTCAATATCATTATGCCGAAATATTGGTGAACGTTTTTATCAAATTTGGAACTTTTTGTGCCGGAGTTACTATTCACGTATACGACACTATTCACGTATACGACACTATTCACGAATACGGCACTATTCACAGAAAAATTATTTTTTTTCTTTTCGTCCAAAATATCTATTGTGGATACTAGTTTTGATTGTATCCATGTTTTGATCATTCTTGAATTTTACACCACTATGATTATTTTTGAGGTACTTTTGGACATGGATAAAACAAAGTACGAATCCTTAATTCTTAATCCTTGTCATTTTGTTTCACTGGATTCGCTTCTTTAAAAATATTTTTTTATCATCTTCAGTCTTAAAGGATGTTATTATTGAATATCTTTGGCCTGTAGTGCAAAGATGAATGATTTCTGATGAATATCTTTGGCCCGTAGTGCAAAGATGAACAGGTGTTTAGTTGAACATGACCAACAGATGAATATCCTTGGCCTGTAGTGCAAGGATGAATATATGATTCAAGATGTGCATTGATTGATGTTACAGGGATAAAAATACTGTTGATGGACTGTTAAATTCATAGACATTAGTAGATTTCATCCTCTACATAACTCTTCTATGAATTAATATTCTCCGCTGCGAATATTGATTTAAAACTTGTTGTCTATTGTATTCTATTAGATTTTTTCCCTGTTGAAGGCTAACGATAATTTGTTGTATATTATCTTAGTCATAATATTCTTTACTGAGCTAGTTGAGCTCACCCTTTTCCTTTTTGTTTCATTTTTCTTCTCAGGAGACGAGAATATAGCGAGTACGAGTCGGGGTATGAATTGATGGTCATTGAGAGAGTTGTTTAGTAGTCCTCACCATTTTTGTAAAATAATATATCAATAATTGTATTGAGGACATAGTTGGGTGTGTATATTGTCTAGATGACAATGTTTGTATTCAAACTCACAGTTTATGGGTTGTAAAAGTCGTAGTTGTTTCTGTACCATGTATTTGGCGACTCAAAATGGGTTGGATGGTATGGACCTATTTTGGGGGCATCACATTCACCATGCATGCGATAGACTGCACAGACAAGTTATTCCAACAGAATAATAAAGAATGGAATAACAGAAGAATTTCACCATGTATGCGGTACTTAGCATAGACAAGTTATTCCAACATAATAATAAAGAATGGAATAACAATAGCTCTCTTTATGAATACGAAATAAATAATACCCCTTACCATAGAATGAAACTGGATACTGGACTAGAGAGGTAGCAGACTTCTATTCTTCTTTCTCTCTATAATAATTGCTCTATAGTTTTAGTGAATTGGTGAGAAATGAAGGAAGAATGAGCTTCTATTTATAGGAAAATATAGTTTCGATAATTGCACGTTTTGGGGCTCGAAATATTACAGTACAATACCTCTAACTTTTCTTTCATTTTTAATTTAGTCCTGCAAGTATTATCAAATTTGCACCACCTCCCCTAATAGTAAATAATGTGAATCAATAGTTCAATCATGTGAATCAATAGTTATAATCATGTGAAAATACGAATTACAGTATAGTACCTCCATCTATACCTCTATTTTTAACTTAGTCATGCAAGTATTATCAATCTTGCACCAACTTCCCTAATAGTACATGAATGTGATTCGATAGTACACACATGTGAACAAATAGTTATATAAGCATGTGAATTAGTAGCAATTAATTGCTCATTTATCCGATTAATTACTCGATTTATTAATAGAACCTTAGACATCAATTATCATCGGAATAGATGTCGATTTCCACTAACACTAATAATTCCAACACAATGGAACTATCAATTTCATCTTTAATCAACACGAACTTATTCATCATTAATATTATAACTCATAATATTTAACAACCAGGTCGTTCCCAGAAAAGAGGGGGCTTTTCGATAAGAATTTCTCTATATTGGCATGCAATTAGATGACCAAATCTCTCCTTGATAGAACTTCTAGACATTGTAAATATTGCAATTTAATAATATGAATAACTTTGTCGTCTCAATTATTGATTTAATAATATATCATATAATGTAAATGATACTGTGACAATAATCGAATCAATAATATGAGAGATATGATGCAGCAATTACTGTAGCAATAATTGAGTATAATTGAGTGACTTCTCACGTAAGCATCAATAATCAATACCGTGTGTTACTATGCAACCATGCGTATTACTGTACTTTTACTACCGGGTAGTTCAACAGTTTAACGGTAAAACTTCTGCCGTTATTTTTATAAAAAGATAATTATGTCGTTTTCTTATTACGACAATACTTCTGTTGTGGGGTCCACCAATGATTGTGTCGTCGTACTAATATTCCCTGTTAAAATGAATATTCTCCGACCAATCAAATATTATATAATAACTTGTTTACTTTGCAAAATTTGTAAATATTACCCACAACTATAACATTATATTATATCCACACCATAATATTCAAAAATATATTTCGAGAGAAATTAATCTTTATTCATAAAAGTTGGGATCTTACAGTGTTCTATATTAAATTCTATTAAAGACTCAAGCTGTGTTAGGTTTGGACTTGTATATATGTACGTTGTTGACGAGAGAAGAGAATCGATATACCTTTGAAGTGGTTAGAGAATTATTGAGTAAATTGATACACGGCGAGAAGTGATGCATGTATGTGTTATATTTGAGTGTGGTGTTATTGGTGGTATGAAACCGTAAAGGAGATGTATAGTTGGTTAAACTAATAAGGGAGATAGAGTTTTAAAACTCGAAGTGTAATTCTTGAATTGTTAAGGGAAATATTAATCGATGATGCGAAACCAAATAGAGGATTAATGTTAGTCGAGTTAACGCTTGAGGATGTGTAAAGCGTTTAGAAGTGTAAGGTTACAGTTCTGCTAATGCAGAACTTGTCTGCTTTGGAATTTAGTATGGCGCAACTACGCTATTGCCAAGCCTATGACCAGCGCAACTGCGCTGATTTGTAGAAAACTCTGAGTCAGTTGTGAAATGTGATTTGCAAGCCATGTATACTAATAACTCTTTTAAGGTCATGAATGGTGACTTAGTGTTCATGAAGAAACTTAGTTAGCAAAACATGACTTGAATAAAGATTTAATTAATTAGCCCGGAATAAATATTGGTTAATTAAAATTATATTATGGAATATTATAATTCTTGTATGGCAACGGCGTGATAATATGTTAAATGAAAAAGGGTTAATTCACTTGGATAAGATGGCGAGTTAAGATATGTGGTTAGCATAAGAGGATGAAAGAAATATGTTAATTAATATTGGATATTTTAATATATTACAAAGTTTTGTAATATATCAAAGGGTTGATATTTGAAAGGTAAATGATTAAAAGAACTAATATAGTTATAAGTAATTATTGGTTAAAGATTTATGCATAAGGTTAATATTGTATGTGGTGGTTAAAGAAAATTGTTTGGGGACAATTTATGAAAGAAATGAAAGAATTATATTAATTAGTGTCGTACATACTAATTATTGTAAGATAATAAATGTTTAATACTAATTAATCATTGTAATATTAAAATGTGATTATGGGTTGGGAATACCCAATTGAATTAAACTTAGCCCAATTAAAATATTAATGTTGACATTATCATTAAATAGAATTACTATGGGTAATATGGAAAATGTGGGTAGTAGTGATGTAAAATATCTATGGCCTAAGAATACATGAAGTGTGACATTTAATTGGGACTAATGATATAAGGTACCAAGTAGTATGGCGAAGTCATATGTAACTTTAATACACCAATGATTAAATATCTGTGTATTCTCGAAACTGAGAAAGAAAATTAATGTTTTAAATAAACAATAATATTAAATAAGGTATAATGTGATTATGTGAGTAGTAGAAATAATTATGGAACTACTCGAATAATAATAACTAACTGTGTTATTTTATTGCATGTATTTAATGTACATGAATTATATGATGCGAGTATAAAATTTATCTTTAAATTCCTAATATGGTAACAATTATACACTAAGATTTCATTTTGGAACTAAACCAAGCCTTAATTAACCAAATGCTTAGATTTCTCTCTTGTCCCAAATTGAGTGGCACAATAGTATGTGAACAGTGGCCTAACTCTATATTAATTATGAATTAGTTGGCAGTTAAAGGCTACTATAGCCATAATCATGAACTGAGAAATGGGGGAGAAGGAGTTGGTGAATCCTTTTCACCAAACTCTCTCAATCGAATAGATTTTTCTTCTAACCTTTGGGTTGATTTCTTGGTTAATGGCTTGGCATGGTCAGTAAAAATTCTATAAATTGAGTATTTCTTTCACTTTCATTGTTTCTGTGATTTCTTGTTAAGTTATATTTGAGAGTGGAGAGTTTCAAATTTCTGAGAATTGCTAGTGTGGAGTTGAGAGTTCATTAGGAGCAAGTTCTTTCACATTACAAAGGTATAATCCCTTTTCCTTGCATCCATTTCATTCTCTATCAAAACAGAGTTCGTGAGTATTCAAATTCAAATTCTTGAATTCATAGAATTAGATGTTAATGAGGTTGGGTATGGGTTATATAGTTGTTATATGACCATATAAATATGTTTCAACTATAATAGGAATGTTTAGAATCAATTTTGTGAGTAATTTCTGTGTTTGGGTTAAACAGTTGCCGAAGTTTACTATTCCTGGCTCTAACCAGGAACGACGCAGCTGCGCCGGATTAACACTGAGGCACAGTGCAGCTGCGCCAGTCTCTAAGTTTAGTTTTTACTTTCTTTTTTAAGGTCTGATCAGTGTTGGTAAAGTATTATAGCTTAAGCCAACATGCAAGCATGTGTAACATGTATATGTAAGTGTAATAACCTAATGTGAGCATGTTTTACTAAGATTGACATGATTTGGTATACGATCTTTAACAAGGACTTTAAGTTTTGGAAACAAACTTTTTTAAAGTTCATGTTCTTTAAATTATGAGCTTAGTGGTCTATACACATGACTGATTTTACACGTAGATGAGCATGATATAGTGTACATAGTTCCTTTGAGCATGACCACCTTATTAAGCTTTGTGTTAGAGAAGTTTTTCAAGAAAAAGCTTAGCATAGTGAACTAACATGCATGACTACTACATGATTTAAACTCTGACCTTATGAGCATGATAACATGACTTGACTACATATGTTTAGAGCTTTGAAGTTGTGTTGTATGTGTTGAATGGCATTGTTCAAGTCTAAAATGGTTTCAAAAGAAAACGTAAACATATTTTCAAAATATAGTTGCATCACATGGATATCTAGATTCTAAAGGATTTATAAGTCATGTTATGTCTATAATATCCCTAGATATGAGTTATATGTGCTATATTGCATCATTTATGATAAAATGATTTTAAAGGCAACCTCGAGCATATTTTTGAACTTAAGTTGTATTACATATGAGTATTTAGCTTTTAAAGGCTTGAGATGCCATGTTATGTTTCATTATGTCACTAAACATAAGTCTTATATGTTAAACATAATGGAAGTAAACCAAGCATGAGGTTAAAACATGTTTTAAAGTGTTAAACGATGATAACTATGAGTAAAAGATGTGAATACGTACGAGCATTTGTAGTAATGATTTTGTGACCTCTTTATGAGAACATAAGGCTAATTAGTACACCTAGTGATTTCATAACCCTATTTGGTTTTGATTCGTGGAAATCCTAAACTAAAGTCTCTAACAATAAGGTTGAACTTGAAATGGTCATACAAGTATGTAAAGACCTCTAGCGTGTATGTATGTTAAGTGTAAGTGTCTAAGTGTATTAAAGTATGGACTAAAAACTGGAAGTGCAAAGCTCAGTCTTGGTCTGGCCAGGGGACAGCGCAGCTGCGCCTTCCCTAAGCCTGGACAGGGAGCAGCTGCGCCATCCTGCAGTTATAAATGAGTTCTGTTTTTGATCTGATGTTTGAAGCATGGTAGTATGATTACTTTAAATTTCAATATATGATTAGTATGCTAGGTAATATGTTAAGAAGTATGCTATGTGATAAAAATGAATGTTAATCATAACTTTCAAATGTTAAGTTCAAAGGAATGTTTTCATGATATAAAGCAATGATACGTTGTTTGAATTTATGAGGTCTTACAATCTGATTTGTGCTATATAGGTAATGGTGTATAAAGTTACAACTAAGTTAGACGTTTGTGTGTACGGTTGAACTTAACGATATGAGTTTTAAATGTGTCGAACACATAGCGAGTCAAGTGTGTGATAGATGTATATGAATGTTGATGTCATATAAGGGTGACTAAGGTATACTATACATACCTAGCTATTCTAAGCGTATGATGAGAAAGTGAAGTGTACGTTTTACGAACCTAGTTAAAGAACAATGTAACAATATTATTACATTGAGACTGTATGAAATATATGACTAATAGATGTGAATCTATGATTATATAACTGTGTAGGAATACATGAAGTGCGGATAACTATAAGCAGTTAAGTCGTAGTTGATAAACTACGAATCAGGCAAGTCTTTCAGTTCCTATTTGTTATATGATTTTGATAACTATTAGTTGAGCTATATTATGCTATTAGAATGTTGATGTATATATGAAATGCATACGAGATATATATGAAATGTGGAAGTTGATTTGATATTATGCTTGTGAAGTAAATCTCTATGCCTGTTATGGGCGAAGTAACATGCATAGTAAATATTAATTGATTATGAATGCATGAACTGAATATGCTATTATATGCTATGTGCTGCATGAAAAATGTTAGAATTGCTGGGCTGTCGAGCTCACCCTTGCAAATAACAACTTTTACAGGTTAAGAACACACGGTAAAGATTACGTGCTACTTGATTGATAAAGTTCAATCACATCAAAGGAGATTGATTTGTTTAATTAAATATATGCTCTTGAACCATGTTTAGGTTCTAGTAGATATACTTGATAGTAGTTTATGATGTGTAATATATGTTAACTTGTAAAGTTATACTACGCGGTACATAGAGGAGTTCGAATTGAGGTGTAAGAATTTATACAGAAATTGAATAGAGTTAATCATAGCATAATTTGATTCAGGAATTTGTAATTGATTCAAGTTAAGACATCAATAAAAGATTTATTTCAAAGGAGATTGAAAAAGTTTAAATTATTTTGCATATTTATATAACATCGAATATGATGTAAGACAGGAATGGTAAATGACCAAGATTTAAAACTTATAATAGTTTGAGGTTATTACATAGATCCTGGAAGTGAAAAGAGTTTATATTCTAAATTATAATAAGCAAGGTTATATTCATTAAGTTATGAATAAAAGATATAAATAGTTTGACGATAGTAGTATCATGGCGGACCGGATCCGAGGTTCGAAGGGACCCAGATTTGGGGGTGTCACAATCTTCCAATTCGAACGAGTTTAAGGCGGGATCAAGACTCTCATCAAAAGAAAGGGGATAACTCCTAAAAGAAATCATGGCAACATAAGCTTTCTCCTATAGAAGAAAGGCAAAATTCTCAAGAGAGTCCTTAACTCAAGAGCAGAAGCCCAACGACAAAAGGTCTCGCGAATGAAATCTACACCATTAAATGGGTCAACCTGTGTCAAGTCCTCACAAGTCGAGGCCTCTACACCGAAGTTCAAATTTGGGCAGCGAAAGAACGGGCTGCACCCACCAAGGATGTCAGTGGCATTCAGATCATCAGTTCAGCTGGGTTGCGAATTAAAAGCTCAAGGGAATAGAGCATAAGCACCCAACAGCAAAAAGAAACTCCAAATCACCTTAGAAAGGGTGAGGTATGTTTTTACTCCAACCAATTTAAAATGTGCATCAACCTAGGACAATAGACTCCTAAGGATAAATCTAGGTCATCACATCATACATGATCTGCACATGTGCAAAAGCACAACATCAGTGCACATCTCCATCAAGGTTTAACATGCATATCCAGTAGATTTAAATATGTGTGCACATTAAATGTCTAAATTAAAGAGAAATTTTATCGTAGACATCAGTTGGTTGTCATCAAGTCAGCGTAACATCAGGCAGAGTCTGATGAAGTAAGCCGTTGAATATTACTTCAACGATGGTATCAGATGATCCAGTATTATAAACTATTGGCATCAATTTAGTGAATAATTAAGACAGTTCAGCGATGAAAGATTTTTATACCACCGTTCGAGTGGTAACCAAAACAGTTTGGCAATGTTAACGTAGTTAACTACCAACAGGGTAGGCACTGTTGTCAAACTACCAGCAGGGTAGACATCATTGTAAACTACCTGCGTATGTATCGAGAAGGTCCGATGATTTCAGAACATAATCCCCAACAGAGATGTAGAAAATATTTCAACTTATCTTCATCAAACAAGCATCAACAAAACCGACAAAAAGCCAAACCATTGGAGTCAACATCAGTATAGGCATCAACAATAACTAGTAAAGGTAAAGCAATTTACGATGTGTGAAGTGCGATTTACAATTTGATATTTGCAAAATGTGATGTGCGAGTTAGGAAGTGCGATTGGCCAAATGCGAAGTGTGAAGTACGAAGTGTGATGTGCAATTTGCGAATTGCGATTTGTGAAAGCATTTTAACATTCATCATAACATTCATTTCATTGTGATTTGCATCATTAGAAATACCTTGTAATATTTCAAGTGTCTAGTAATCTTTACCATGTCCATTGCATTGCATGAACATGATAAAGAGGGGCATCTGTAGACACTCAAAATTTTATTTTCCTAATATTAAATATATAGGAGGACAAAAGCGTCTTTTTCACACTCTAGAGATAACCCTGTAGGACCATAACATCAATTCCAACCCCAAAAATTGCCTTGGGAGATCCAGTTTCACACCACAGAGATAACCCCGAGAGGTCAGTTTTTAACCCCAGAGATAATCCCAGGAAAATCAGTTCTAACCCTAGAGATAACCCCGAGGGATCAATTTGAAAGTCTGGAGATAACCCCAAGAGGTTAAGCCAACCTCAGAGATAACCCCGAGGACATTCAGAGTCAACAGCATGCCAACCTCAGAGATAACCCTGAGAAAAGACTACTACAAATGTGGGAAAACCGGAGATAACCCCGAGAGGGGCAAATGGTCATTTTGCCAACTCAACTGGAGACTCTTACAGTCCAATCGTCGACATATACATGTTGGACCTTTTCACAACTTATTTTTTCAAACAAATCTCACCTAACATGAGAACACCAAAAGACAAGAAACAAAAGGGACAATAAAAATTCTGACGTCGACACGTGGCGACTCCGCTGGGGACTTCCAGTAAGAGGGCTTAAGCCGCTATTACAAGCTTTTCAAAATTTTTATATGCGTATGTGTGAATGTTGCATTTACATTTAGATAAATGTGTACGAATGCATTTACTTACTATACTTAGTGCTTCGCACTGTATCTACCTGTGATATATGTGCTTCGCACATGTCATCATTTCTATACGGTGAGACACGTTGTTTGTGAATGTATGTTGTGTGGTCTCTCCACCAGGAGGCTATCTTGTCGGTGTTTAATTACTGGACTCGTAGGAAGACTAATTTCAACAAGGCTCAGGAAAGGCACCACCCAGATTCGCTTTAGTATCCTAGGTTTCTCGAGTTTTTAAGCCCGAGGGGTGTCTTTACACCTGGTGCCCTAAAGCCATCTGGTTTGGGAATCATCGGCCCAACACTCATTACATTGGGTAATATAGCGCCTAAGAAAATGAGCATTGAAAAAAAATGAAAAAGGCTGAATGTAAGACCCCAACTTTTATGAATAAAGAATAATTTTTTCAAAATATATTTTTTAATATTATGGTGTTGATTTGATATAATGTTATAGTTGTGGGAAATATTTACAAATTTTGCAAAGTACACAAGTGGTTATATAATATTCGATTAGTCGGGGAATATTCATTTTAACAGGGAATATTCGTACAACGACACAACCATTGGTGGACCCCATAACAGAAGTATTGTCGTAGTTAGAAAATGACATAATTATCTTTTTATAAAATAACGACAGAAGTTTTAAACTGTTGAACTACCCGGTAGTAAAAGTACAGTAATACGCGTGGTTGTAAAGTAGCACACGGTATTAATTATTTATGCTTACGTGAGAAGTCACTCAGTTATACTCAATTATTGTTACAGTAATTGCTCCATCATATCTCTCATATTATTGATTCGATTATTGTCACAATATCATCTGCATAATATGTTATATTATTAAATCAATAATTGAGATGACAAAGCTAATCATATTATTAAATTACAATATTTACAATGTCTAGAAGTTCTATCAAGGAGATGTTTTGTCATCTAATTGCGCACCAATAAGGAGAAATCCTTATCAGAAAGCCCCCTCTTTCCTGGGAATGACCTGGTTGTTAAATATTGTGAGTTATAATATTAATGATGAATAAGTTCGTGTTGATTAAAGTTGAATTTGATAGTTCCATTGTGTTGGGATTATTAGTGTTAGTGGAAATCGACATCTATTTCGATGATAATTGATGTCTGGGGGTTATATTGATAAATCGGGTAATTAATCGGATAAATGAGCAATTAATTGCTACTATTCACATGCTTATATAACTATTTGTTAACATGCGTGTACTATTGAATCATATTCATGTACTATTAGGGGAGTTGGTGCAAAATTAATAATACTTGCATGACTATATTAAAAATGGGGGTATAGATGGAGGTACTATATTGTAATTCATATTTTTACATAATTATAACTATTGATTCACATGATTGAATTATTAATTCACATTATTTACTATTAGGGGAGGTGGTGCAAATTTGATAATACTTGCAGGACTAAATTAAAAATGAAAGAAAAGTTGGAGGTATTGCACTGTAATATTTCGAGCCCGAAAACGTGCAATTATAGAAACTATATTTTCCTATAAATAGAAGCTCATTCTTCCTTCATTTATCACCAATTCACTAAAGCTATAAAGCAATTATTATAGAGAGAAAGAAGAAGAGAAGTCTGCTACCTCTCTACTCTAGTATCAAGTTTCTTTCTATGGTAATGGGTATTATTTCTTTCGTATTCATGAAGAGAGCTTCTGTTATTGCATTCTTTATTATTATGTTGGAATAACCTGTCTATGCGAAGTACCGCATACATGGTAAAATTCTTCTGTTATTCTATTCTTTATTATTCTGTTAGAATATCCTGTTTATGCGGATTACGCTAGACCTGGTTCCATTCTTTATTATTCTGTTGGAATAACCTGTCTGTGCGGTCTATCGCATGCATGGTGAATTCTTTGTTATTCCATTCTTTATTATTCTGTTAGAATATCCTGTCTGTGCGGATTACGCTAGATCTGGTTCCATTCTTTATTATTCTGTTGTAATATCCTGTCTGTGCGGATTACGCTAGACCTGGTTCTATTCTTTATTATTCTGTTGGAATAAACTGTCTATGTGGATTATCACATGCATGGTGAATGATCCTTCGTATTCATTCCTTATTAAATTGTGGAAATGATCTGTCTACGTGGATTACCGCATGGCGGGTGAAAATCCATTTACAGTTTCATATATTCTATGATACTCATTTGGTTAAAGTTTTGGCTTCTATACTCCATGAAATTAGTAGAATATCCTGGATATTTGCGCTTCATCCGGTATCTTTTCATAGAAATATTCTTCTAAGCATTCTTGAATTTTACTCCACAAGGAGTATCATGTTGACAATTTGGACGTAATTGATTTCAAGATAAATTAACTTATAAATCTTTAAAATTTATTCTTGAACTTGTTTTATTAAATTATTATGTCATTGTTATCATCCTCATGCTTATATTGTGATGAAAGTCATCTTTGGCTTACGTGCATAGATGGACTTGGTATTATTATGACCAGGGATTATTCAGTATAATCATGACCTATAATGTTATAAATGATGTGGTTAAAGTCCTCAGTAGCCTGTAGTGCATTGATGGACAGTTTTTGGTATTATTATGACCAAGGATTATTCGGTATAGTCATGACCATTGATGATTTAATGAATATCCTTGGCCCGTAGTGCAGGGATGACTCGATGATGTGGTTTCTTTATTAAGCTGAGTCTCAGCGATAAAAAATTGATGAAAATATTTTAAATAATAGAAGATAGTAGATATCATGCTCTATTTGACTCTTCTAATGGATTGCTTATTCCGTTGCAGTTAAACTTGATGTATATTGTATTTTATCAGTTTAACATTGTTGAAGACTAATGATAATTTATTCTGCATTATCTTAGTCATAATATTTCTTACTGGGCTAGTTGATCTCACCCTTTCTTTCATTGTTCTCTTCTGGAAATGAGAACGTAGTCGGGAATAGTCGGGGAACGTAGTGAGGGTCCAGATGATAGCATTAGTAGTCCTCACTATTCTGTTAAATAGTGTGATAATAAATGTAATGAGGACTCCATTGAGTATGGATATTGTCTAGATGACAATATTCTTATTAAAACTCTTAGATTATATTTTGTCGTATTTCACACGACTTGTGTATAATTAAGCTGTATTTGAATTTTGTACCATGTATTTGGCGACTCAAGATGGGTGATGTATACCTATTTTGGGGGCGTCACACTAAACCTGAGCAGATCTGAATCGTGGCGTAGGTTATTCGAGTAATTAAGCCCGAGGGGTATCTTTACACCTGGTGTCCTAAAGCCATCTGGTTTGGGAGTCACCGACCCAATGCTCCCTACATAGGTTACTTAGAGCCTAAGAAAACGTAGTTGTCAAGCTCAGATAAAGAAGCGAATAGAGTGATCGCCTGATTTGTCTTAAAGCGTGGCCTTTATTACTCGAGCTAGTAAACCCGAAGGGGTGTTTTAACACCTAGTGCCTTAAATCCCTCTGGTTTGGGAGTCATTGGTCCAAAACTCGTTACATGGGTAAATCTGAATAGCCTAAGAAAATGAGACAAGTTAGGTTAGAGAAAGAAAAATTAGAAAAAATTACGAAAGCATAGAGATGAAACCCCTTCTAAGAGTTGAGTCACTCACAGTGCGCGTGCCATATAAAGTCAATTTTACGAAGAATAACGTATAGAGCGAAGATGAAGTATCTCTGATATAGGGAGATAAGTATTTTGAATCTAATCATACCCGCTAATAATGACTATTAATGCTTTAAAATTTCCTTGCAATTTCATAACTCATTCAATTTCATAAAATTTTACTTCAAATGCCTTATTCACAAGAGTACACTAATCCTGACGGCTAAGCCGTTACGATTTTGGTACATTTTGTTCTTTTGATGTGCAGGATATTGCTCACTCGCGACTTGGTCAACAAAGAGAGTTTCCCATATGAATCCCCAGCGATAACATGCAAAAAGACTGGGGCATCTTCCAATTCCAAGGAGTTTAAGGCAGGATCAAGACTCTCATCAAAAGAAAGGGGAGAACTCCTAAAATAAATTATGGCGACATAATCTTTCTCCTACAGAAGAAAGGGAAAAGTCTCAAAAGAGTCCTTAACTCAAGAGCAGAAGCCCAATGACAAAAGGTCTCTCGAATGAAATCTACACCATCAAATGGGTCAACCTGCGTTAAGTGCTCACAAGTCAAGGCCTCTATACCGAAGTTCAAATCCTGGTAGCGGAAGAACGGGCTTCACCCACCAGGGATGTCAGCAGCATTCAGATCATCAGTTCAGCTAGGTTGTGAATCCAAAGCTCAAAGGAATAGGGCATATGCACCCAACAACGAAAATAAACTCCAAATCTCCTCAGAAAGGGTGAGGAAAGTTTCTACTCCAGACACTTTAAAATGTGCATCAACCTAGGACAATAAACTCCTATGGATAAATCTAGGTCATCACATCATGCATGATCTGCAAATGTGCAAAAGTGCTACATCAGCGTACATATCCATTAAGGTTTAGCATGCATATCTAGTAGATTTAAATATGCGTGCACATTAAATGTTTAGATTAGAGAGAAATTTCTTTGTAGACATCAGTTGGTTGTCATCAATTCAGCATAACAATACGCGGAGTTTGATGAAACAAGCCATTAAATATTACTTCAGCAAAGGTATCGGATGATCTGGTATTCTAAACTATTGGCCTTAACTCAGCGCAATATCAAGACAGTTCAGCGATGAAAGCTTTTTATATCACCGTTCAAGTGGGAACCAATGCAGTTTGGTGATGTCAACGTAGTTAATTACCAACAGGGTAGGCACCGTTGTCAAACTACCAGCAGGGTAGGCACCGTTGTAAACTACCAGTGTATACATTAAGAAGGTCCGGTGATTTCAGAACTTAATCCCCAACAGAGATATAGAAAATATCTCAGCTTATCTTCATCAAACAAGCATCAACAACACTGACAAAAAGCCAAACCCTTGGAGTCTACATCCGTATAGGCATTATCAATAACCGGTAAAGGTAAAGCGATTTATGATGTGCAATTTGCAGTTTGAGATTTGCAAAATGCGAAATGTGATGTGTGAGTTGCAAAGTACGATTGGCCAAATGTGAAGTGCGATGTGGGATGTGCGATGTGCGATTTCCGAAAATATTTTAACATTCATCATAACATTCATTACATTACGATTTGCATCATTAGAAATACCTTTAAATATTTTAAGTGTCTAGTAATCTTTATCATGTCCTTTCCATTGCATTGCATGAACATGACAAAGTGGGGCATCTGTAGACACTCAAAATTTTGTTTTCCTGTTATTAACTATGTTGGAGGACAAAATCGTCTTTTTCACACTCTAGAGATAACCCTGGAGGACAGAAACATCAATTCCAACCCTGAAAATAGCCCCGAGAGATCCAGTTTCCAACCCCAGAGATAACCCCGGGAAGTCAGTTTCCAACCCCGGAGATAACCCCAGAAAAATCAGTTCCAACCCCAGAGATAACCCCGAGGGATCAATTTGAAAGCCTGGAGATAACCATAAGAGGTTAAGCCAACCTTAGAGATAACCCCAAGGACAGTCAGAGTCAACAGCAGGCCAGTCTCAAAGATAACCCTGAGAAAAGACTGCTACAACTATGCGAAAATCGGAGATAACCCCGGGAGGGGAAAATGGTTATTTTTCCAACTGAACTTCAAATCAAATCAAATATACTCATTTCAACTCAAATTGCTTCAAAAGAAGTCTCACAAGAATCATATCTTAATTTTCAAGCGCAAACTACGTAAAAAAGCTCAACGGAATGCCTAACGGAGACCGAGAAATGCTATTTCGATCATGGACCCATTTTCCAAGAATTGAAAAAGGTAAAATCCTATTTCATTATGTAGCTCTCGGAAAGATCTTTCCGGAATGACATGGCATGCTTCCATCGATCGGACTCCCAAATTGAAAGTTATGAAAGTTCGAGTGAACAACGCATTGTTTGAGTGCACGTACTTCGAAACGACAGGACCAACATTTCCCAAGGTACCCCAGACAGCTGCAGGTACACCTGTGGCTCCCCCCCTCTAAAAATAGAGGGCTTGGGGTGGCAATTTTCAAGGGGGAAATGGTGAGGAAGCCCTGTCTAACTTGCTCTGTACACACTATAAACTGAGTGCTTTCTCATTTTAAACACTTGTGAGATTATACTCTGCTATTTTTTACCAGTGGAAACCGAGTGTTTATTCAATTAAAACCATTTGAAGTCTTCTTGGCAGCCCATTGTAAGTCTTCTTACATATTTTTAAAGCCTTTCTCCACTTTCTGCACACACAGTTGTTCACGTTGAGAGTCGTGTTGTGTGTGTATGCCCATAATTCGGTCCATGGCTTTTTTATTTCTTTTGTATATATATACTTATGGCAAAGGTGCAAAAAAGCCCCTGATGTTTACATGGATGTCCCACTTCCACCCTAAACTAATTTTTTTTCTAAAAGTAACCTTAATGTTTCAAAAAATAGGTCACTCGTGCCCTTGCCGTTAATAGAAGACAAACGGGGTTAAAATGTGATGACATGGCAGGCTTAAAGGTTCAAAAATGTTCCTGTTGTTTATCCGAATGTCCCACTTCCACCCTAAACTAATTACAATATTATCATATAAAATATATTCTAAATAAAATAATATATATCATTTAATCAAAACAAAAAATACTAAAATTCAAAATAAAAAAACATAATTACATATTTACATCATTTAATCAAAATAATAAAATTCAAATTATTTTGTTAACTAATCAAAACAACTAATTAAATAAAGTAAGTAATTGTATAACATAGTTACATCATTTAATCAAAATACTAAAATTTAAAACATAACACATTTACATCAAATACTAATTAAAAAAATACTAATTAAAAAAATATTAAATACTAAAAAAATCAAATTAAAAAAATATTAAAATTCAAATTATTTTGTTAATTAATCAAAACAAGAAAAATTCAAATTACATCATTAAAATACTAAAATCATAATACTTGTGACAACCCGAGAATTTGGACAATTTATTAAAATCTTAAATGATTGATTTAAGGTCAAATATTAGACCTAGACAGAAAATAAGTGTATGCGTTTGATGTTGTTGGGAAGGAATTTTGAAGGTTTCAAATTTCTGTGAAGGATATAGGTGAATTATTCAGGATTAAGGATTTATGTGAATATGTTTGTGTTTATGGTTATGTATGTGTTCAGAATGTGGTTAAGGGTCATGGGTTGATCAGATAAATTATATCTGTGACAAACCCTAAGTTTATATTAAGAACGACAACGTTCGGTTAGAAAACCCTAACGTCTAATAAGAAACCCTAGAAATCGGTTCTGGAAACCCTAGTTTTAGTTCCGGGAGTCCGAAATCTTAATTCGGATATTGAAAACCCTAGATTGGGAATGCAATGTTACGTACTAGGTTAAACGTCATTAATATTAAATTAATTAGGAAAAACCCTAATGAATTATTTAAAATCTTAATTTATTGTTTGGAAACCCTAATACCAGATCTGAAAACCCTAATTTCAGATTCTGATAAAATGAAACCCTAATTTGGGAATTTAACGGAGAATTTTAATGCTTAAGTGTTATTAATTAAGTACTAATTAGGGTAAAGGTTAATTAATTAGCAAACCCTAATTTCTAATTTTTGGAACCCTGATTGTTCTGTCAGAAACCCTAATGCTCAATTGTGGATTTAATTGCTAAAATTAGCAATGTTAATTAGGAAACCCTAATCCTAATTATTTCAATTTATGAGTAATTAGAAAACTCTAATCTAATTACGAAAATTTAATATCTAAATTGGAAAATTTATTTTTCTATTAGAAATTCTAATTAGTGGTTTATAAACCCTAATGACCATTTTGACCCTAATTGCTTAATTAGAGATTTTAATTAGGAAATGCTAATCCTAATTATCAAGAATGAATTTATGATTAAGAAATTTTTATATAATTAGAAAATTCTAATTATAAGTTAGAAATATTAATTTTTCTATTTTTTGAAAATCTAAATTTGGAAATTTTTAAAATCCAAGTTGCTAAATAGTTAAGGGTTAAAACCTAAACCCTAAATACTCCAAACCCTAAACCCTCTCAAACCCTAAACCCTAAGGGTTTGTACAAATTATAAGAATGCCATTAATTTAGTATGTTAAATGTCATTTTTGCCCTTTGTTGCATTATTGTGACTTAGCTTGCAAGAATGGGTCTAGAGAATTGTTCACCAAACCCTAGCCCTAGCTTATGACTTATTTCACAACTAGATCAGCAGCTGGATCTGATCATGCAATGTATCTAATTCATATATTAGATTAAAGAGAGAGAAAATGCTACATTATTTCTCAAAACAACCAAGACCATTCTCTCTCTTAAATTTCGTGGGTGGGAGTAAAAGAGAGTTAAATGATAAGCTTAGATCAGTCCATAATCCTCAAATATCAACAATCAAAGATCAGAAATCAGAAATCAAGCTCAAAATGTATAAAACCTTAAAATTTTGAAATCTGTGATTTGATGTTGTTTGATGTTAGTTGTTAATTAAATATGTGTTATAAGGTGTCAATTAGAGATCTGGGTTGTTAGATCATGGATCCATAATACCTAGATGCTTGAAACTAGCAATTTAGAAAATCTGGGGAAAAGGAAAATATAAGATCTGACAAGCCAATGTCAGGGCTTGTAGATTTATTCTGTGTTAATGATATGTGGTATTTGAAGTTATATATGTGTAGTATGCCATGAAGTCTTTATTCTGGAACAGGAATCAAGGTTATATCATGTCTAGATTAAAAGTTACAAGCGGTCAAACCTAGTTGACCGACCACGATTTCTGTTTCTGGGTAAGCCCAGATTTCTCCAGATCGTCTGACAAGCTTTTTTGAAGCTCTTAATCTTGATGTTGTTTAATGTTATGGCCATGTTATTGACTGATCCTTGTAGCTTGTCATGAGTTCTACTCATCTACGTTTTTATGTTACACATATCCATAACAGAAATCAAGATATTAGTGGTCAAAAGTGAGTTGACCTTCAGCCGTTAGAGTTTTCTGGAAAACCCAGAAAATTCAAGAACCGTTTTCTGGCCTCTACTTTGACCAACCCAGATCTTGTGTATGTAATGTTTTTAAGTTGATTGTATATGATATAATTGTAGCCTGACATCCGTACTACAATATAGAACCTCTAGATCATATAAACCGAACATGAAATGAACGTTATAAGGATTCAAAGTAGGTACCTAAGACTGTTCTTCAAATCTGAAAACCCAGAATTTAAAGAACAGGTCTGACAACGTTTTCTGGAGCTTGGATCTTGCATCTTGGTTATGTAATGACCATGAAATCCGTTTGAGGTTGTAAAGTTACATGTGTACTACAATCTGAAAGTTTTAACCAACCTAGAAAGTAACAAGAACCCTGTTTAAATCACGGTCAAACTACCCAACCTGAACTCTGACTATGAAGCTCAAGAACACCTATAGCGACAGAAAGTGTCGCTATAGGCCTTTAGCGACAGTTTATTTATTATTTTCGGAAAATGATTAAAAATGAGAAAAAAATGGTTTTTAATTATTAAAAATACATAATAAATTATGAAAAATTATTTTAAAGTCTGAAAAATAGTTTTTAACTATTTTGAGTATATTTTGAAAATATTTAATATTTTTGGTGGAATTTATTTATTAAATTATAATATTAAATAAATTATTTAAAAATAGTTTTAATTCATGAAAAATCATGAAAAATTATTTTATGGTAAAAGAAAATATTTTATGTTATTTTTGATAACTTTTGATATTTTTTGATGAAATTCATTAATTAATCAATATTAATGATAATTAGTTTATTTCATAGATATATTAAATAAATTATGGAAAAATGGAATTGATGCTTTATCAATTATATAAAAATGATTTAAGTGTTATAAAAATATTTTAAGTTATAAAATATAACTTTTGATATTTAGTCATGAAAATATTAATATTTTAATATTAATAGCAATTATCGGATAATGGATTTAAGTGTTTAAAAATCATATAATTATGATTTTAAGGTATTAAAAATACTTTGATATATTATAATTATATTATAATATTATGTAATGATTTTCGTTAATATTTTATATTAAATGAATATTAATGATTGTGGTATTAAGTGGTATTTAATTCATTTAAATACGGTTTTAAGGATTGAAAAATGGTGATAAATGGTAATTATTATCCGAAAATTTTTTCGAGCCTAGGAAAAATGTGTTGACTGCTAAGAAAACTATCTGTGATATTGTTAAGTGGTTAGACAGAGTTTAATTGAACTTAAACTCGATTTTCGTCCGACTAGACCGTCGGGATGATAGAATTGTGTCGGGTTCAACTCAGACTGCAATAGTTTGACTTGATACCTTGTCTTATGTGTTGTATAGACTGATAGGCTTATGTGGTAATGTGTTTAGGGTATTTTGTGGATATAAATATAGCAGTATTATACTGTGATGATATTATTCTAATATTGGAGATCTATATTATTAATAATAGGTCTTCGAATAAAGTGTTATTAAATTGCGTGCGGTAATCAACGGTTCAGGCACGTTTCTTTTACTTAACTCTAATAAGATTAGTTTATTCAAGCTTATGGTTAATCATTGCTGATTGCCATGAAAATTGTACTCTGTACATCTTGCATGTATAAGTCAGGTATGAAAGGCTGATCACCTTCATTACCAGTTGGTTCAGAAATGTTTGTTCATGTTTAAAACTTTTTCAGTCAAAAATTTGTTCGTGCTAGTTCTCAATTATATTGATGAATTTTAGCAAGCTCATTATTCATACTCTTCAATCATGATATATTGTTATATTGTTGTATTTAAACTTGCTGGGCAACTTTTATGCTCACCCTTGCTATATCATGATAAAACATTGCAGATAAGGCGAACGTGTTCGGATACAGGAAAAAGGTTAAGGCCAAGTTCAACTTGGGATATAAAGTGCGGCTTGTTTGTAATAATATATTGTGATAAATATTTTTGTATAATAGATATTATATGAATGGTGTTTAAGTTAAGGTTACTCGACTTGGGTAAAATAGTGTGTAATGTATTGTATAAACAATTTATGTTTATATCTTCCGCAAATAGTGATAGAAATAGTATACCGGATCCGAGGTGATTTGGGACCTGGATTCGGGGCTATTATAGTTGGTATCAGAGCTGTTGGTTATGAAGCTTAGGTAGGAATACCTGAGACCAATAACCGCAGTGATTAGGGTAAGACTAACTCACATAGAGTTAGTTGGTCGGTAAGATTCAAAGATGAATCTCGGTAAGTTGTTAAGACACAGAGTTCCCTAACTCTGATAATAAAGTTGAACAGTAACGGTGAATAGATCGAGTCTAAAAGACTGAAAGTGCAGGGATAGGAGATCGTAAAACAAAACGATCATAGTGAATGGAATTGAATCGTAATATATACGATAAGATCACCCCGTGATCTGATAAAGGTTATGATATGGGAAATGAATCAATTTACTGATTGAAAAGTTTACAGCAAGATGCTGTGTGAAAGTTTTACTATGAAATGGTACTATGAAAACTCATAAAAGAGTTATGGATTATGAATACGAATTGAATTCGTATTGAAAAAGGGGGTTAAGATTAGGTGGGGATTTCAATGAGGACTCGTGCCAGCAACAGAGTTGTATGATTCCTTGTATGGACGGGGAATTGTACTTGGTGTAAAAACTACTCAGTTGGTGGCATTGGTAATAATTGAAATGTTGTGTCACGCTAGTTATTATATATAGATAAATAGGTCATAGGTAGAGAATATAGGATTAAGTACGAGTTCTTAGAACTCATACTTATGTGACATTCTTGACTCATAGTTATATGAAATGTTTATGAGGCCCTCAGCGAACGGACGCCAAAGGTCAGACTAGGGTAAGTTCGTAAACTCATATAATTGTGGTCAGGTTATGAACTCATAAGTGTGGTTTTATGAATTGGGTATAGTTGTGTGTGAATGGATTGTTAAGGATTATAGGAACAGATAGATTGTTAAGCAAATGATCATTAGTGGAGACTTAGGTTTTCCTAAACTCCTAGCTATGCTAAACTTCGAAATTTTTGACATCAAGCTAAATACGCACTATGTGTCTTTTAAAAAAAATGTAAACTCGTAACCATTTTTGAAACGGTTTAAAGTACAGTCTATGCTACTTATTTCGGCTAGACGCAAATGTTTTGAAATATCAAAAAATTATTTCTATTTATCACTTATGTACCATATAACCTGGTGCAGAAATGATAAAAATGATGGAGTCATCAATGCATTATTACTTAGTGTGAATTTGACCTGAAGTCACTATTCTACTATGGTATGATGTAGTATGATAAAATCACCAATGACGGAATCCTCAACGGACTGTTAATACAGTGCGGCATCATGACATCATTCTCGAAAATGTTTTCAAAAAATTTTAATTTGCCAACGGGGTTTTGCTACACCTAAATAATTCGATTGAATTGAATTATTGATATGAGTCTATGCTATTTGATTCAGCTAGACTAATGTTATAAAAACTCTAAGTGTTCATTGAAAAAATTTCCCGAACCAAATTGGTTTGGTGCGGAATCCAATGATAAGACTGAGGTGAACGATAATGTTTGGATAAATAATCCAATCTAGTAGCGTAAATATTCGCTAAAAATGATTAATACGTTATGCATGACGTAACTGTACGATGGGATGATAACCTAAAGTACTAATAATGGTAGTTTACCTTCTTTGTGATTGTAAACAGACCAAGTAATGTATTGTTTTGCGGTATGATCACTACCGTTAAAACTAAATGTGTTCATGGTCTATACGACCCCTCAGCACAATTTCAAAACTTTTACTCTAGGTGAGAGGTGTATTGGGTAGCATGCAATAATGTGTGTGAATGGTATATGTGTGAATGGTGTAAGGTGCACGGTGTAAGGTGTAAGGTTCATGTGTGAATGGTGTAAGGTGCACGGTGTAAGGTGAATTTCGGGGACGAAATTCTTATAAGGAGAGGTGAATGTGACAACTCGAGAATTTGGACAATTTATTAAAATCTTAAATGATTGATTTAAGGTCAAATATTAGACCTAGACAAAATAAGTGTATGCGTTTGATGTTGTTGGGAAGGAATTTTGAGGGTTTCAAAATTCTGTGAAGGATATAGGTGAATTATTCAGGATTAAGGATTTATGTGAATATGTTTGTGTTTATGGTTATGTATGTGTTCAGAATGTGGTTAAGGGTCATGGGTTGATCAGATAAATTATATATGTGACAAACCCTAAGTTTATATTAAGAACGACAGCGTTCGGTTAGAAAACCCTAAAGTCTAATAAGAAACCCTAGAAATCGGTTCTGGAAACCCTAGTTTCAGTTCCGGGAGTCCGAAATCTTAATTCGGATATTGAAAACCCTAGATTGGGAATGCAATGTTACGTACTAGGTTAAACGTCATTAATATTAAATTAATTAGGGAAAACCCTAATTGAATTATTTAAAATCTTAATTGATTGTTTGGAAACCCTAATACCAGATCTGAAAACCCTAATTTCAGATTCTGATAAAATGAAACCCTAATTTGGGAATTTAACAGAGAATTTTAATGCTTAAGTGCTATTAATTAAGTACTAATTAGGGTAAAGGTTAATTAATTAGCAAACCCTAATTTCCAATTTTTGGAACCCTGATTGTTCCGTCAGAAACACTAATGCTCAATTGTGGATTTAATTGCTAAAATTAGCAATGTTAATTAGGAAACCCTAATCCTAATTATTTCAATTTATGAGTAATTAGAAAACTCTAATCTAATTACGAAAATTTGATATCTAAATTGGAAAATTTATTTTTCTATTAGAAATTCTAATTAGTGGTTTATAAACCCTAATGACCATTTTGACCCTAATTGCTTAATTAGAGATTTTAATTAGGAAATGCTAATCCTAATTATCAAGAATGAATTTATGATTAAGAAATTTTTATATAATTAGAAAATTCTAATTATAAGTTAGAAATATTAATTTTTCTATTTTTGAAAATCTAAATTTGGAAATTTTTAAAATCCAAGTTGCTAAATAGTTAAGGGTTAAAACCTAAACCCTAAATACTCCAAACCCTAAACCCTCTCAAACCCTAAACCCTAAGGGTTTGTACAAATTATAAGAATGCCATTAATTTAGTATGTTAAATGTCATTTTGCCCTTTGTTGCATTATTGTGACTTATCTTGCAAGAATGGGTCTAGAGAGTTGTTCACCAAACCCTAGCCCTAGCTTATGACTTATTTCACAACTAGATCAGCAACTGGATCTGATCATGCAATGTATCTAATTCATATATTAGATTAAAGGGAGAGAAAATGCTACATTATTTCTCAAAACAACCAAGACCATTCTCTCTCTTAAATTTTGTGGGTGGGAGTAAAAGAGAGTTAAATGATAAGCTTAGATCAGTCCATAATCCTCAAATATTAGCAATCAAAGATCAGAAATCAGAAATCAAGCTCAAAAGGTATAAAACCCTAAAATTTCGAAATCTGTGATTTGATGTTGTTTGATGTTAGTTGTTAATTAAATATGTGTTATAAGGTGTCAATTAGAGATCTGAGTTGTTGGATCATGGATCCATAACACCTAGATGCTCGAAACTAGCAATTTAGAAAATCTGGGAAAAAGGAAAATATAAGATCTGACAAGCCAATGTCAGGGCTTGTAGATTTATTGTGTTAATGATATGTGGTATTTGAAGTTATATATGTGTAGTATGCCATGAAGGCTTTATTCTGGAACAGGAATCAAGGTTATATCATGTCTAGATTAAAAGTTACAAGCGGTCAAACCTAGTTGACCGACCACGATTTCTGTTTCTGGGTAAGCCCAGATTTCTCCAGATCGTCTGACAAGCTTTTTGAAGCTCTTAATCTTGATGTTGTTTAATGTTATGGCCATGTTATTGACTGATCCTTGTAGCTTGTCATGAGTTCTACTCATCTATGTTTTTATGTTACACATATCCATAACAGAAATCAAGATATTAGCGGTCAAAAGTGAGTTGACCTTCTGCCGTTAGAGTTTTCTGGAAAACCCAGAAAATTCAAGAACCGTTTTTTGGCCTCTACTTTGACCAACCCAGATCTTGTATATGTAATGTTTTTAAGTTGATTGTATATGATATAATTGTAGCCTGACATCCGTACTACAATATAGAACCTCTAGAACATATAAACCGAACATGAAATGAACGTTATAAGGATTCAAAGTAGGTACCTAAGGTCGTTCTTCAAATCTGGAAAACCCAGAATTTGAAGAACAGGTCTGACAACGCTTTCTGGGGCTTGGATCTTGCATCTTGGTTATGTAATGACCATGAAATCCGTTTGAGGTTGTAAAGTTACATGAGTACTACAATCTGAAAGTTTTAACCAACCCAGAAAGTAACAAGAACCCTGTTTAAATCACGGTCAAACTACCCAACCTGAACTCTGACTATGAAGCTCAAGAATACCTATAGCGACAGAAAGTGTCGCTATAGACCTTTAGCGACAGTTTATTTATTATTTTCTAGAAAATGATTAAAAATTAGAAAAAAATGGGTTTTAATTATTAAAAATACATAATAAATTATGAAAAATTATTTTAAAGTCTAAAAAATAGTTTTTAACTATTTTGAGTATATTTTGAAAATATTTAATATTTTTGGAATATAAATGGTATTTATTTATTTAATTATAATATTAAAAAAATTATTTAAAAATAGTTTTAATTCATGAAAAATCATGAAAAATTATTTTATGGTAAAAGAAAATATTTTAAGTTAATTTTGATAACTTTTGATATTTTTTGATGAAATTCATTAATTAATCAATATTAATGATAATTAGTTTATTTAATAGATATATTAAATAAATTATAGAAAAATGGAATTGATGCTTTATCAATTATATAAAAATGATTTAAGTGTTATAAAAATATTTTAAGTTATAAAATATAACTTTTGATATTTAGTCATGAAAATATTAATATTTTAATATTAATAGCAATTATCGGATAATAGATTTAAGTGTTTAAAAATCATATAATTATGATTTTAAGGAATTAAAAATACTTTGATATATTATAATTATATTATAATATTATGTAATGATTTTCGTTAATATTTTATATTAAATGAATATTAATGATTGTGGTATTAAGTGGTATTTAATTCATTTAAATACGGTTTTTAGGATTGAAAAATGGTGATAAATGGTAATTATTATCCGAAAAAAATTTCGAGCCTAGGAAAAATGTGTTGACTGCTAAGAAAATTATCTGTGATATTGTTAAGTGGTTAGACAGAGTTTAATTGAACTTAAACTCGATTTTCGTCCGACTAGACCGTCGGGATGATAGAATTGTGTCGGGTTCAACTCAGACTGCAATAGTTTGACTTGATACCTTGTCTTATGTGTTGTATAGACTGATAGGCTTATGTGATAATGTGTTTAGGGTATTTTGTGGATATAAATATAGCAGTATTATACTGTGATGATATTATTCTAATATTGGAGATCTATATTATTAATATTAGGTCTTCGGATAAAGCGTTATTAAATTGCGTGCGATAATCAACGGTTCATGCAAGTTTCTTTTACTCAACTCTAATAAGAGTAGTTTATTCAAGCTTGTGGTTAATCATTGCTGATTGTCATGAAAATTGTACTCTGTACATCTTGCATGTATAAGTCAGGTATGAAAGGCTGATCACCTTCATTACCAGTTGGTTCAGAAATGTTTGTTCATGTTTAAAACTTTTTCAGTCAAAAATTTGTTCGTGCTAGTTCTCAATTATATTGATGAATTTTAGCAAGCTCATTATTCATACTCTTCAATCATGATATATTGTTATATTGTTGTATTTAAACTTGCTGGGCAACTTTTATGCTCACCCTTGCTATATCATGATAAAACATTGCAGATAAGGCGAACGTGTTCGGATACAGAAAAAGGTTAAGGCCAAGTTCAGCTTGGGATATAAAGTGCGGCTTGTTTGTAATAATATATTGTGATAAATATTGTTGTATAATAGATATTATATGAATGGTGTTTAAGTTAAATTTACTCGACTTGGGTAAAATAGTGTGTAATGTATTGTATAAACAATTTATGTTTATATCTTCCACAAATAGTGATAAAAATAGTATACCGGATCCGAGGTGATTTGGGACCTGAATTCGGGGCTATTACAATACTAAATACTAATTGATATAAAATTTTTAAATTATTAAAATCATAATACTAAATAATATTTTTAAATTACTAAAATATTAAAATACTCCAGTTTAAAATTTTATAATACTAAAATATTTTTAAATTGATATAATTTTAAAAATTAATATTAAATATTAATAAAATAATCATAATACTCCAGTTTTGAATTTTAAAAATATTATTTAGTTTTGAATTTTAAAATAATCATAATACTCCAATTTTAAAAATACTAATTGATATAAAATAACGTTAAAATAGTAATTGATATAAAATAACGTTATAATACTAATTGATATAAAATAACGTTAAAAATACTAATTGATATAAAATACTAATTAGTATTAAATAACGTTAATATTTTTATATCTTTTAGTTTTAAATAATGTCATCAATTTATATTTTTTTATTTTGATTAAATGATATATATTATTTTATTTAGAATATGTTTTATATGATAATATTTTAATTAGTTTAGGGTGGAAGTGAGACATCCGTATAAATATCAGGGATATTTTTGAACTTTTAAGTCTGCCACATCATCACATTTTAACCTCGTTTGTCTTCTGTTAACGGCAGGGGCAAGGGTGACTTGCTTTTTGAAACGTTAATGGTACTTTTAGAAAAAAAAATTAGTTAAGGGTCGAAGTACGACATCCGTGTAAACATCAGGGGCTTTTTTGCACCTTTGCCCATATATACTTATATATACTTATACTAATATCATCGAATTATGCCTCGATTGAGCCTTGATTAATATCCGGAGCGTTTATTACGTATATATATATATATATATATATATATATATATATATATATATATATATATATATATATATATATATATTTCTGTCAGGCCTGGAGTTTACTTCGTGGCCTTTACTGCTTTATTTACATTCAGTCCCGCCTGGAGTTTACTTCGTGGTGGTTGATCGTCTCAATATATATATATTTACCACTTTTATATATTTACATTCAGTCCCGCCTGGAGTTTACTCGTGGCGGTTGATCATTTCTATATATATATTTACAGTTTTTATATATTTACATTTTCAATCACCCATGAAGTTCACTATGTGGTGGTTGATCGTTCATATATATATATATATATATATATATATATATATATATATATATATATATATAACTGCTTACATCTTTCATACAAACTGCTACATCATGTGAGCCTAAGAATCATGTGATCACAGATTCAGCTTCCTGAATCTAGATTAGGTTCCCGTGATGGACATTTTCGGCTATAATCAACTTGTAAATTATTCACGGTGTTTGAAATTCCTTAGATGGCTCTCATGACCATAAGGAATTCGGCACTGTTATATATCTTATTTTCTCGAAGATGCCTCGCATCTCAAAAATAAAAGCAATCAAGCTGAACACATAATAAAATAGAAGTTTCAAAGGCCTCAATTACTATTGAGCATAAGCGTTTGAAAAAACCTCTTTTATATAAAATAGTATTGCTATATCTTGTTAAAACTGAACTTTTATATAAAATTTAAACCCTTTGTATATAGGTGCAAATGAGTCATATCACTACCTCTAAATAATTACACATTGACCCACATACACACACACACATATTCATATAACAGTTTAATTGAAAAGTGGCGGTCACCATGGTAACACGGATGTCGGGGGGTGCCTAACACCTTCCCTCCGCATAATCAAGCCCCTGGAACATAATGAATCTAGGTTTCACAAACCTATTAATCATTGTTACATCAGTAGGTCAATGTGCAAACCTTTTCTCGGTTGAGTTGGTGCAACCATTTAAAAATACCAATTGACGACTCTTACAGTCCAATCGTCGACATATAAATGTTGGACCTTTTCACAACTTATTTTTTCAAACAAATCTCACCTAACATGAGAGCATCAAAAGACAAGAACAGAAAAGGAATAATACAAATCCTGACGTCGACAAACTAGCAGGGTAATCTCTTCCACCCAAACTTTAATTTACGTTATTATATTTTTATGAAAAACTATTTAAAAGTCCTCTGTGATTGAAGAGATTTATATTTCATGAGTATATAATGTTATATATGTTAGTATATGTATACAATATGTTTATATCATATATTGATGTGATTAGAGTAATCGATTTCATATAAATATGTTGCAATTGGATTTTTGAAGTTATAGGGTATAAAAGTTAGATATATGGCCCTTATGAGAAATTGTATGCTATGAATTATTTGTTTAACTTAAAATTGACGGTAAATTATGATAATACATGTTAAAATGAAGAAATTTTTTTTTGAACATACATATTCAGAGTTATAACGAATCCGTGACGTCAAATTTCATGTTTTTCCTCAAAACTTTTAAGAACACCAAGAACAGTGAAATTATATGATTTGGTTTAAGTAATTGCATGATTTAAGGTGTTAAAAATATGTTAGTAACATTGTATGATGTTTCTATGAAGTTTATACTTCATAAAAATCACAGTACTAGTTTAATTTGTATTTAATTGGATTCTTTGGGTTCTAATGTGAAGCAGAGTATGCAGTCTGCGAGTTTCTATCTGCGTACTGGCATAGCTGTGACAGTACCAAAGGCAGAAATGGCGCAGCTATGCCTGCTGAGTATTCTAGGTTCGAGCACTAGCCCAGCTGCGCCGGTGCCAAGGCTTGGGGCAGCGCAGCTACACCCTCCGCTGAGTAGAACAATATATTTCTTTTAGTTTTCAAACCATGACATATTGGCCTAAACCATTCTAAGGTGCATGATAGTGTGATAAACATGTAATGAGGTTTTATAATTAATTATAAGCATGTGTTCAATGATTTCAAATTGTGAAGTTAATAAGTTATGAAAAGCTTTAATTTGCCAATTGTTCAAGTCTTGAGATGTGTTTAAAGGTTGCATTGCTATGATAGCCTTATGATTTTAGATTGGTGACGTAATGTTAATTCAAAAATCAGAATTAGAATTATGTTAACAAATTAGATTTAAATGAGAACTAAAACATATAGGGCTAATGTTAGTATAAATAATCGGTATTGTGATTCTAATGATATATGTAGGGTTTTTACAAATGTGTGTTATAGTTGTATAGGTTACGCACGAGGCAAGTTCCTAACCTTACCTCTTTATATTGAGCACGTTTCTTTACACAAAACTTTACTTTTATGGTATAAGTTTAAATTCTAAATTCTTCAATTGAGCAAGTTCTAGACTTATATTCTATGTCGAGTAAGTTCTTCTTATTAATTATTCAAGTTCAAGATTTCTTGATTTGATGTTATCATTCTTTTAAAGAATGATTCCCGTTATACAATACTTATTCGATTATATACCTCTTGAGTTCTATTATTCAAATTGAATATCATTTATTGTTGAACCTTGTCAGACTAGTGTACCTTTATTAATTTGAACTAGTCCATAGTTGATGAACGTTCTAAATTCTAGAACTATTGTTGAGCTTATCCAAACCAAACTTCCATTGATGCGAACTCTAATGTCAAACTGAGATGAACAACCCTGTTATAGTCGATTAATGATGCTTTAGCGTTAAGATATTGTGTATAGTATGGTACTAAGGACTGATCCCCCTAAGTACGAGAAGAAGAGTCCATAGTCTTATGACTGATAAAGGTTTAAAGTACAAACACTTGACAACCTAGGACATAGTTCAAGGTCTTATGACCCTCAAAAGTTATTTTGATTTTTTTTATTCATTCTTGATTGAAAAGCCAAGTTTTCTTATTTCAGAAGTCTTTGATTCACTCGCGTGCTATTATTTTATTGTTATATTATTGTACTTGTGGGCAATCGTTCTCATTCTTGCGTAATAATTATATTACAGTTAAGAACGAAAGGTCCGACGAGCCTTCTTCTAGCAAAGGCAAATGCAAAGTCAACAAGTGATGAAGACTTATTGTTTATTTGATGTATTTACGTTTCAGACTTATGTTAATGTTGTGTAAGACTTAATATCTATTTATGCTTTCGCATTTGAGATTTAAGGTTAATATGACCTGAGATTGATGTATTTACATTCAGATGTTGTAACTCCTTAAGGAGAGGATTTATTTCTATCTATTTTATGGTTTTCATTTATTATGGGTAGATAGACACATGATGTTTGTATAGTGAACACCAAATCCTGTGGGAATTGAAGTACTCGAATTTGGGGGTGTCACACGAGTTCAACTCCAAATCCTTTTCACATTCAACTTGAATCCACGTGATTAATTTCTTCTTGTGATCAACGTTAGCCACCCAAGTGTTTGACCCTAGAGGTAATCCACCAAGGAAGAATAAATATTCAAGAAGAAAGTTATATGGCTAAACCCTAGTTTTTATCTCCATAGAAAAAGTGTACTTTCTTAACTCTTTGAATTATTAGTGTAACTCGTGTAACCCTAATCTATAATAAGACCTTATTTATATATGTAGGTAACACTGCTAACCAATTTAGGATTAGGGTTTCATTTAATTAATTAAACTCTTTTAATTAATTAGGCTTCATTAGGTATAATTAATTAATCTTTTTTAATTAATTAGTCTCCTAATTTTATTAGGAATATGAGAGTACTTTTATTAATTAATTCTCAAACTCCTTAAGAAATTAAACTAATAATAATAATAGTAATAATAATAATATGACTCCTCTTATTAATTTATATTTAATATTTTTAAAATATTAAATAATAAATATTAAGCTATTTAATTTATTCTATCGCCATAGATTAAATTAAACATACTTAACTTATTATTATAATTATGCCATTTGCTTATTCAATAAATATTAATACTTTTTATGATGTGACCCTTCAAGTTCTCTATATTAAATCAGTTATGAATAAATCAATTAGAAAAATTTTAATCTTATTTAAATAAATAAATTAAACTAATTAATTCATTTAAATAAATAGCATTTATTCTACAATAAGGGTACGCCCCCTTAGCGCTCAACGATTATCCAGATAATATAGATTTTAACATTAATTATAAAAGAACATTTGACTAAATAGTTATCGTACAATTCATTCCTCCCACCATATAATGTCCCAATTAAATATAAGACAAGTAATTAATGTCAAGTCTTATTTTATTTAATTATATGTATTTTGATTCTAAATGCACAAACTCTGATTCTAAATGCACAAACTCTGATAATGCAAATTAGAAACTACTTTCTAATTTTATTCTGCATTGACTAAGGACTACTAAGTTGTCATTTATCGAATCATATAGGACATTATCTTCTTTTACTAGAAGCGGTAGATTTTTTATTGATCATTAATTATCTCCATGTATAATTAATTATACTCAAGCATACCCTTTGATATACCCTTAAGGTCTTAAGTGACATGTCAAAGTATAACTCATCATACACAAGATACTATGATGAACTCAAGTTTAAGGATCATTATATGTACTACTATCACTAAAGGAATTCCTATTGATATGCAAGTAAAACTCCATTAGGTATTCCTTACCGAGTCACGTTCAGTAAACTTATTATCCAATAAGCACTTACATACTTGATTTAGTGTGTCCACACATATGATCATGAGATCAATCATTCTCATCGAATGAGCAAGAAACATATGTACCAATCTATCCGGATTCACTAATCCCCAATTTAGTAATCTAATGATTGAGAACTACTTTATTTTTAAGCTTTTTAAGAATTTAGATCTCATTAGCATGATCATCATCATGATTCTAAAAACATTGATTAAAACTATAGGTTTATTACATTTAATATAACAACATCATGTAGATAATATAAAAACCTTTAATAAACAATTCTTTTATTAATAAATGAATATGATTGTTACAAAGTATATGTTGTATCATATCAAATATGATTGACTTGTGTGCATACTACTTTCAATCTCCCATTTGCACTAAAGCCAATTGTCATGGTATCTAATATCCATCTTCTCTAAGTGACTATCGAACTGCTGTTGTGTTTAGATATAGGATGATTCTCCCAAGGCCTTCATGGAAAAGTGTTTAGAAAACCATATTTTGATCGATTGTAGCATAGGAATAACATTCCCTATCATTAACATATAATACTAGGAATGAAACAGCGCTCCCACTAACCTTCTTGTACACACATGATTCATCCTCATTAATAAAATTAAATTCTTTGATTGAATCATCAAAACGAATGTTCCACCTTCAAGAAGCTTGCTTCAACCCATAAATGGATCTTTGCAGCTTACAGACTTGATTTTTTCTAACCTTTGAAACAAAACCCTCTGGTTGTGTCATATACACATCCTCCTCAAGTTTCCCTTGGAGGAAGGCTATTTTCACGTCCATTTTCCAGATCTCATAGTCATTATAAGCTGCAATCGCAAGTAAAATCCAAATGGACTTGAGCATAGCTAATGGTGAGAAGGTTTCATCATAGTCAACTCCTTGTCTTTGTTTGAAACCTTTTGTAACCAGTCTGGCCTTATAGGTGCCATCAGCTCCAGTCTTTCTCTTAAAGACCCATTTACACTGAATAAGCTTAATACCTTCAGGTGATGTAACCAAAAGTCCATACTTGGTCCTCATACATGAAGTCCATCTCGGATTTCATGGCTTCTAGTCATTTCTCTGAGTCTTTACTACTTACAACCTATTCGTAATTCAGTGGATCATCATCATCTATGATGTGTACCTCATCCTCATCCTCCATGAGGAATCCATACCTATCAGGTATATTTGGTACTCTTCCAGATTTATGGATAAGGTGTTGTACAGAAAGTGTTTCTACTTGGACAAGTTTATCCAATAGATCTGTAGTGGTTTGTGGTTTTTGAACTTCTTCAAGATCTATTTTCCTCCCACTGGCTCCTTCAAGGATAAAATCCTTTTCCAAAAAGGCAACATGTTTCTCAACAAACACATTTTGCTCAGTAGGATTATAGAAATAATATCCTAAAATTTCTTTAGGATATCCCATAAATGTGCACTTATTAGATCTTGTCTCAAGCTTATCATTCTAAAAAAATTTCACATAAGCTGGACAACCTCAAATCTTAACATACAGACTAGGTTTCCTCCCTGTCCACATCCCATATGGAGTCTTAGGAATGGATTTTGAGGAGACCTTATTTAGTAGATATGCAGTCACTTCTAGGGCATAGCCCTAGAATTATACTAGAACATCGGTAAAACTCATCATGGAACGAACCATGTCAAACAAAGATCGATTTCTCCTTTCAAATACACCATTCAACTATGGTGTTGTTGGTAGAGTCCATTATGAGATTATACTATTTTCTTTGAGACAATTTAGAAACTCATCGCTTAAGTATTCATCACCTCGATCCGATCCAAGAATCTTAATACTCATGCCAGTTTGTTTCTCTACTTCACTTATAAATTCTTTGAACTTTTAAAATGATTCGGATTTGTATTTCATTAAATACACATATTCAAATCTTGAATAGTGAATAGTGAAAGTAATAAAATAAGAATACCCTCCACGTGCATTCGTTGTCATAGGTCCGCATACGTCTGTGTGTAGAAATGCTAAAAAATATGTAACTCTTTCTCTTTTTCCACTAAAAGAAAATTTAGTCATCTTACCCATGATACAAGATTCTCAAGTTGGATATGATTCATAATCAGATATCTCTAATAGCCAATCCTTATGCAACTTGGATAATCTTGTTTCATTGATATGACCGAGTCTACAGTGAAACATAAATGTATAATTAACATCATCTCTTTTCCTTTTATTAGTTTGTTCAATTTTAAGTATATTTTTATTTAAGTCAATTACGTAAAATCCATTCAATAAATTACCAACACCATATAAAACTTTTTTATTATAAATGGAACAACTGTTGTTCTTTATTATAATATCAAAACCTTTTATATCCAATACAAAAATTTAAATATTGTTTCTAATAAGTGTTGGAACGAAATAGAAATTATTTAAATTGATGGATTTGCCTGAAGGTCAAGTGCTAAACAATAAGTCTCTTAAGCTAATGCAACAACCTTTGCTCTATTTTCCACTCGTAGGACAACTTCAACCTTTTTAGCTTTCTACTTCTGAATAGTCCATGCATAGTATTACATATGTGAGAACCACATCCGGTATCCAATACACAAGTAGAATTTTGACTTTCAGAAAAATAAATTTCAATCATGAACAAACCTTTATCGGAAGTCTAAATTTCTCCAAGCTTCTTCTGCTTTTGTGGAACTTATCACAGTTCACTAAAAAAAATGGGCCTTTAGCAATGATTTTTCGGGCAACGACTTTATAAGTCGTTGCTAAAAGTATATGTTTAGCAACTAATTTATCCTTCGTTGCAGATTGTGTCAGGCTTTCACTTTTTGCAACAAAATTCATAAGTCGTTGCAAAATTTCGTTGCTAATTCATTGGCGGGAAAAAATTTCGTTAGAAATTCGTTGCAAAATTTTTGCCCACTTAATTTCACGTCATCGTGGGTAACAAAAGTTTTTTTGTTGCTAAAAATGAGGCTTTATCAACGATTTTTCAGGCAACGACTTTATAAGTCGTTGTTAAAAGTGTATTTTTAGCAACGAAACCTGTCCTTCGTTGCAGATTATGTCAGGCGTTCACTAATTGCAACGAAATTCATAAGTATTTGCAAAATTTAGAAACAAAATTCGTTGCAAAATTTCTAACCACTTGATTTCTCCTCATCGTGGGCAACGAAAGTTTTTTTGTTGCTATATTTCGTTGCCTAATATGGACCACATTCATTGGCAATAATTTTTATTTTCTTTGCATATTTTATACAACTTTTTGCAACGACTACTAAAATGTTAACTTAAATTAAGATAATAATAATAATAATAATAATAATAATAATAACAACAACAATAACAGTAATAATAATAATAATAACAATAATAATAATAATAATAATAATAACAGTCATAATAATAATAATAGTACTAATAATAATAATAATAATAATAATAACAGTAACAATAATAATAATAAAAAAAAATATTCATAGTAACGTTATATAAATATTAATAGTTACTTTATATATATTTAGTTTAATGTGGAGATTTAGGATGTATATATATATATATATATATATATATATATATATATATATATATATAGATGATAATAAAATTTATCTAATATACAAAAAATATAATATAAGAAGCAAAAATATAACAACTAGGTTTCAAACCTAAGATGTGAGACCCCAAATTTTACGAATAAGGATTTAATTTTCTCAAAATATTTTTTTTGAATATTATGGTGTGGATTTGATATAATGTTATAGTTGTGGGTAGTATTTATAAATTTTGCAAAGTATGCAAGTTGTTATAAAATATTCGCTTGATCGGGGAATATTCTTTTTGTCGGGAATATCCGTACGACGGCACAATCGTTGGTGAACCCACAACGAAAGTATTGTCATAGTAATAAAACGACATAATTATCTTTTTATAAAAATAACGGCGAAAGTGTTACCGTTAAAACTCTTGATCTACCCGGTAGTAAAAGTATAATAATACGCGTGGGTGCATAGTAACACACGGTATTGGTTATTGATGCTTACGTAAGAAGTCATTTAGTTATACTCAATTATTGCTATAGTAATTGCTGCATCATATCTCTCATATTAGTGATTCGATTATTGTAATAGTAGCATCTGTATAATATGATATATTATTAAATCAATAATTCAGACGAAAAAGTTTTTCATATTATTAAATTGCAATATTTACAATGTCTAGAAATTCTATCAAAGAGAGGTTTGGTCACCTAATTGCGCACCAATAGGGAGAAATCCTTATTGGAAAGCCCCCTCTTTTCTGGGAATGACCTGATTGTTAAATATTGTGAGTTATAATATTAATTATGAATAAGCTCGTGCTGATTAAAGATGAAATTGATAGTTCCATTGTGTTGAAATTATTTGTGTTAGTGGAAATCGACATTTATTTAAATAATAATTGATGTCTGGAGGTTATATTTTTCAATCGGGTATTCGGGGCACTTTTCGTGTCGGAGTACTATTCACGAGTTACTATTCACCCAAAAAATATATTTCTTTTCGGTCCAAATCATTTTTGGGTACAATATTATTCCATGAAGAGATGTGCTAATTTTTCAGACCGTTGGTGGAAAGTTATAATAGTGAATCAATATGGATCGCTGGTTTAAAGTTTTAATAGTAAATCAGTATGGACCGTTGCTTTAAGATTTAATAGTAAATCAATATGGACCGTCCGTTTAAAAGTAAATCAATCTGGACCGTTCATGAATTAGTTACTATTCAGTCCATTCTCCTATAAATAGAAGCTCATTCCTTCATTATTTCTTACGAATTCACTGAAACTCTAAAGAGAGAAATTATAAAGAGAAAGAAGAAGAGAAGTTTGCTACCTCACTTTTCCAATATCCAGTTTCTTCTAAGGTAAGGGGTATTATTTCTTTCTTATTCATGAAGAGAACTTCTGTTATTCCATTCTTTATTATTATATTGGAATAACCTATTTATGCGAAGTATCACATACATGGTGAAATTCTTCTATTATTCCGTTCATTATCATTCTGTCGGAATATCCTGTCTGTGTGTTTACACTGGACCAGGTTCTATTATTTATTATTTTGTTAGAATAACCTGTCTGTGCGGTCTATCGCATGTATGGTGATTTCTGTTGTTATTCCATTCTTTATTATTCTGTCAGAATATCCTGTCTGTGCGTTTACGCCGGACCTGGTTCCATTATTTATTCTTCTGTTGTAATATCCTGTCTGTGCGTTTACACCGAACCTGGTTCCATTATTTATTATTCTGTTGGGAATAACCTGTCTGTGCAGTCTATCGCACGCATGGTGAATTCTTCTGTTATTACATTCTTTATTATTCTGTTGGAATAATCTGTCTATGTGGATTACCACATGCATGGTGAATGATCCTTTGTATTCATTCCTTATTAAATTGTGGAAATGATCTGTATATGTGGATTACCGCATGGCGGGTGAAAATCCATTTACAGTTTCATATATTCTATTATACTTAGTTGGTTAAAGTTCTGGCTTCTATACTCCATTAAATTAGTGGAATATCCTTGATATTTACGCTTCAATCCAGTATCTTTTCATAGAAATATTATTATGAGCATTCTTGAATTTTACTCCACAAAGAAGTATCATGTTGACAATTTGGACGTTATTAATTTTTGGATAAATTAATTCTTTAACTTGTTTTATTGAATTATTATGTCATTGTCATCATCCTCTTGCTTATATTATAATGAAAGTCATCTTTGGCTTACGTGCATAGATGGACTTAGTATGATTATGACCAGGGATCATTCAGTATAATCATGACCTGTAATGTTATAAATGATATGGTAAAAGTCCTTAGTGGCTTGTAATGCATTGATAAACAATTTTTGGTATGATTATGACCAGGGATTGTTTGGTATAGTCATGACCATTGATGATTTAATGAATAACATTGGCCCGTAGTACAGGGATGATTAGACGATGTGTTTTATTTATTAAGCTGAGTCTCAGCAATAAAAATTGATGAAAACATTTTATACCATAGAAGATAGTAGATTGTATTCTCTACTTGACTCTTCTAATGGATTACTTGTTCCGCTGCAGTTAAACTTGATGTCTATTGTATTTTATCAGTTTAACATTGTTGAAGGCTAATGATAATTTATTCTGCAATATCTTAGTCATAATATTTTTTACTGGGCTAGTTGAGCTCACCCTTTCTTTCACTGTTCTCTTCAGAAAATGAGAATATAGCTGGGACGAGTTGGGGAAAAGAGTGACGGTCCAGATGATCGCATTAGTAGTCCTCATTATTCTATTAAATACTGTGACAATGAATATAATGAGGACTCCTTTGAGTGTGGATATTGTCTAGATGACAATATTCCTATTAAAACTCTCAGTTTATGTATTGTCGTACGACGATTTTATAATTAAGTTTGTATTTGTATTCTGTACCATGTATTTGGCGACTCAAGATGGGTGATGTATACCTATTTTGGGGTCTTCACAGTTGGTATCAAAGCTTAGGTATACGATCCCTGGCTGAGATGTGAGACAAGAACTAGGAGGGGAGAGACGGGGAATTCCTTCGCTAGTATGACCTACCTATATTTATTTGGTATTTAATTGGTCGGTCAGAGTATAGAGATGATATATGATATGTCAATTAACCCTTGTTTTGTGACAGTGTTTGAAAATGGAATCTGAAAATGATGAGATAAGCAATGGAGCAAAATAATATGATCGTATCGTAGTACGAGGCGAAGTTTGCGGAGTTGTCCCGGTTTGCATCCCATTTGGTCGATAATGAGGTGCGAATGACGCAAATGTTTCTAAGAGTTTTGAAACCTGATATACGTCAATACCTCATTTCTCATAAACTTTGTTTATATTTAGATGTTGTGAATAAGGCTCAATTATTGGAGCGCGATAATGAGTTAGCACAACAAAAAGGTAATGACCAACAACACGATAATAATCGTACCAGTGGCAACGACCATCGGAACAATGATGACCATCGCGGGGGAAATTATCATGCCAAGAATGGTAACCACTTCGGTGGTAATCATGGCCAAGATAATAGAAGTAGAAATTTCAAGAAGAAAAGGTTCAATAATGATGGAAAGACAGCAACACCAGCCCCTGTTGTTAAGGAAGGAGAACAACCACCAGTTAGATACTACATATGCGGAGAGGAGGGACACATAAGTCCAAACCGTTCACAGCCTTCCAAGGTATGTTTTAGTTGTGGAAAAGAATGTCACATAGCCCGATTTTGTCTTGCACCAAAGTCAAGTCCAGCTGGGACAGTGGCACCAAAGGCGGACACGGACAAAACAAAGTCGGTTGTTTCAGGAAGAGCGTTTTTCGTGACTTCTCAAAAAGCGAGTAACCCAAACGAAGTTAACACGGGTTAGTTAATTATAAATTTTTGCGAAGTCTATACCTTATTACATACCGGTTCTACCTATTCTTTTATCTCTCTTACTTGCGCTCAATGTTTAAATTTGACCCCAGAGAAGTTAGACTTTGACTTATCGATTGAAACTTTGTTAGTAGAAACCTTCGTTTCATGTGCTATCCAAGTCTTGGATGAGAGTCACAATTTTGAATAATATTTCTATTGTTAATAAATTTTCTAACGTATTGTGGAAGACTTCTTAGCTTAACCTAGAGCGTGAAATCGAATTTTGTATTGACCCCAGTACAAAACCCATTTCTAAAACCCTCAAATATTTCTTCAACTAAAACGAACGTATAATGTGCCAAAGATGATGGCTCGAGATGTTGAAGGTTATGACCATTCAATATCATCGTGGAAGAGCGAACGTGGTAGCTGACGCGTTAAGTAAAAGATCGTATGCGTTTACGAGTGCAATATTGTTAACACAAAGACCCATTTCGTATAACTTACAAATGATGAAGATAGAGTTAAATACTCTAGGGACACACGTGAAGATAACGAATATACTGGTAGAATTGACTTTAATTGATAAAGTTAAAGCTGCTCAAGCTACACACCCGAATCTGTTGAATGTGAAGAAGAAGGTTCAAGAAGGCGTTATCTCAACCCTCGATTTAATTGGCCCATTTGAAATCTTCGATGGAGTAGGAACTGTGGCCTATAGACTCGTTTTACCGCTAAGTATGTCGCGTGTTCATAATGTTTTTCATGTATCGATGTTACGTAAATATGTGGACGACCCGAACCACATTATTAAATTAGAACTAGACGAGATAGTAGAAGATTTAATGTATGAGGATATATGTGTTAAAATCTTGGATAAGAAGGATCGTATTCAACACTCAAAGGTTATACCTCAAGAGTTAGAATCTGAAATGAATTCAAGGTATCCTCATCTCTTCGACATACCAGGTACGTACGTAAATTTCGAGGGTGAAATTTTATAAAGAGGGGAGATTGTGAGACCCCAAATTTTACGAATAAGGATTTAAATTTCTCGAAATATTTTTTAGAATATTATAGTGTGTATTTGATATAATGTTATAGTTGTGGGTAGTATTTATAAATTTTGCAAAGTATGCAAGTTGTTATAAAATATTCGTTTGGTCGGGGAATATTCTTTTTATCGGGAATATCCGTACGACGGCACAATCATTGGTGAACCCACAACAGAAGTATTGTCGTAGTAATAAAACGACAGAATTATCTTTTTATAAAAATAACGGCGGAAGTGTTACCGTTAAAACTGTTGAACTACCCGGTAATAAAAGTACAGTAAGACGCGTGGTTGTATAGTAGCACACAGTATTGGTTATTGATTCTTACATAAGAAGTCACTCTGTTATACTCAATTATTGCTACAGTAATTGATGCATCATATCTCTCATATTATTGATTTGATTATTGTTACAGTAGCATCTGCATAATATGATATATTATTAAATTAATAATTGAGATGACAAAGTTATTCATATTATTAAATTGCAATATTTACAATGTCTAGAAGTTCTGTCAAGGAGAGATTTGGTCACCTAATTGCTCGCCAATAGGGAGAAATCCTTATTGGAAAGCCCCCTTTTTCCTAGGAACAACCTGATTGTTAAATATTGTGAGTTATGATATTAATGATGAATAAGCTCGTGTTGATTAAAGTTGAAATTGATAGTTCTATTGTGTTGAAATTATCTGTATTAGTGGAAATCGACATTTATTTCGATAATAATTGATGTCTGGAGGTTATATTGTTCAATCGGGTATTCGGGGCACTTTTTATGTCGGAGTACTATTCACGAGTTACTATTCACAAGTTACTATTCATGAGTTACTATTCACGAGTTACTATTCACAGGGTACTATTCACCCGAAAAATATATATTTCTTTTCAATCTAAATCATTTTTGGGTACAATATTATTCCATGAGGAGATGTGCTAATTTTTCAGACCGTTGGTGGAAAGTTATAATAGTGAACCAATATGGATCGCTAGGTTTAAAGTTTTAATAGTAAATCAGTATGGACCGTTGCTTTAAGTTTTAATAGTACATCAATATGGACCGTCCGTTTAAAAGTAAATCAATCTAGACCGTTCATGAATTAGTTACTATTCAGTCCATTCTCCTATAAATAGAAGCTTATTCATTCATTATTTCTTATGAATTCACTGAAACTCTAGAGAGAGAAATTATAGAGAGAAAGAAGAAGAGAAGTCTGCTACCTCACTTCTCCAATATCTAGTTTCTTCTAAGGTAAGGGGTATTATTTATTTCTTATTCATGAAGAGAACTTCTGTTATTCCATTCTTTATTATTATGTTGGAATAATCTGTTTATGCGAAGTACCGCATACATGGTGAAATTCTTCCATTATTCCGTTCATTATCATTCTGTCGGAATATCCCGTCTGTGCGTTTACGCTGGACTTGGTTCCATTATTTATTATCCTGTTGGAATAACCTGTCTGTGCGGTTTATCACATGCATGATAATTTATGTTGTTATTCCATTCTTTATTATTCTGTCGGAATATCTGTGCATTTGTGTAAGACCCCAACTTATTATAAATAAAATTAAATTTCCTCTATTTATTATTTTGAAATAGTAAAGGTTGATTTGAATAATGTGGTTAGTTATGGGTAAAATGCGCAAATATTTCAAATATGTAAGTGGTTATAAAATATTCATTTTTATCGGAGAATATTCGTTTGGTCGTGAAATATTCTTACTGTCGGAGAATATTTGTACGACGGCGCAACCTTTTGTGGGCCCCATAACAGAAAGCGATTGAATGAATAAAACAACAAGTATAAGTTGTTTATAAATAACGACTTAGTTGTTACTGTTAATACTGTTAAAATACTCGATGGTTAAAACACAGTAGCACACGGTATTGTACTAATTACTGATTCTTACGTAAGAAGGCACTACTCAATAATTATTACAGTAGTTACTGATCAATATTTTATTTTATTAATTCAATAATTGCTACATTGATATTTTATATTTTTTTTCAATAATTGTCACTACACAGTATTTTCATTATCAGAACAATACTTCATATTATTAGAATAATATTATTAGATAACATTATTGGCAATGTCTAGAAAGTTCTGTCTAAGGAGAGGTTTGGTCACCTAATTGCGCGCCAGTAAGGAGAAATCCTTATCGGAAAGCCCCCTCTTTCCTGGGAACTGCCAGGTTGTCAGTATTGTGAATCTATAATATTATTTGTGAATAATTAATTATTGATTTATATGATAAGAAAAATATTCATTTTATGTGGATATAGATGGAGAAAATTTTTAATGTGACAATTGTTGAAAAATTGTTATTTTATCTTTTCTGATAAATAATTTATTTAAATATATAAATAATGGTGATATTTTTACAATGAATGTGGGATATATGAGTATTTAAAACATGTCAGTGGATCCCATTTCTTGACTGAAATTGGTTTATAGCCCGTAAAATCGCCCGTTTATAGATTTCGGTCAACTTCTGCTTGGAATTTGAAAAAACTTAAACTTACAAGGTTGTAGAGAATGAAATTTCCTATAGGAAGGACATGTGGTTCAAATTTTTCTGATAAAAGAACTATTTATTATGAATTATTAAAGTTTCGTAGTTCCGAAATAATTGAATTTTGAAAGTTTTAATTATTTTTATTAACAAAAAACGTTTTTTTTGTTTTTGCCATTATTTGGTGGCTGAATTCAGATGGTCAAGGTAGGCTAAGGAAAATTTTATAAATATATTAATATTTTATTAAATTTTCTGCTTTGGTGTTCTAAGCATTTTCCAATAAATAGGGTGCTTAGGTTAGAATTGAAAATCACACAAGAAACTAAAGTTTTCTCTCTCTTTCTCTCTCTATATTATCGAGCGTATTCTTGTGAGTATTTTGATACTTTGAGTGTTGCTGTGATAACCCGAGATTTTGAATAATCAAAATTTTACGAATAATTTTTTTTTATTTAATATTGACATTGACTGTTAATATTGTGCTGAGAATTTGTGAGACAAGTCTCTAGAATTTGTTAATATGTGATTTGACTAAGAAAATAGAGTAGAGTTGTGCTTAACAACTTTAAAAAACCCTAACCCTAATTTTCGGATAGTAATTCGATAGAAAATACAATTAAAATAATTGTATTGTTGATGATGTGTTTGGACTCTATAGAAATGTTGACCAATGGTTGACTTGATGGGGTTTATAATTAATAAACCTTAATAAGGGATTTAAAACCCTGATCTTAAATTTAGAAAATAAATTGTACAGTTAAAACCCTAATTTTACGTTAAGGAACCCTAATTTAAAATCTTGGATATCCTAAACCCTAAATTAGGAAACCAAAATCCTAATTTGCAAGCCTAATGTGTGTATTAAACTTTAATATGATTAGAAAACCCTAATTATATTTTAGTTATTTTAATTTCTATTTTACAAACCCTAATTGTAATTTAGAAAATTTATTTTTCTAATTAAAACCCTAATTCGTGGGTTATCAACCCTAATGACCATTTTGACCCTAATTGCTAAAGTTAAGCAATTTTAATTAGGTATATTAATCCTAATTAACAAGATTGAAATTTATGATTAGGGAATATTAATATAATTATTAATAATTATTGAATCCTATTATAATTTTGGAGTATTAATTTTCTATTTTGAAAATCAAAATTCAAAAATCTTGGAAATTAAATTACAAACCTAAAGGGTTTAAACCCTAAACCCTAAAGGGTCCAAACTCTAACCCAAACCCTAAACCCTAAGGGTTTGTGTATTAGACAACAATGCCATTAAAAATATTTATCAAATGACCATAATACCCTTTTTTATTATATTTTATAAGTTAGCTTGCAAAAATGGCCAATGCCTTTAGTGGTTCGCCAACTATTGACTTTGTGACACAAGAATCTCAGCAAATCAACCTAACTCAGTCGAAATCTAAGCAACATCCATGTATCTAAGTAATATATATAGATTTGGGAAAGAGAAAAATCATAAAACTTGCCATTTTTCTATTTTGCTCTCATTAACTCTCTTTCTCTCCTAAACCCACGAAAATCATAAGTGAACCAGTCACAATATCAGTCCATAGATCAACCAATAATAGATTTGAGAATTAAGATCAAGAATTAAAGCTAAAAAGGTATAACCTAATTTTTATTTTTGATCTTGTATGCTTTGAAAAATTTTGTGTTTTTATGTTTAGATTCTTGCTTGAGGATTTTTATGTTGATCTATGATGATCAAACATATATCTATAGCATCAAAGTGCCTTAAAAAGGTGTTTTTCAAAATCTGTGGTCTGACAAGCTAATGTCAGGGGCCACAGATTCTTGTTAGTTTACTATTTTTATTGTTTAAACGTTGTTACATGTAGCCTTGTATGTGATCTTTACTCTGCAAGTTGAATCAGTGTCATTAGATGTCTGGATCGGGAGTTATTAACGGTCAAAACCCGTTGACCGGGATTGACTAAGCAAAAATCTGGGCAAGCCCAGAAACTGAAATCAGTGTCTGACAAGATTTTGTAACGATCGGATCCGTCAGTATGTTTAGTGTTTGATGTTTTTGATTAATACATCTTGTAGCTGGTTATGTGTACTACAGATCCGGATCCATATATCTCTTATAACTGCTTTAGATCGATCGTGAAAGATGGTCAAACCAGCTATCCTAGACTGTTTTTGCATTTTCCGGAAATTCCAGAAAATGTTTGAAACAAGTTTTCTAACAACGTTTGACCGAGATTTATTTAGTGTTTTAGATGTTGTTTAACTGATCTGTTGTGATGTAAATGTACCTAGACACTAGTACTACCGGTTTGAGCCATCAAACCACATGAACCATAAACAGAACATAGGTTAATTTAAGCTTGAAAGTGACCACTCAAATCTGCCGGGACCCAGAAATCGTCTGACATCACATTTGGAGGCTTTGATCTCCTTGTGGTGATGTTGTTTGACCAGGATAAGTATTGTAACTTGTAGAGTGAAATAAACACTACAATAACCGACTTTTAGATTGAGCAGAACATGCAAGAACCGAGTTTAATCTATGGTCAAACATGACAGGTTGTTAACGAAGCTGTCAGTGTTCTTGAGCTCAAGAACACCAACAGCGACGCTTTGTGTCGCTAAAGCCCTTTAGCGACGGTTTTATTTATTTTAATTTCTGAATATTCTGAAAATAATTTAAAAATAGAAATAAATTCAAAAAATTACCAAAAATGGTTTTAAAAATTATTTTAAATTATGAAAAATAATTTTTGACCAATTGGAATATTTTTCTTTAATATTTATAATTATTTTAATATTAAAGGTATTTAATTTATTTAATTAGTGTATTAAATAAATTAGAGAAAAATGATTTAATATTATGAAAAATCATTTTAAATAAGAATAATGTATTTAAAAATATTTTGAGTTATAAAAAGTAATTTTTAATATTTTTGGAGAATTTTCATTAATAATTTAATAGTAATGATATTAGATTTAATTGATTATTAAATTAAATAAATAAGATAAAAATGATTTTAATGATTTAAAAATTATTTTAATTGAGAATAAAGTGTTAGAAGATATTTTAAATTATAAAATATAAATTTTTATAGAATTCTCATTAATAAATTAATAATAATGATATTTGATTTATTTAATTATTATATTAAATAAATGAACTAAAAATGATTTTATTGATTTAAAAATCATTTAAAAATGAGAAAAATGGTTTAAAAATATTTTAAGTTATAATTAATGACTTTTAATATTTGGATAATAATTTCATTAATATTTATATATTAATGGTGATGATTTAAAAATTATTTTAATTATTTTAAAAATCATTTAAGTAGAATATTGATGATTTAAAAATATTTTAAGTTATTGATGATAACTTTAATATTTTGGAATTTATGTTATTACTATTTTGATATTATTAAATATTAATAATGATAAGATTATTTGATAATAAAATCATTTAAAAATGATTTTGAGTGTTTAAAAAATTATTATAAATTATAATAATTGTTTATAAATTAGTAAAAGCTTCTGAAAAATATTATAAACGATATTTGACTTATCTAAAATAATATTGAAGCTTATAGACCAAGTTTAATTGACAATCAATGTATTAATTATCGGATAGGGTGACCAGAACACCGAGAATGGGCGGAAATCCAACCAGACTGAACTAGTTTGACTTGTTAAGTGTTTATATAGGTTATAAACACTAATGTGGCTATCTGGTAATGTGTCTAGGAGAAGTTTGACTGTGAATTATAGTGTTGTGTGTTATGAAATATTGTGCTAATTGTTAGACCGATATTATTGGTTATAGGTCTTTCGAAAGCAGATAAGTATTTTGTGTAGCTGTAATCAGCGGAAGAGGCAAGTTCCCTAACTCAATCTTGAGTTATTTCATTCAATTATTATTGGTGGATAATTATTGCTAATTATACCACGTCCAGGGATTTATTATTGAAATTAAATTATTGAATTAGAAAATATATATTCGTAGAATTACTATTGCTGGATATTCATATCTATAGAAGTTAGAATTGACAGTACAGATAATTCTTGTTTATTGTCAAATTACGCTGAGAAATGTCTTAGCTAATTATTCTAGCTAGACGAATATTTATTTGAATTTGATAGGTTTGAAAAGAGATTTCAATTAGTTTTGACAGATCGATGCCAAATATTTTGGCTAGACCGAGAAGTAAATAGAATTTAAAATCCCAGTATTTCGTTGTAAAATCAAACTCTTGATTCTAAGACTGAGAAGAACAACCTTTTATATAAAAGGAACATTTTGTTGGTCGTGAATTCGACCTTTGTGCGCGTTTTAAGTATTATGCATAATATATGGTATAATAAGCTGATCACTTGTTATACTTGTAGAGGGGTATGATTTAATCTTTATGGTTATCTGATACACCTGAGTATATATCAAAGTAAAACTTCGATATCTACCCGAGAAAATAAGTTCAAGATCTTGTGTGATCGCTCAGTATTAAATCTTGAAAACATTCCACTTTGTTATTTCGTAGAATTGATTCTTGATTATTCATTAGAATATCGTAGAAACTTTGAAAGTGTTGTACTCTTTCATTATTGAATTATTGTGTTGTATAGAATATGAGAAGACTTATTATTGAATAACGATTTGTTCAGCTATTTCAAAGTTCCCCGAACTTTGGTTTCATTCTATCAAAATAGATAGTCTGTTGTTTTAAATTCTTGTACAATTATTGTATGTCTTAACTTGTGGGGGAAAATTAGTTGCTCACCCTTGCTAAATAAAACCTTTCAGCTAGGGACGAAGTTGCAGAAGGTGCTACGAAGAAGAATAAGGGCAAAGGCATCGTAATAAATTAGTTTTATGAACAGTATTATTTATATTGTTGTATTGTAAACCCTTTTTGTATATCTAAAGGGTATGTTTGTAAAGTTAAGGTTAGAAAACCTGGGTGATGTATTATTAAACTCTGATAAAAACTTATGAAAGTTACTATCTATATATATTATGGGTAGTTAAATGTTATTTATATTGTGGATCGTGAACACCAAACTCGGGAGTCAGGTAACCCGGATTTGGGGGTGTCACAGTTGCTATACGGTGTAAGTTCGCTTCAGCACTATATTCAGTATTCTAGTCAGAAGTACTATCTTTTCGAGGTAAGGGATGTTATTTTTTAAAAAATAATATTATTTCTTCTAATACCATTATGTCGGATTATTGGTAAAAAAAAATCTTGTGAAATTCTTGTCTTTTAGTGTCAGGGTTACTATTCATGTATTCGACACTATTCACGTATACGACACTATTCACGAATACGAGTCTATTCACAGAAAAATTAAATTTTCATTTTTTCCCAAAATATTGATTATGGATACTAGCTTTAATTGTATCCATGTTTTGATCATTCTTGAATTTTACTTCACTACGGTTATTTATGAAGTATTTTAGAACTAGGATTGTTTAAAGTACGAATCCTTAAAATTTATTCTTTCGTTTCACTGGATTCGTTTTTTTAAAATATTTTTCATCGTCCTTAGTCCTAAATTATGATATTACTGAATATCTTCGGCATGTAGTGTAAAGATGGTTGATTTTCTTATGAATGTCTTTAGCCTGTAGTGCAAATATGTATATGTGTTGAGATGAACATGACCAACTGATGCATATCTTTGGCCTGTAGTGCAAAGATGAATATTTGATTTAAGATAATATTGATTGATGTTACATGGATAAAATATTGACGATGAACTTTTAAATTCATAGATATTAGTAGATTTCATTCTCTAAGTAACACATCTATGAATTATTATTTTCGCTGCGAATATTGATCTGAAACTTGTTGTCTATTGTATTTAATCAGATTTTTCCCTATTGAAGACTAACGATAATTTGTTCTATATTATCTTAGTCATAATATTCTTCACTGGGCTAGTTGAGCTCACCCTTTTCCTTTTTGTTCTATTTTTCTTCTCAGGAGGCGAGAATGTAACGAGTACTATTCGGCGTATGGAATGAAGGTTCTAGAAAGTTGTTTTAGTAGTCCTCACCATTTTTGTAAAATAATGTACCAATAATTGTAACGAGGACTTATTTGGGTGTGAATATTGTCTAGATGGCAATATTTGTATTTAAACTCACAGTTTTTATGTTGTATTAATAAAGTTGTAGTTGTTTCTGTAACATGTTATTGACGACTCAAAATGGGTGATGTATACCTATTTTGGAGGGCGTCACAGTTGGTATCAAAGCTTAGGGATATGATCTCTGGCGGAGATCAGGGAATAGAACTAGGAGGGGAGAGACGAGTAAAACCTCCGCTAGTGTGTCTTACCTAAGCTTATTTGTTGGTTGGTCAATATATATGGATATTATGTGATATGTTGATTTCTTTAATTAACCCTTGTTTTATGGTAGTATTTGAGAATGTCGACTGAGAATGTTAACAGTGGAGTAAATGAGACCGTGGAGACACCTTTACTCACCAACGAGGAGAACGTGCAACAAGATGGAAATGTTCCTCCTGAACAACACCACTGAGCAAATGATAAAAGATGGTATGTTTAGAAACTTTTTGCAGTTCATTCAAAATTAGACAAGGGAGACTCGTGTACAAAATATAGGTGGAAATGATAATAACGCATGGTTTATCACGACCAAGCAGTTCAAAGAGTTGGGACCACTAGAATTCTGGGGAAAGCCGGATCCGATTAAGGAAGAAATGTGGGTCAAACAAATCACCAAAATATTTGATGTCTTGGGATGCACAGAGGAACAGAAGGTTACATTTGTCACCTTTATGTTCCGTAATGAGGCAGATTACATGTAGGAATTTATGAAGCGTACCCATTCAGCCGCACTCAACATGTCTTCGGAGACGTTTCAGAAACTTTTCATTGACAAGTATTTTCCTGAAAGTATTCGTCATATGAAGGAAGTTGAGTTCATTAGACTATAACAAAATAACATGACTGTGTTATAGAGAATGGAATTTCCTATGGAAAGGACATGTGGTTTGAATTTTTCTGATAAAAGGAGTATTTATTATGCATTATTGAAGTTCCGTAGTTCCGAAATAATTGATTTTTGAAAGTTTTAATTATTTTTAATAACAAAAACGTTTTTTTTATTTTTATTATTATTTGCTGGGTGAATTCAGATGGTCAAGGTAGGCTAAGGAAAATTTTATAAATATATTAATATTTTATTAAATTTTCTGCTATGGTGTTCTAAGCATTTTCCTATAAATAGGGTGCTTAGGTTAGAATTGAAAATCACACCAGAAACTAAAGTTTTCTCTCTCTTTCTATCTCTATATTATCGAGCGTATTCTTGTGAGTATTTTGATACTTTGAGTGTTGCTATACGGTAAAAGTTCCCTTCAGCAATATATTCAGTATTCTAGTCAGAAGTACTGTCTTTTCGAGGTAAGAGATGTTATTTTTTTTAAAATGATATTATTTCTTCTAATATCATTATGCCGGATTATTGGTAAAAAATTTCTTGTGAAATTCTTGTCTTTTAGTGTTGGGATTACTATTCACGTATACGGCACTATTCATGTATACAACACTATTCACGAATACGACACTATTCACAAAAAAAATTAAAATTTTATTTTTTTTCCAAAATATCGATTATGGATACTAGCTTTGATTGTATCCATGTTTTGATCATTTTTGAATTTTACATCACTACGGTTATTTATGAAGTATTTTTGAACTAGGATTGTTTAAAGTATGAATCCTTAAAATTTATTCTTTTGTTTCACTGGATTTGTTTCTTTAAAATATTTTTCATCATCATTAGTCCTAAATGATGATATTACTTAATATCTTTGGCCTGTAGTGCAAAGATGGTTGATTTTCTTATGAATTTCTTTGGCCTGTAGTGCAAAGATGTACATATATTGAGATGAACATGACCAACTGATGCATATCTTTGGCCTGTAGTGCAAAGATGAATATTTGATTTAAGATGTATATTGATTGATGATACAGGGATAAAATATTGATGATGGACTTTTAAATTCATAGATATTAGTAGATTTCATTCTCTACATAACTCATCTATGAATTATTATTTTCGTTGCGAATATTGATCTGAAACTTGTTGTCTATTATATTTTATCAGATTTTTCCCTGTTGAAGACTAACTATAATTTGTTCTATATTATCTTAGTCATAATATTCTTTACTGGGTTAGTTGAGCTCACCCTTTTCCTTTTTATTCCATTTTTCTTCTCAGGAGGCGAGAATGTAGCGAGTACTAGTCGGGGTATGGAATGAAGGTTCTAGAAAGTTGTTTTAGTAGTTCTCACCATTTTTGTAAAATAATGTACTAATAATTGTAATGAGGACTTATTTGGGTGTGAATATTGTCTAGATGGCAATATTTGTATTTGAACTCACAGTTTTATGTTGTATTAATAAAGTTGTATTTGTTTCTGTACCATGTTATTGACGACTCAAAATGGGTGATGTATACCTATTTTGGGGGCATCCCAGTTTACGCCGGACCTGGTTCCATTATTTATTCTTTTGTTGGAATATCCTGTCTGTGCATTTACGCCGAACCTGGTTCTATTATTTATTATTCTGTTGGGAATAACCTGTCTGTGCAGTCTATCGCACGCATGGTGAATCCTTCTGTTATTCGATTCTTTATTATTCTGTTGGAATAACCTGTCTATGTGGATTACCACATTCATGGTGAATGATCCTTTGTATTCATTCCTTATTAAATTGTGGAAATGATCTGTATACGTAGATTACCGCATGGCGGGTGAAAATCCATTTGCAGTTTCATATATTCTATTATACTCAGTTGGTTAAAGTTCTGACTTCTATACTCCATGATATTAGTGGAATATCCTTGATATTTGCGCGTCATCCAGTATCTTTTCATGGAAATATTCTTCTGAGCATTCTTTAATTTTACCCCACAAAGAAGTATCATGTTGACAATTTGGACGTTTTTAATTTCCGGATAAATTAATTCTTGAACTTGTATTATTGAATTATTGTGTCATTGTTATCATCCTCATGCTTATATTATAATGAAAGTTATCTTTGGCTTACGTGCATAGATGGACTTAGTATGATTATGACTAGGGATCATTCGGTATAATCATGACCTGTAATGTTATAAATGATATGGTAAAAGTCCTCAGTGGCTTATAATGTATTGATGGACAGTTTTTGGTATGATTATGACCAGGGATTGTTCGGTATAGTCATGACCATTGATGATTTAATGAATATCCTTGGCCCGTAGTACAGGGATGATTAAATGATGTGTTTTATTTATTAAGCTAAGTCTCAGCGATAAAAATTGATGAAAACATTTTATACCATAGAAGATAGTAGATTTTATTCTCTACTTGACTCTTCTAATGGATTGCTTGTTCCGCTGCAGTTAAACTTGATGTTTATTGTATTTTATCAGTTTAACATTGTTGAAGGCTAATGATAATTTATTCTGCATTATCTTAGTCATAATATTTCTTACTGGGCTAGTTGAGCTCACCATTTCTTTCACTGTTCTCTTCAGGAAATGAGAATATAGTTGGGACAAGTCGGGGAAAGGAGTGACGGTCCAGATGATAGCATTAGTAGTCCTCACTATTCTGTTAAATAGTGTGACAATGAATGTAATGAGGACTCATTTGAGTGTGGATATTGTCTAGATGACAATATTCCTATTAAAACTCTCAGTTTATGTACTGTCGTATATTACACGACAGTTGTATAATTAAGTTTGTATTTGTATTCTGTACCATGTATTTGGCGACTCAAAATGGGTGATGTATACCTATTTTGGGGTCGTCACATAAGACCTCTGAGTTATTGGGTCATTAAGCTACCATTGAGCCATTCTAATTTATTAGTTAACTAAACTGCCGCTATAACTTGTAGCGTAGATAGTGTAGCACATGAGCAAATGAGGGGCAAATGAGTAATTTCTCTTGTCGCTACATCCTGTAGCTGCTGGGGAAAATCTATTTCAATCTGTGTCATCTAATGTTACGATCAACGGTATAGATTATGATTTTTAAAATAGTACATGTGACAACCGATTGCCAAACATGTTAGTTCTGGGCCTCCGACCTAAATAAACCCAACCTCATCAAACCTGATTATTATATATATGCTTCCCAATTTTCCTATTTCTAGATAGAAGTAGGATATACTTACAAGACTCCCTCACTCCGAGAATGAAAGTGATGATTGATTTTATGCGATTTAAAAAAAATGTCAAGTTATAAAATTATTCATATTTAAATTCTCATCCAATTGCATATTTTTTTCATACATGACTAGTGATATTATATAAATATTTATAAATAATAAAAATATGACATTTAATACGAAGGATATTAGGTACAAATTATTGTAAAAAAATAGATTATTTAATATAAGTAAATATTTAACTTGAGATTACATAAAATAATAAGAACTCTTATCCTTAGACGGAAGGAGTAACTTAAATCATGAACATATTTTGAAGTCCAAAAATAAAACATAAAAAGAAGAATAGTAATGGTATACCCCTAGCTATTTCCAGTTCTCCTTTTACCTTTTTTCCAAATATATTATAAAATTAAATTATAATACTATCAGTTCTAAGAGAAAACATAAAAGATAAATAAAAATTTATTATGTTTTATGAACTAAAAAGGAATAAAGTTATTTAAAAATGACTTATAAGTCATTCCTAATAAGTTAGTTTGACCCATATTAATGTAATATCAATTTTATCTTGGAAGAACAAGATTACTGAACAGAAACTCTTCAAGAAAACTATCCAAGATATACACAAATTATCATATCATTCTTTTAATCTTGGATTAGAGTGTTCTTGTATTTCTTATTTCAATATCTATTATAAATATAGTACGAGTCTAGGTTGGCTTGGGGTATTTATTTTAGTAATATTCAGTCTGTACAACGAATCTATCAAAGTCTTGGAGGTGAGAGCTATTGTAGAGGTGCAAAGGGGGCAGATGTGTCCAATCGATTGTCGTTGTAATAGGGAGTTATTTACTTTGTAATTGCAGAGTATTATTTTAATAAAGTGAGTCTCCAATCCTAGTTGGGATTGGATGTGGATTAGGCTACTAGACTAGAGAATAGGGGCTGAACCACGTAAAAATCTCGGTGTGATTTACTGTTCTTGTGTTTCTATTTTACGCTTTAATATTCTGCAGATTTTGGTTTAATTTTATACTAATACGGACATGTATTACCTATCCGTTTATAACAGACAAAGAACATAACTGATACGGACAGGGTTAGATCGTCCGATTATAGCCTGCTATAGTAAACTTCAAAAATTGGCCACTGTAGATCACTTCTAAGTATTTACACCTAGTCACCCCCCTCTAGGTGTGCTTAATTATAGAATTTCAATTTTCGCGCTCCAATAACTAATCCCTATTTACAACATCTGAACACAAACACAGTTTGTGAAAATGAGGTATTGACGTATTTCGGGTCTCCAACCTCACAGAAACATTCGCGTAATTCTCTCCTCATTATCAACCAAATAGGATATGAAGCAGGACAACTCGACAAACTTAGCCTCGTACTGCGATACTGTCATATTATTTTGCTCCAACTTGATAAACTCCACCTCCTCCATGTGTCGAATAATTTTGAAAAAGTACTTGTCGTTGAACAGATCTTGGAACTTCTCCCAATACATTTTGAGTGAGGCAGGCTGAGTACGCTTTACTGATTCCCACCAGTAATCTTCTTCTCCTCTCAACATAAAGGTGGCAAAGGGAATATTTTGCTCCTCGGAGCATCCCAAGATTTCAAATATCTTGGTGATCTACTTTATCCACGTCTCCGCCTTAAGTGGTTCTGGCTTTCCCCAAAACTCTAATGGTCCCATCTCCTTGAATTGCTTAGCGGTGACCATCTGCGAGTTGCTAGTGTTTCCACCTGCATTTCAAACAGGAGTTGATCTCGCCTAATGTTGAATTAATTGTATAAAGCCTCTGAACATCCCATCGTTTATCATTTGATCGGTGTTATTGTTTACCTGAGGATTATTGTCTTCCTATTGCGCATTATCCTAGGTATTGATTGTTGGTGACTCAACGGTCTCATGTACTTCATTGCTGATCTCAATATTTTCAGATGTAATTTTCAAACACTGCCACAAAACAAGGGTTAATTGACATGTTACATATTATCCCTATACTCTGACCGACCAATTAAATACCAAATTAACTTAGGTAGGTCATACTAGTGAAGGAATTCCCCATCTCTCCCCTCCTACTTCTTGTCTCAAATCTCAATTAGGGATCATATCCCTAAGCTTTGATACCAACTATGACACCCCCAAAATAGGTATACATCACCCATCTTGAGTCGCCAAAAATATGGTACAGAAATCAAATACAATCTTCTTTAATACAACTGTCGTGTAAAAATACGACAAAACATAGCTGAGTTTTTACATGAATATTGTCTCATAGACAATATCCAAACTCACATTCAATCCTTATTACATTTATTATCACACTAAGTAGTGAGGACTACTAAAATAACCATCTCGGACCGTCACTCCATTCCCCAACTAGTCCCGGCTATGTTCTCATTTCCTGAAGAGAACAATGAAAGAAAAAGGTTGAGCTCAACTAGCCCAGTAAGAAATATTATGACTAAGATAATGCAAAGTAAATTATCCGTAGCTTTCAACAGTGTTAAACTGATAAAATACAATAAACTTCAAGTTTAATTGTTGCAGAACAAGCAATCTATTAGAAGAGTCAAGTAGAGCATGATATCTACTATCTTCTATGATTAAAAAAAAAATTCATTCACTTTATCGCTGAGACTCAGCTTAATAAATAAACCACATCATCGAATCATCCTTGCACTATGGGCCAAGGATATTCATGTAATCATCAATGGTCATGATTATACCGAATAATTCATGGTCATAATCATACCAACAACTGTACATCAATGTACTATGAGCCAATGAGGACTTTTACCACATCATTTATAACATTACGCGTCATGATTATACCAAATGATCCCTGGTTATAATCATACCAATCAACAGTCCATCTATGCACGTAAGCCAAAGATGACTTTCATCATAATATAAACATGAGGATGATGACAATGATATAAGAATTAATCAAATGAAATCAATGATAAATATTAAAGACTTTAAATTTATCCAACGTTTAAAAATATCCAAATTATCAACATGATACTGTTTTGTAGAGTAAATTTCAAGAATAATATTCATGTATCAAAAATAATTTGGACAGAAAAGAAATATATTTTTTGGGTAAATAGTACCCCATGAATAGTACCATGTGAATAGTTCTTTGGGAATAGTACCTCGTGAATAGGACTCCGACATGAAAAGTGTCCCAAATACCTGAGTGAATAATATTTGAGTGAATAGTAACTCGTGAATAGTAATCTGGCATTAAAAGTGCCCCGAATACCTGAGTGAATAATATTTGAGTGAATATTAATAGGGTGAATAGTAACCTATAAATAGTAACTCATTAATAGTATTCCGGTATGAAAAGATTAATAATTATCAAGATAGCTCAGAATAATATTTCTATAAAAAGATACTGGATGAAGCGCAAATATTAAGGATATTCTACTAATTTCACGAGTATAGAAGCAATACTTTAACAAAATGAGTGTAGAATTAGGAATACAAAACGAAATAATATTACTCACATACTACAAAGTATGGAAGAAAATATTATTTCTACGAATACTGAAAAAAATAATATCCCTTACCTCAGAAGAAGACTGGATACTAGAATAGTGAAGTAGCAGACTTCTCTTCTTCTTTCTATCTATAGCTTCTCTCTTTATAGCTTCTCTCTCTATAATTCCTCTTATGAGTTTTAGTGAATTAGTGAGAATGAAAGAAGAATGAACTTCTATTTATAGGAAAATATAGTTTCGATAATTGCACATTTTGGGGCTCAAAATATTACAGTATAATACCTTCATCTTTTCTTCCATTTTTAATTTAGTCCTACAAGTATTATCAAACTTGCACCACCTCCCTTAATAGTACATCATGTGAATTAATAGTTCAGTCATATGAATCAATAGTTCTATACATGTGAAAAAAATAGTTACAGTATAGTACCTTCATCTATACCTCAGTTTTTAATTTAGTCATGCAAGTATTATCAATCTTGCACCACCTCCCCTAATAGTACATGAATGTGAATCAATAGTACATACATGTGAAAAAATAGTTATAAGCATGCGAATTAATTGCAATTAATTGCTCATTTATTCGATTAATTACCCGATTGGTCAATATAACCTCAAGAAATCAATTATTATCAAAATAAATGTCGATTCCCACAAACACTAATAATCCCAAGACAATGGAATTATCAATTTCATCTTTAATCAACACAAACTTATTCATCATTAATATTATAACTCACAATGTTTAACAACTAGATCATTCCCAGGAAAGAGAGGGCTTTCCGATAAGGATTTCTCCCTATTGGCGCGAAATTAGATGACCAAACCTCTCCGCGACAGAACTTTCTAGACATCTTCAATATTAAAATAATAATATGAATAACTTTGTTGTCTCAATTGTTGATTTAAGAAATATAAAATATTATGCAGATTATACTATGACAATAATTGAATCAATAATATGAGAGATATTATGCAGCAATTATTGTAGCAATAATTGAGTATAACTTAGTGAATTCTCACGTAAGCATCAATAATCAATACCGTGTGCTACTATGCAACCACACGTATTACTGTACTTTTACCACCGGGTAGTTCAACAGTTTAACGGTAAAACTTTCGCCGTTATTTTTATAAAAATATATTTTTTTCGTTTCCTAACTACAACAAAACTTCTGTTATGGGTCTACAAATAATTGTGTCGTCGTACGAATATTCCCTATTAAATGAATATTCCCCGACCAAACGAATATTTTATAACAACTTGCTTAATTTGCAAAATTTGTAAATATTACCCACAACAATGACATTATATCATATCTACACCATAATATTCAAACATATATTTTGAGAAAAATTATTCTTTATTCATAAAAGTTGGGGTCTTACAATACTATTCATAATTATACCATACATTATATCATACATGTATGGTATAATATTATAATACATATCTATCTATTAAATATACTAAATTGCAGTACATAACACCATTACATGACAGTTGTCATTCTCAAATTGTAACACATGTTCTACCTAATTAATGTGCTCATCCATTACTACATTTTTTATATTATCGTTACTTAATTAATATCTTGTGACAACCTGAAAATTTAGATAATTATTTAAATCTTAAATGATGAATTAAAGGTTGAATAATAAACCTAGACAGAAAATAAGTGAATGAATTTGAGATTTCTGGTATAGAATTTAGTGATTTTAAAACAAATTATGGTAAATTATTCAGGATTAAGTGTATATGAGTATATGTTCTGTGAATATGAAGATTATGTAATGGTTTATATTTGTTTATTATATACACAAATAAAAGAAACTAGTGTGATCCTAATTATAAATTAGGAATGAAGAATTGTATAACTTAAGGGTTATGGGATGAGAGAATTATGGTATATAGAATATATACTAATTTTAAGAGAGTGTTGGAATATGTTATTTGTTATGGCCCAAAGAAATTAATTTGTAAACCCAAAACATTAAAAGAATTGTTGAATTAATTATTTAAAGTCCAAAACAAATGGACTAGAAATCTTACTTAAATATATAAGGTTGTGTCAATTAAATATATTGGACTATGATATTTTATAAATGGCCCAAAACAATTATTAGAGAGCCCAGACAAGAAAAAGATTGGCCCAACATTTAGCCCAAATGGTGAGGGACTTGTTAGTCATTTGATTTAAGTATGTTAGCACATGGTTAATTGAATTTGGCAAGATTTGTTTCATATCTCCTAGCCAAGTGTCTTCTAATGCTTTGCTCCAAATATTTATTTGGGATTTACAAGTAAGCTAAGAGATAGGAGAGAGAAAGAGAAAGGATATTGGATAGATTTAGTAGAGATATGGAAAGATATGAAAGAGATAAGGAAGAGATTTAGGGCAATCTAAGGCCACATGGCCAGTGGGTGTAGAGAAGGAAAAAGAAGGGGGAAGTATGTGACTTATTGGAGTTTTATTCAAATTCTCCTAAATCCATAGCCATCTTGGGAAGAAGAAGAAGAAGAAAGGGAGCATGAAAGTCAAAGGTATAAATACCTTTTGTTATGTATTTTTGATTACTCTTAATTAAACCTTGAATCTATAGTTCTAAACTCAAAAATCATGTATATACATGTTAATGAGTGTTTCATGTTTAGATATACCCATGTTGGGTGTTGTTTTAGTTGGAAATCAAAAGTAAAAAAAGTGATTTTCTAGTTGATAAACCTTAAATTTCTATGTACTTTGGATTTTTACAGTTTTTAATCTACACCTTCTTTCTGCGATCCGTCAAAGAGAGGTGCTAGCTATGTAAGTTAACTACTAAACCCAAGTGGTAGCAGCACTCAAAAATTTTGAGTACACAGTCTGTAGTGACTGATTTAGCAAGAACAATTTTGTGTCTTTTAAGGAAAAATAGACTGTTTTGGTCAAGGGTAGGGGACGTTTCATCATTTTTCTGACATTCAAAAATTCTGGAAAAATTTGGGAGGATAATATGATAAGTTTTCTAATATCTCCAAGTGGAATCACTGAAAAAGGAGTTGTAGATTTTTGTATGGACTGTTTTTAACAAAGTACGAAAATCCCGTTTTTCTAAAAAAGCTAGTGTCCAAAATTTTTAGGGGCTATTTCGGCCACTTAGTTTTTGAAATAAATTACGGCCTTTTAGGACATGAAAATATATGGTATTACGTACATCCTGTCCAAAAATAAACTCATTTCGACTTAAAATGACCAAGTTATGACCATTTCAATTTTTATGATTTTCTGACGAAAATTGCTATAACCGGAGTTCTATAACTCCGATGGCCATGAAATTTAAATTGAAGGCTCACGTTTACACATACAAGATTGTGTCAAGAGATGGGAATTTCTAGAGTTAAGCAAGAGGTAGCTAATTTCTTAAGGAATTAACTAGAAATTGATTTTTGAAAAATACCAAAGGAAGTTGGAAAATTATGGAAAAATAATTTTTGTATATTAAATATATGTATATGTGTTTGGCCAAAGGATAGAAAAATAATAAGTTTATTTGGTATTTTCATGAAAAAGAATAGTGAATTCAGGTTGCTGAAATTGAATTCAGACTGCTAATCTGATTTTGGTCTGCTGAAATAGTGATTTCAGGATACTGAAATGAAATACAACTTACTAAAATTGTATTTCGGTTTACTAAGATGTTATCTAATTTTCTAAGATAACATATAAAATGAAAAACTTATAAGTATAAGTTATGACATGATAAAAAGTTTATCAAAGTATAATGATAATATGAAGGCTATAATGTAATGTCTAATACTTAACTAGGTTAGACAATTTAATATAAGATGATGAGTTAACATGTATGTTATGCTAGTTGAAAGATTGATCTGATAATTTATAGGTCTTTCATAAGAGATTACATTAGATTGCTTAGCTGTAATCAGCGGTTCAGGCAAGTTTCCCTAAGTCAAACCTGAGTTGTATGTTCAAAGCATGTTAGTGAATAGTTGTTCTTGATTATTCACGTCTATATTGATTATTGATCCGCACGTTGTGCATATTGTAAATCTTCATTAGGTATGAAAGGCTGATCACCTTCATTACCATTTGGTTCAGTTAATTTGTTCATGTTTATGATTGACCATTCATTTTTATTGACTTGGTCGTTCAGCTAAGAAAATTTGTTCATGCTCTTTCACAATGTTTATATTGTTGAAAGTTAGCTAGCTTATTGTTCAATTCTTTTAATCATGATATATCCTCAAATAAAATTAAACTTGCTGGGTAAATTTGTTGCTCACCCTTGCTATATCATGATAAAAATTCCAGATTAAAATTAAAGCTCGACTAAAAGCAGAGGCAAAGGCAAAGTCCAAGATTAAGCTATTATGCAGTTAGAACTATTAATTGTGTTAATACAAATAATATTGTAAACCTTTAAGATATTGAAGGTATGTATTAAGTTAAGGTTGTAAACCTTGGGAATGATGTGTAAAAGTTTAATGTATAAACAATTTATGTTTATATCTTCCGTAATAGTTATAGAAATGATGTACCAGATCTTACGTAAAAAGTAACCGGATTTGGGGATGTCATATATCTCCTAAAATCACTACATTTAATCCCACATTAATATTTTGATTTTATAATCCTTAAAATCACTACAAATCTAAACTGTTCTGATAATGTTAATTATTCTAATATTATCATTACTAATTTAATTATATTATAACATAATATTATATCATTTATAATTATATTACAACATAATATTATACAGTTTAAAACATTTAAAACAAAATTAAAATAAAAAATAATATCATTCATAATTTACTATGTTGATTTTATATTCCCCTAAATCACTACTTTTTCAATCTAAACGCTTTTTATATTATCGTTGCTTAATTATTATCTCTCAAAATCACTACTTTTTAATCTCACATAATATTTTGATTTTATAATCCCATAAATCACTACAAATCTAAAATGTTCAAATATTATCATTACTAATTTAATTATTATCTCTTAAAATCATTATTTTTTTAATACTAAATTAATATTTTGAATTTATAATTCCTTAAATCACTACAAATCTAAATTGTTTTGGTAATGTTAATTGTTCTGATATTATCCTTTCTAATTTAATTATTATCTCATAAAATCACTATTTTGTGATATTATCACTATTGAGCTATTATCATTACTCTCCGTTATTTAACCTAATTTTCTCTCTATAAATACAACATAATATTATACCATTTATAATTATATTACAACATAATATTATACAGTTTAAAATATTTAAGATAAAAATAAAATAACAAATAATATCAATCATAACTTACTATGTTGATTTTATAATCCCCAAAATACACTACTTTTCTAAACATAATTATTATATCTTAAAATCACTATTTTTCTAATATTATACAATTCATAATTATACCATACATTATACTATACATGTATGGTATAATATTATAATACACATATATAACAAAATAACAAAATCATCACATATCTAAACTATGCGGATATTATCATTACTAATTAAATTATATTACAACATAATATTATACAATTTATAATTATATTACAACATAATATTATATAGTTTAAAATATTTAAAACAAAATTAAAATAACAAATAGTATCAATCATAACTTATTATGTAGATTTTATAATCTCCTAAATCACTACTTTTTCAATCTAAACGATTTTTATATTATCGTACTTAATTATTATCTCCTAAAATCACTACTTTTTAATCCCACATTAATATTTTAATTTTATAATCTCATAGATCACTACAAATTTACACTGTTCTGATACTATCATTACTAATTAAATTATTATCTTCTAAAATCATTACTTTTTTAACCCCAAATTAGTATTTTGAATTTATAATCCCCTAAATCACTACAAATCTAAATTATTTTGGTAATGTCAACTGTTCTGATATTATCTTTTTTAATGTAATTATTATCTCATAAAATCACTAATTTATGATATTATCAGTACGATTGAATGACACTTCTATCCTTCAAAGTTTCCACCCATTTTCAAAGTCGCCCCTAAAGTTCAATTATTGTCAGTTAGGTTCTTAAAGTGACATTTTCTTGGAGTTTCCGTTCCTTCGGCCCAATTTAACCTCAACCTGACCTATTTTGACCAATTTTGACCCAACCTGATTCTGTAATAACCCGATATTTTCTATATAAATAAATCAGAAATTTTGCATATAAATTTTATTTATTTATTTATTATTTTAAAGGTGAGAATGTGTCAGATAATGTGTATGTATTTATGTGACAAATATAAAATATATTTATTACCTGAATGATTATAAATAATTTTATTTTAGAATTATTGATCATTATAAAGTATATTCTTTTAATAATTAATTTTATAGTAAAATGTTTTTGTTAATTAATTTCCCATGAAAATATGTTTATATGTTATTTAAATAATATATGAAATGATTATAGAATTATTATAATAATTATTTTATTTTATTATATGAATTTATTTCAGATTAATTAAGTTAATTATTATAACTTAATTAATAATTGTTTGTATATGTAAAATAAAATCAGATATGGAATCCAAACCCTAATTCCGGGTTTTGATCAAGGAATGAGAATAATAATATTATATTATTATTAGTCAGTGTTATAGATATGTATGTTATGTGTGTAATATTAATTTGTGAAACAATTTTGATGGAACAGTAAAAAACCCTAGTATTAGTCTGATAAACTTTATTTTTAAAAACTCAATTATGAGTTCAAGACGGTTATATAACTATGTTATATGTGTTATATGAATTATGTCGCATATTGCATAATTTAAGGTTAATTAGGGGAACCCTAATTATTATTTCGGAAACCTAATTAATTAAAAACCTTAATTATGAATTTATAGCCCTAATTGACCAATTTGTAACCCTAATTGTCAAGTAGGGAAACCCTAATTGCAAAAATTAGAATATTTAATGTTAATTTGTGGACTTAAACTTAATTAGCAAGTTTTAAGTAATTAAAGACCCAAACTATTTCAAGAAACCCTAAATCTTAAAATTAGAAACCCTAATTATAAATTTGTAACCCTATTTTGCTTATGGTAAACTCTAATCGCTAAATTTGGAAGTGTAATGCTAATTAGTGTCTCTTAAACCTAATTAGCAAAGTGCTAAGTAATTAAAAACCTAATTGATTAAGAAACCCTAATTACAATTTTTAAAAACTAAAATCTTTATTTAATTTTAAACCCTAACTAGATATTCTTTAATATTTGTGTTAAACCTTTGGATTAAACCTTAAGGGTCAAACCCTAAAGGTTTGCCAAGTTACTAACATGCCATTAAATTTGTTAGACAAATGACCATATTGCCCCTCTTGCATAATTGATAGATAACTTGTAGATTTGGCCAAACCTTTAGTTGTTCAACAATTCTAACTACTCGTTTGACTTAAAAACTCTATCACCTCAGCCTTATAACATAGCTACATACATTGCATTAAATTATATAAGGGACAAGAGAGAGAAAGTGACATATTCAAGTTCATTTATGCACAAACATCCAACCAATTCTCTCTCTCAAAAACCTACGAAATGTTGTAGTAGATCAGTCCCATATTCAAGCCCCATTAGCACACATCACAAATCAGTAGCCTAGAAATCAGATTTGCTCATTTAAACGTATAAACCCTAGCTTGAAATCCGATCTTGATCAATGTGTTAGATGTTGTGTTTTGTGTTAAAATATGTTGTTTATAGTGTTATTAAGTGATCTGGGTTGATAGATGTTGGATCCATAACATCTATAAGCTCAAATCTAGTGTTTTTGCAAATATGGAAAATTTTCATTTTGTGTTCTAACAATGAATGTCAGAGGCTATAGATCTCATTATGTTGTGTGTTTTTGTTGTTTAAATGTTTGAAATGGTAGTCTGATATGAGATCTTTACAATGAAACTTGAATAAGGTCCATATCTGTTATGGATTAAAATTTATATGCAGTCAAAGTGGGTTGACCGGCATTGACCGACTATTTCTGGGCAGCCCAGAATTGCCTAGAACGTTTGACAATGATTTTGCAGGCGCTTGATCTTGCTGTTGTTAAATGTTTTGATCATGTTGTTGTTTGGTGTTTGTAGACTGACATGAAGACTACCTTTTAAAACTTTTATGTCACCTAGATCCTTAACAGAATCAAACTTAATGATGGTCAAACTTAGGTATCCGAAACTGCTCAAGAACATTTCTGGAAAACCCAGAAATGTTCAAGAACAGTTCCGGGAAGGTACTTTGACTAGCTTGTATCTTGAATTTATGTTGATGTTATATGTGTTTTAAGTATTATATCTCTTCAATTACATGTCATATACACACTTAAAGTGTTAGATCACATAAAGCAAACCTGTAGTGCATGATATAAAGCATCAAAGTAGGACCCTTGAGTTTCTGGGTAACCCAGAACCTCAAGAACACGTCTGACAATAACTTCTGCAGCTTAGATCTTGCATTGGATTGATGGTATGGCCTGGATAAAGGTTGGATCATGTAGTATTACATCAATACTACATGATCAATGTCTAAAATGGTCCAGAAGCTTTATGATCGGTTTGATATTGTTGGTCAAAGTAGTGTACTTGCTATCTGACATGAATTTCTGGGATTGGCCCATGAACACTCAAGAGCACATTTAGCGACAGTTTTGTCACCTAGAGCACCTATAGCGACACTTTATTTATAAAATTATTATTTTTATTAAATAAATAGAAAAAAATAGTTTTAAATTATTAAAAATATAAAATAAATTCTTAAAAATTATTTTAATGTCTGAAAATTAGTTTTTAATAAATTTTAATATATTTCAAAAATATTTACTCCCTCCGTCCCAAATTAACTGCTCAATTTTGACCTTTTTTAGTCAAATTGACTATTTTTAGAATTAATAATTAAACATATATAAATATATTTCTGAAATTATAAAAAATAGGATTAGTAATAAATTGTATATACTTTCTTTTGGTTATAATCTCTTCACCTATATTTTAGCAAAAATAGTAAAAAGATTAGTTTTAAAAATGGTCAATTTGACTTTAAAAAATCAAAACTGAGCAATTAATTTGGGACGGAGGGAGTAATATTTTTGAAATTTTAAAGGTATTTAATTTATTTAATTATTACATTAAATAAATTATTTAAAAATGATTTTAATACTTGAAAAATCATTTAAAATTATATTATGGTATAAAAAATATTTTTAATTATTTTTAATGACTTTTAATATTTTGTGATGAATTTCATTAATTAATTAATATTAATGATAATTAATTTATTTAATAAATGTATTAAATAAATTATGAAAAAATATAATTAATGATTTAAAAATCATATAAAAATTATAAAAATATTTTAAGTTATAAATATAACATTTGATATTTTTTCATGAAAAATATTAATATTAATGATATTAAAGTTATTTAATAATTGTATTAAATAAATGAGTTTAAAAATAATTTTAATGTTATAAAAATCATTTTAAATGAAATTAAAGTGTTTAAGAATATTTTAAGTTATAAAATATAACTTCTAATATTTGAAGGATAATTTTATTAATAATTTAATATTAATGATATTAATTTAACATTAATGATATTAAATTTATTTAATAATTATATTAAATAAATAGTTTAAAAATGCTTTTATTTATTTAGAAATCATTTAAAAAGGATATTAATGAATTAAAATATTTTAAGTTATAATTAATGACTTTTAATATTTGGATAAATAGTGCATTAATATTTAAATATTAATGGTAAGTAATTAAAAATATTTTAAATATTTTAAAAATTATTTAAGGTTAATATTAGTACTTTAAAAATATTCTAAGTTATTATAAATAACTTTAATATTTTGGCAATGGTTTTCATTAATAATTTAATATTAATTAAATGTTAATGATAATAGAATTATTTACTATTTAAATCATTTAATAATGATTCCGGTGTTTGAAAATTTATAATAAATTATAATAAATGTTTAAAAATTATTATAAGTCATTAAAAAAAATATGACTGGTACATGCAGATATTGAGCTATAGAATTGAGTCTTAGACTCGATAATTATCTGATAAAGCCGTCAGTTCGCCGACATATTTCAGAAATTGAACTGGACTTAGATATTTTGAATATATTAATGTTTATTTGTGATTCAATGACTGTTGAATATGTGTGACAAGGTGATTGGGTTATGTGCTGACTGCAATAAGCAGTGCTATGTGTTGTAGTATGTTATTCTAATCGAACGAATAATCTTATTAATGATAGGTCATGGTATAAAAGATAAAACTAAGTTGCGAATTGTAAGCAGCGCATCAAGCAAGTATCTTACCTTTGCATTTCCTTTATGCATTGGATATGAGTAAGAAAGTTTTAGAATTATATTATTATTATGCTAGATTATTAACTCTATTGAGATATATTCTACATCTGATCATTGTTTATCAACATGTTAGTATATGATAATTCAGATATATATTCTGTTCGTTAATTTCTAAACATGGTTATACAAGTGTTCCCACTTGGATAATCATTGTATTTAATCACATGTTGATATATATATATATATATATATATATATATATATATATATATATATATATATATATATATATATACACACACCTCTAAGCTATTTGATCAGCTAGACACAGATTTAGAAATATCGTTAAATATGATAAAACCTTTTTGTATCCAATCAAATTATTTTGGGATTCCAGACTAAGTATGAACATATCGATTAAGGGAAAACATTTTATGCACCCAAGGTGGACAGAGTGAACGATAATATCGTTCTTGTATGTAGTATTGATCAATATAGGGCACACTGGAATGATCACCCTCGCGCCCATAAGTTATGACGGTTTGCGGATGAAGTTCTGCTAAACCTATTCAAAAATTGAAAACAATATTCATAGTATGTCAACTAAACCTATATATATTTATATAGACAATACGTAGTTTCAAAAATTTGAGATAGAATTGTTATGTTAGTATTATTGGTTCAGTTTACTTCACAACTATTAATTCGTTGTAGAAGTGATGTACAAAGAAAATATTTAATTATTTCAATTAATTATATTTATAATTGTTATTACTTGCTGGGCACCCAAATGCTCATTCTTTCTTTAAATTTAAATGTTTTCAGCTAGGCATGATCAACCCGAAGGTTCAGACAAGAACAAGTGAAAAGGAAAGCAAACAGAATGTGTTTAATGATATCTTTTGTATTAGTTAGATTGTATTAGAACTATGATATGTATTATATATCATGTAAAGAATGTAGTAAAGGTTGCGTACTTGGGATTAGACTCTGATAAATGTAAGTTAAGTTTGAAATTCATATTATTGTTATTATTATTAGTATTATTCCGCTCATAAAAATGGTATCGTAAAGCACCGAGTTCTGGTTTCAAGTACCTGAATTTTGGGGCATTACAGATTCATTTTGACCCAACCCAAAATTTTAATATTTTAAAATATAAAATTATTTTTAAAATAACTTTTAAATAATAATTATATTTAATTTTCTTGTGTAATTTTTTTGAATCTATATTTTATGAAACTTTACTCATTTTTGAAAAAAATAAAAGTTTCTTATATTTTTTCCTTATAATAATAATAATTATCTTTATAATTTTTTTAAAATAATATTTTATTTTAAATATAAAAAATAAATATTATTTTAAAATATTAAATATAATTATTATTATTTTCAAATTATTTAAAAAAATATTTAATTTTAAAATATTAAATATATATTTTAAATGTTAAAATTGGGCCAAAATGGGTCGGGTTGAGGTCAAATTGGGCTGCAGGAACGGAAACGCCAACAAATTGCCACTTTAAGGACCTAACTGACAAAAATTGAACTTTAAGGATGACTTTGAAAGTGGGCGGCAACATGAAGGGACAGAAGTGCCATTCAGCCAAAATTGAGCTATTATCATTACTCTCTGTTATTTAACTTAATTTCTCCCTATAAATACATACCAGCTATTATGCAACAACTCATGCTATAAACAATTCTAAATACTGTTGAAAGTACAAAATGAGTTACATGAAGACCTTCAGATTATGGTGACAGTGCATTCAATGGGAGTGGTTATGGCTTCATTTTGTGGACTATATCTCACGATGTTTATATTTATGACTTCTTCATCATTATCTGGATTGTGGCTTTGCATGATTTGTTAAGTACTAGCATCTAGTAAATCATTTTCATCATCATTAATAAATTTTTTTGGCATTTTGGTAATATTGTGAGTGCCTCTACAATTGTCAAAAATGGATAAAAACTAATGAGACAGTGTATTCATTTTTTAACTATAACATTGTGTTATGTATGACACAGTGCTATACTACTATGTTTTTGGACATGGTGTTTGTTTAACATGAAGATCTTACATAATTATTCATGCTTGTGCTTTTCAGTTTTCGCATATAACATGTAATTTTCCTTGAGGTCTGAGGACCGAAATTGGGACATTTTCATCTGTTTCCCTTTTCGTTTGGATGTTTGAATTATGGTGCAAGTAAGCGTATATGAGACATAGACTATTTAAAATGCATCAAGTACACTTGTCAAATATCTTAGGCTTGGTGATGTTTGTGTAATGTGTATCGGACTTCAAATATGACACTAACAATTATATCAATATAACAACTCGATGACATTGTGAATTACACTTTCTAAATATTTGTTAGTGTTTTAGAATGAAAGAGGTACCCATTTTTAACACTATTGGTTACATTATAAATATTTTTATCAAGAAATTAATATATATATACACACACACACACAATTGTTATATAATATCATGGGGTTTAGTAATAAGATTAATTTCTATACTTAGATATGTATTTGCGCACAAAACTTTTACCCAATTCTATGTAACATTTGCTATTAAAATTTGATCATCGCACAACAATCTACCATCTTCTTATTATATTTTAATTTATTAATTGCACGTATAAATTTAATAATTCCGCCGCGCAACGCGCAAGTTTATATCTAGTATATACTAATTTCATTGATAGTATTAATACATACAAAAATATTTAAGTGATATAATATATACTATTAGTAATATTTTCAATTCTTATCTTCAAGAAAACTAAGGGAGTATTTCCTAGAGAATCTGGAATTAGGGGATTCACAGAAGAATACTTGCTTCTGGATAACAGTTGGTAGATACTTTATGCTATTGCGCTAAGGAAAAGAAATCTCATACTTCCAATAAGAATGAATGGAATAATATCTTATAAACAAACTGAATTACACATTAAACAAAGAGCTAATCAATATTGAAATCAACAAAAACTCTATGATCTCACAAATTTTGAGAGAGAATTAGTACATGACTACTACAACAATCAAACATGCATGCAAACACATTATTCTTTTCTCTTCCATATTTTTTGCTCTTCTTTTCAAATTATTGTACCTCATAATGTTTTCTGCAAACATGATCTTTTTTTTTTGGATTTCTAAAATGCTATTTGTTCATTCTTCACTCTCTCCGGGCTGTTATTAAGGGACAAGGCCGGGCGAATGCAGGTAATTTATATAGTATAAGGCTTTGGCATAGGCATACCCTTTATGATACCACACAATTGTGTATTATCAGGGATGTTGTATTCATCCCGGAGAGATCGTTCTGGGGAGAGAACGCTTATGTAGAGCTGTTGCCCTAAGTATGACCTCTCCAATAACATCGACCTCAGGTTCCACATGCCAGCATTGTCCAATGTCAACATAATTGCTGCCCAACCTTTAGGATAGACTTGGATTGTTGTCCTGCTCACTGTATCAATAAGATTGTAGTTCTTCCTCTTTTCTGGACTCCATGTACCTGCTTCAATACTATTGCAATAATACAGGTAAACTTTTAATTAGAGAACTTGATATAATACTTGGATTTTTTTTGGTAAATTCCAAGTTACTGGAGAAAGGGATGTCCAGTAGAACATAACTTTTTGCAATACTTGTATATATATGTTTGTATATATACTTACGCGACTGGGAAGAACGAATATCCAGACAAGTGCCAGGTCTGAGTGCTCTTCTCATGATTCTCGAATATAATTTCTACGAAATTACGGAAAGTGGCATTGAGAACATTAGGTGCCAAAAGGACCTTTTCTTCGTCTTTTGCTGGCGGATCATCCTTGATAAGGTCGTATTTGAACACTTTGTCTGCTACTGAAAAGTACTCCGCGAGCTTTAATGGGGTCTCAGTATCCACGTGTGACACACCATTGATAGCGAATCTAAGCTTTCCGTCAGCTGTGCCTGCTGTGTTTGCAAGCTTGATGGTTCGGGTAATGTTAATCTTTCCGTAATGGTAAGAACCTTGTGGGTTAGGCCTGGCAGCACTTGCGGTCAGGTTCCAGCGGAACGAACGGAACTGGTTAAGAGACCAGGCCCAACCTGTTGGAGCTTCGGGCAGAACCGGCGAGGCAGGTCCCTTGCCGCCTTGGTACCGGATAGTGGCGGTGGAGGTGAGAACAGTCTTGGAGAATCTGGTGGAAACCACTATGAAGTAGTCTCTAGGCTCCTGATCTGCAGTCACCAACATTGAGTAGCATTGCCCCACATGCACATCAAGTGCATCATACAAGTTCTGTACCGTGTGGGACCCTTCGATCTCGACTAATTTCATGGAATGGTTCTGAATTCGGACGTTTAGAGAGTACTTTAATCCCACATTACAGAACCTGAACCGGTAAGTCTTGCCTGGTAGGAAACTAAACATCGGTTCGTCCTTTCCGTCTCCCTTCCCAGCCTTTCCATTGATAACAACACCGTCAGGCTTTTGCAAGGTACGACCGCTATCCAAATGCTTCTTCAAGGCAGAGTGGCTCTTAGTATACCAATCCCCAATCATAACAGAGAACTCTGCCTCGGGGTCTGGGAACGGAATAGGAATGAGGGCACGGCTGTGAATGCGGATGCTACCATAACCCCCGGCAGCTTTGTGCAGCGCCATGGACGGATAATAATAGTAGCTACCAATCTGATCCTTAACCTGGAAATGGTAGGTATAGTTGGAGCCAGGGGCAATAGGGCAGCTAGTTCCCGGCAAACCTTCTTGCCAAGAATTCTTCCTCTGTTGAATGCCATGCCAATGGAACAAGAACGGCTCGTCAATATTGTTAAAAACATTGACAACGATGTTGTTGTTAGAAGTGCAGTTTATGATCGGACCCGGGAATTCACCGTTGATGAGAATGATTTGTTGGGGAACACCTAAAGGAGTAAGGGTTCCATAGGTAACCTTCCATTCATAGAACAAGTAAGGGTCCTCCCCATATACTGATGCCAAGAGCCATGATATCAATAAAGCAAGAACTTGAAATTTCACCCTACCCATCTTTTTTTTACCCCGTTTATATTTATTTGTATATCTATCTATCTATCTATCTCCCTTTTGATATCTTCAATTTTTCTTATCTTTTTTACACTCACATTTGATGTTAATGAGGGATTATGAATTAAGTTTGGTGTTTTGGAAGTGCCATTGCCACCCCTATGACCTTTTTATATATGACCTTTTAATGCATTAGAGAAATAGAATTATAGCCCTTTCTCCTTGCATTTCTCTCTTCCTTAACTATTACCGCATTTGTTGGTCCTTTATATTTTCTCCTAGTCTTTAGCCTTTTGTATCTCTCTTTGAAAGAAAAATAGGGTGTCTTAGTTTCCAATTTTTTCCAGTCAAATGTATGGAAACTGAAACCATAAGTTGTCCTAATTGTGCATGTAATGCGTTATAGATTGTGTGGAATGGGTCATCCATCTAGGGAGCATAGGATTAATGGCCAAGCATTTGGCAATTAAGTTTCATATAGATTTATTTTATTTTATTTTCATTTTTGGACAGCCATGTAGAATAATTAAAGACTCAAGAAAGCATAACCAATTGACCATCCATTGGAATAGGGTGGTGAAAAAGTTGAAACTAAACCGAACTCAACCTCGAGATTGGGGTTGGTAAATGTGTCGTGTTAGGGGTGGGGTGGGGTGGGGAAATCCCAAGTGCAATTCTATGATATCAAGTGATATTCACTTCTGTTATACTAAATAGATCAATATTAACATTATGTGTTCGAACAAGAAGTTCAAATTATGTGTCGTCTATTTTGATTAGATATCAATTCATTATTTGATATATTTTGTATTAAAAATATATTTTTAATTATAAGATAATAATGTCATTTGCTCTTAATACTAATTCATACAATAAAATTATATGATTAAACTTCAAGTAAAGTAATAAAAAATAAATATTATTGTATATATTTATAATATATATATATAGAGAGAGAGAGAGAGCTTCCTATGCAGATGGTCCGCATGCGGACCACCTTTAGCGACGGACAAAACCGGCGCTAAAGTTGTCGCCATAGGGTCTGAACTGTTACGATAGCCCAGAACCGTCGCTATAGCCCGCGACGGGTTTAACGACGGTTTTGTCTGTCGCTAAAGGTGGTGTCTACGTCAGAATTTTTATTTTTTCTTTTCTGTTCTTGTCTTTCGGTGTTCTCATGTTAGGTGAGGTTTGTTTGAAAAAATAAGTTTGAAAAGGTCCGACCTGTATATGTTGACGATTTGACTGTAAGAGTCACTAGTTGGTATTTTTAAATGGTTACACCAACTCAACCGAGAAAAGGTTTGCACAAAGACCTAGTGATGTGACACTGTTTAACTGGTTTGCAAAACTAAAATTTATTAGGGTCCGAGGGCTTGATTAAGCGGAGGGAAGGTGTTAGGCACCCCCCGACTTCCGTGATAACACGGTTACCGCCACTTTTCAATTCAAACATTTATCTGAATGTGTGTATGTAGGTCTATGTGCAGTTATTTGGAAGTAGTGCTATACCTCGTTTGCACTTATATACAAAGGGTTTGGCTTTTGTATAAAAGTTCATTTTTAACGAGATATGATAGTGATGTTTTGTAAAACAGGTTTTTCAAACCCTTATTGTGACACCTCTAAATCTGGGTACTTCATTCCCCTAAGACTTTGTGTTCATTTTCCATACATTCATAGTATCTACCCAAATAAAATAACATTCAAACCATAAATTCTCCCTATAAAAGGGTTACATCATTAAATACAAAAATATCCCAGGTTGTCTAAACTTAATATCAATCAAGTGCAGAAATAAAATAATTACATCACATCATTAAATATAAAGTCTAATAACATTAAAGTCATTAAATTACAAGTCTTCATCACTTATACATTTTTTCCTTTCCTTTGCTAGTTGTAGGTTCATCGACCTTCTCAACTTTAGCTGCAATGAGTGTATATATGCAAGAGTGAGCAAACAAAACTCACTTGAATAATAATGAATAAACATCATATCAACTGCCAAATGAATAGGCTCAATAGAAATGAATAAAGTACTTCATCAATAATAATAATCAGGAACAGACCTTGAAATATATATAACTAAGGGTCAAAAGACCACGAACTATGTCCATAGTTATAAGTATTCTTTCAACTTAAACTTTAACAGTCATAAGACTATAAGGACTCCTCGTACTTAGGGGGGTCAGCCCTTCGTACAATGTATTATGCACAAATATTTTAACGCTATGCGTAAGTTATCCCCTATAACAGGGTTGTTCATCTCAGCATTTAGAATACGAGTCCGCACCAAAAGTAAGTTTGGTTTGGATAAGTTTTAAGGTAATTTAGAGTTTACGAACATCAACTAAGGATTAGTTGAATAAACTTATAACAACATTATGCTATTGAATAATTCATAAGTGAATCAACATTGTGTACTAAGGTCATGCTTTAAGAATAATCTAAGAGCATAAGTATTGAATAATGTAACATACCTTGCTTGAACAATGTTAAGCTAAGGTTAAAACCTTATTTAGAGTTGAATCTTAAGCATTCATAACAAATAGTAAGTTGAATGATAAAACTTATTCAAGATTAGTGTGTTAGAATGTAGAAATTTGCATGCTAAATAACAAGTTAAAGATTGGCTCAATATCAAGAGATAAGGTTTAGGAGCTTGCACAATATAATTAGGGTTAAGAAACTTGCACAAAGAAAACTTGGAGTTAGCAAAACTTGCTCAAACAGAGTTTAGATACTTGTACAATTATAAAAGTAGAGTTAGAGAACTTACCTCGTGCGTAGGTTAAACAATCACTACTCATGTTCACCACAAGTCCTACACATATCATATGTATTGACAGATCACATTAGTTACACTAATATTAGCTTCATATAACTCACTAACAACATCACATCTTTTCATGAACATCACTATTTAGCTTTATTACAACTACTTGAGTGATCATGTCATTGCACCACATACACATTAACAACTTGGTATAATATCGTATTACATGTCCAATATGTTATCATTAGGTTATACTAATACACAAAGGATTGCACTTGCATTCGCGCATCCCGACGCCCTCCGATTGCCTCCAAATACATAACAGTCTTAAAAATAGCCATTTTGACCCTTCATAACGATTCCAAATTGAAAAACTTAAAGAATAAAAGTAATAGGCCTATTTGTCCTCGTTTCGAATCATCTTGAATCACATCAATCGGATTTTGTATGAAAACATTATGCTCATTTTAGTAAACTATGTCCAGTTAGTTTTTCTTTCTTCTAAATTTTGGCTTGGCAGAATACCCCCCCCCCCCGCCGAGGCAGGGGTTTTGTACTAGGGGGCCCGCCGGGACAGGGGTACCTTCTGTGTTTTGCGATTTTATGCTCTGCAACACTATAGAAAGCCAAATTAGGCCTCCAAACTCCTTTCTAACAACCATACCAACCTACCCAAGGTGTAATAGGTTTACAGAAACATAATCTAATGTTTTAACGCGTTTCTAGCCATCCAAAAAACATAAACATCCAAATTACAACAATTAATTTTCACTATTTTTGCTAAAACTTCACTTTTTGAAAGTTTCAGTGAAAATCATCATTGTGATTTTGTTTTTCAACCAAAACAGTTAATTCAACATACTATGCTTATTTTTATTCATCCTCTTTTGAATTCAATAGTCAATATATATTAAACAACTGATCAAATCTCAATTTTACTTTAAACTAAGCCATAATCATATGTATATTCATACCAATTCACTGTAATATGGTTTTATTCGCAAATAACTACATAACATGAATTAATTCATCTATAAACTTATGTAAAAAAAAATTTAACCCCCGATTTAACATATAAAACTATATATAACAAATAATTCATCCTCTACAAAGATTTTACAGAGGATTATGGAAGAGAATAAAGCTATAACTTTAAAAAAAATAAAAGAGTAAGATGATACCTTAGTTTTAGAAGATGATGGCTTTCCCTTTTGATCAACAAGCTTTTTTTTCCCCAATTCTTCTCTCAAACCTCTCTAGAATTCTCTCAAGTTCTCTCTCAAGTTCTCTTCTTTTTCTTCTTTTGAGTTCTTCCTATCTAACTCTAACTTACGTACTAACAAATATAACGTATATGATATAATACATAATAATTGTATAATATAAATATATCTATTAACTGACTTCAGTTTTTTTTAAAAACTCAAAAGCCATAAGGCTTGTTTGGCTAACTAACTAAAAAATTTAACCCATTAAATCTTACACCTTGTTTGGTAAAATAGATTTAAATTAAAGATTTAACATTCATTAGGCCTTGTTTGGCCAAAACTGAATTAACCTCCCTTAACTCATTTTAATAACTCCTTTATAATATAGTTTATGGTCACACTTAATTTAATTAATTCTAACAGCAATTTAGTAAATAAATTTACCACATAGATCAATACAACATAATTATAATTTTCTTTATAATTATAATTTTATTTAATCAACTAAATATTAAAATATTATCTCATGATGATCAATTTCCTTAACTCGTTAATTATTTATTCAATAAATAAATAAACAAATCAAATCAAATTAAGCAAATATTTATTCTACAATAAATAAATTAATTAAATATTTATATAATTCCATAAATATTTAAAATTATAATTTAAATTTTTGGATTGTTACATCCTTCCATCCTTACAAGGATTATGTCCCCAGAATCACAATTCAAACAAATTATTCGTCACATTCTTCTCTCCTTACAAATATTCTATCCCCATAATCGAAGACACATATTAAACAAATAACTCAGGGTAATCTTTCATCATTTTATCTTCGAGTTCCCACGTAGCTTCTTCCGCATTGTGGTTCCTCCATATTACCTTCACAGAAGGTATCACCTTATTCCTGAGCACTTGTTCTTTCCTGTCGACTATCTGGATAGGAACCTTTTCATAAGACAAGTCTTTATCGAACTGTAAAGGTTCGTACTCTATCACATGCTATTAATTGGGTTTATACGGTCGTAAAACTGAAACATGAAAAACATTATGAATGTGTTCCAACTCTGGAGGTAGAGCTACCACATAAGCCACTTCTCCTACTCTTCGCAGCACTTCGAAGGGTGCAATAAACCTCAGGCTTAGATTTCCCTTTTTACCAAAATGAATTTTCCCCTTCCAAGGAAAAACTTTTAAGAACACGAAATTTCTTACGTCAAACTCACGATCTTGTTTGTGTTGGTCAGTATACTTCTTCTGTCTGTCTTGGGTAGCTACCAATCTTGTCCTGATGAGTTTAACAACCTCAGCAGTTTACTGCACCAGTTCCGGTCCTAACAATTGACGTTCACCGACTTCATCCCAACATAGTGGAGTTCTGCACTTTCTGTCGTACAATGCTTCGTAAGGCGGCATGCCGATGCTTGTGTGGTAACTGTTGTTGTAGGCAAATTCCACCAATGATAAATATTCATCCCAACTCCCTTTGAAATCCATGATGCATGCTCTCAGTATATCTTCCAACGTTTGGATTGTTCGTTCGCTTTTTCCATCTATTTGTGGATGATATGCATTGCTCATTCTCAACTATGTTCCCATACATTTTTGTAGTTTCTTCTAGAAGTTTGATGTGAACCTCGAATCTCTATCTGACATAATTGACATTGGAACTTCATGTCTCGAAACTGATTTCTTTAACGTACAACTTTGCTAACTGTTCAAGATTGAATCTAATCTTTATTGGCAAACAGTGTGCTGATTTTGTCAGTCTGTCCACTATCACCCAAATTTCATCGTATCCTCTCTGAGTAGTTTGAAGACCCACCACAAAATCCATTGTGATGTGTTCCCACTTCTATTCTGGTATTTCCAACGGTTGAAGTAATCCTCTTGGTCTTTGATGCTCAGCCTTGACTCTTTGACATGTCAAGCATTTCACAACACATTATGCGACATCTCTTTTAATATTTGGCCACCAAAAGTGTCGTCGTAAATCTTGATATATCTTCGTACTTCCCGGGTGTATCGAATATCTTGAGTTATGAGCTTCGGTCAAGATTTCTTCTTTAATATATGGTACTACTGGAACCCAGATTCTTCCCTCGAATCTTAGTAACCCTTCGGTATCGATCTTGTATTTCACTTCACCACTCTCAACCACTTTCTCTTTGATCTTTCCACATTCTTCATCTTGTAGTTGAGCATTCTTCACCTTGTCAACCATAGTTGAACTAGCTTCCATCTGGAACAATCTTTCATCGATTTCTTTTGGAAATTTGATTTCCAACTCTAGTTTTGCTATTGCTGAAATGAGCTCCTCCTGGTTAGATCAACTTCTCACAACCCTTCCTACTCAAGGCATTTGGAACCACGTTTGCTTTGCCTAGATGATAAAAGATCTCGCAATCATAATCTTTTATTAATTCCATCCATCTCCTTTGACGCATGTTTAGGTCCTTCTGTGTGAAAATATACTTTAGACTCTTATGGTCTGTGTATATCTCATATTTCTCTCCATAGAGATAGTGTCTCCACATCTTCAGAGCAAACACTACTATCGCCAACTCTAAATCATGAGTCGGATACCCTTTCTCGTAGTCTTTCAATTATCTTGATGCATAAGCAATAACTTTGTCGTTCTGCATAAGAACACAACCCAATCCTTTGTGTGAGGCATCACTATACACCACAAAATTTCCTGTATTATCTGGTAATGACAACAAAGGTGCCACACTTAACTTCTTTTTCAATTCTTGGAAAATTTCTTCACACTTCTTCGTCCAAACAAATTTTACAGCTTTCCATGTTAAATTTGTTAACGGAGTGGCAATCTTGGAAAAATCCTGAATAAATCGTCTATAATACCTTGCCAATCCCAAGAAACTTCTCACTTCTAATGGAGTTCTTGGTTGTTCCCAGTTGATTATAGCTTCAACTTTTGATGGATCCACTGAAATCACATCTTTGTCAATCACATGCCCAAGAAATTATACACATTCTAGCCAAAACTCACACTTAGAGAATTTTGCGTACAATTTTTCCTTTCTTAGTGTCTCCAACGTCAAACGTAAATGTTCCATGTGTTCTTCTTGAGATTTGGAGTACACTAGAATGTCATCAACTAATACCACCACAAACTTATCTAGGAATGGTTTAAACACCCTGTTATTCAAATCCATGAATGCAACAGGGGCGTTTGTCAAATAAAAAGACATCACCAAAAATTTGTAATGTCCATACCGAGTTCGGAATGCCATCTTCGGTACATCCTCCTTCCTTACTTTCAGTTAATGATACCCACTTCTCAAAAATATTTTTGAGAAATATCTAGCACCCTTCAATTGATCAAACAAGTCATCTATTCTTAGAAATGGATATTTATTCTTAATAGTGACTTTGTTTAATTCTCTATAATCAATGCAAAGACGCATTGACCCATCCTTCTTCTTCACGAATAACACTAGTGCTCCCCACGGTGACACACTCAGCTGAATGTACTTCTTGTCTAACAACTCCTGCAATTGTGCCATCAGTTCATTCATTTCTACGGGAGCCATCTTGTACGGGGCCTTCGATATTGGAGCGTTTCCTGGCGCTAAGTCGATCACGAATTCAATTTCTCGATCAGGCAAAAGTCCTGACAAATCTTCCGGAAACACATCCATGAATTCCCTAACCACTGGTATCTCTTCCAGTTTCACCCTCTTCCTCTGAGTATTGACTATAAAAGCTAAATAACCCACATAATCGTCAGACATCTCGCATGTCTAGGCGATCTGCTACCAAAGAAAACTACCTTTAACGGAGTCATATGGTTTACACATTTCTTTTGGCAATCAATTATCACTCCATAATTGAACAGCCAATCCATTCCCAAAATAACATCAAACTCTCCTAGTTTTATTGGAATTAAATCTACCATCATAACATTTCCCTTAATGTTCATCCTACAATTCTTGTATACGAACCTAACAGGAATCACTTCCCTATTCGCAATTTCTATGTTTAAAGGGAAATTCAATTCTTCACTAGGTAATCCTAACCTCTTAGCAAATTCATCAAATATAAATGAGCAAGTAGCACCTGAATCAAATAATACATAAGCATCAATATCATTGATTGGGATAATACCTGACACCACATCTTTCGATTGAACAGCATCCTGCACAATCATGTTGAAGGTTCTGGCTGTGGGTTTGTTAGATGACGTTGGTCCCGCAATGGTCAATGTACCTCCACTGCTACCTCCCTTGTTTTTCGTTGTCTCTTCAGCTTTCTTTTTAGGGCACTCACGAGCAAAATGATCCTTCGACCCGTACGCGTAGCAAATATTCTTCTTGGGTTGACTGCAATTTGAGGCAATATAACCCTCCTGGCCACAGTTAAAGCATACATGCTTCACCCTTAAGCACACACCCACGTGAAACCTCCCGCACGTAGCACATGCTTCAAACTTTTTCTTTTGCTGATTACCCTGCTGGTTTCCTGAACCCACATTTCCATTCCATTTCCTCTTCAGGTTATTGCTACCATTTCCACTGTTACCACCACCATTCTTAACTTCGCCCTCATTCTTCTTCTTTATCTGTTCTTGGTTGTGCTTTGTTATAGCCTCGCCTGCACTCTCAGCGAGAATTTCCTTCTCAAGCACCGCTGCGAATGTCTTCAGCTGGAACAGGGAGAACCCTACTATACAACTAGGATTTTAGTCCCTATTTAAATATCCTAGCCTTACGCTCATCCGTGTTGACTTGATATGTCGTAAACCTCGCAAATTTGTTAAATTTTACTGCATACTCTGATACCGTCATTGTTCCCTTCTTCAGTTCCAGAAACTGCACCTCCATCTTATTCTTCGAACTCTCTGAGAAATAGGTTTCAAAGAATATCTCCTTAAACCTATCCCATGTCATCACCCCTAGTCATCCTCGAGTTTTATTGTCTTGCCACCAATAACTAGTCTCTGCTTTCAACATTAATGTTGCGAAAGAAGTCTTCTGATTCTCACCTACTCTAGCTACATGAAATACTTTCTCTATCTCCATGATCCAGGTCTGTGCCTCAACTGGATTCATGGACCCACAGAATTCTGGTGGTCCAACCGCCTTAAAGTCCTTAAATGTCACATATTGATTCCGCGGTTGATTCTGTAATGCACCTGTCAGTAACGTCGCTAGTTGCTGAACTGGATTAGCCTCAACATTGTTCTTATTGGTAGATCCCTCAGAGGTTCTTTGTCGGGGTTGACGTCTTGGAGGCATTTTCTGTTAAAACACACCTATTAGACTATTACTCAATTTCTTTAAGTATTTCTACTTAATTTGCACACCATAAAAGATTATCATGTAACACATAACACTTTGAATAAAATAATAACTTTTATTCATTCATAATCATTTTTGAAAACATAAGAATAATAACATCACTGCTATTTACATTACTTTCCTGAACTACTAAAGTTCCAGGATAACATCATCATCATATCCCATAGGTTATAAAACACTTGGGATTTATATTTTATTTATCATATCATTAATTTCATATCAGTTACATTCCATACAATGTCCTACTAAGATACTGCGTAGCCTTACGACGCTCTTCCTCTATAATTCGGAACATTGTTCGGTGATCTAATATGTACGATGGCAGCGTCTCAAACTGAATCGGATAACCCATGAATCAATCTTGAGTTCGGTTAATCACGGTGTTGAATACATTATTCATCTCTTCCATCTTGATCCTCTTTGCTTATGCCTCTCTCTCTGCTATCCCGGCTCGTTGATAAGCTTCTTCATACGCGTCTTCGGCTCTTGCCCTCTTAATAGATTCTTCCTTTAACTTGTTCTTCAGTTCTATGATTTCCTCTGTTAGTTGCTCATTTTCTCCTTCAGTGTGGATAAACTTCTCTTCGACATTATTCAAGCGTTCATCTCGATCCTGGATCTCGTTGTCCTTCTACGCCATTGTTAACTGCTACTCAACTACTATCTCTAGCAACTCCTCGACGCTATCCTGAAGTTCCACATTGCGGTCATATACTTCATCGTACATACGAGCGGCGATCGAGTTAAGTGGAAGCTCTTCTTCCTCGTTATCCTAATCCTCATTCAACTGTGGCAGCTCCTCAGGGTCTTCCTCGTCCATCTCTATCTCATCATCCTCATCAGGTAACCTCTCCTGCTCAACCACTGTGACCAACAGAGTTGTTTCCCGTGGCAGTAGTTGTTCCCAAATCACCTGAATATCTCGAGGTTCCGCCTCTCTAGGCATATGAGATCCTTCCTCCCTAGCCTTATAGGATTCTCTTACATTAGCCATCCTACCAACCAAAATTTTAAATTTTAATTACTAATCATTACTACTCAACACTCATGAGCACATATGTTGCAACCACATAAACGCATGATTCGTTTTCTTTAAAATATTTTTCATCATCCTCAGTCCTGAATGATGATATTATTGAATATCTTTGGCCTGTAGTGCAAAGATAAATGATTACTGATGAATATCTTTGGCCCGTAGTGCAAAGATGAACATGTGTTGAGATGAACATGACCAACCGGTGATATAAATAAATATCTTTGGCCTGTAGTGCAAAGATAATTAAAGATGTATATTGATTATTGTTACAGGGATAAAATATTGATGATGGACTCTTAAATATTAGAAGATAGTAGAATTAATCCTCTACGTGACTCTTCTAATGGATTGCTGTTTCCGCTGTATTTCTTGATCTAAAACTTGTTGTCGATTATATTCTATCAGATTTTTCCCTGTTGAAGACTAACAATAATTTGTTGTATATTATCTTTGTCATAATATTCTTTACTGGGCTAGTTGAGCTCACCCTTTTCCTTTTTGTTCCATTTTTCTTCCCAGGAGGTGAGAACATAGCAGGATCGAGTCGGGGTATGGAGTAAGGTTTTTAGAAAGATGCTTTAGCAGTCCTCACTATTTCTGTAAAATAGTGTTTGAATAATTGTAATGAGGACTTATTTGCGCGTGGATATTGTCTAGAAGACAATATTTGTATTTAAACTCACAGTATGTATTGTCGTATTTCACACGACATTTGTATTATTGAAGTTGTAGTTTGCTTTATGTACCATGTATTTGGCGACTCAGAATGGGTGTTGTATACCTGTTTTGGGGGCGTCACATTTGGTATCAAAGGTATAAGTAAAGAGCCCCGAGCCTCTCGCTGGTGACTTCCTATTGATGGGGGATGCACCGAAGCCAGACTCTCCGTAGGGGACGCCGTTCTGCGGTGGCAAACTAATAGGTACCAATGTGAGGTTGTGACGCCCCCAAAATTAGGTATACATCACCCATCTTTGAGTCGTCAGATACATGGTACAGAATTCAAATACAACTTACTAATACCACTGTCGTGTATAATACGACAAAATACAACTGTGAGTTTGAATACAATAATTGTCTACTAGAGATCATACAAACTCAAAAGGAGTCCTCAATACAATTATTGTCACACTATTTAACAGAATAATGAGGACTACTAATACTATTCTTTGGTCCATCACTCCGTTCCCCGACTCGTCCCAGCTATATTCTCATTTCCTGAAGAGAACAGTGAAAGAAAGGGTGAGCTCAACTAGCCCAGTAAGAAATATTATGACTAAGATAATGCAGAATAAATTATCATTAGCCTTCAACAGTGTTAAACTGATAAATTATAATAACATCAAGTTTAACAGCAGCGGATCAAGCAATCCATTAAAAGAGTCAAGTAGAGAATAGAATCTACTATCTTTTATGATTTAAAAAGTTTTTAATCACTTTTATCGCTGAGACTCAGCTTAATAAATAATCCACATCATCCCTGCACTACGGCCAAGGATACTCATTAGGGTCACGACCACAAATTCCATGCACTACGGGCCAAGGATATTTGTGTATTCATCAATGGTCATGATCATGCCAACAACTGTCCATCAATGCACTACGGCAAATGAGACTTTTACCACATCATTTGTAACAGTACGGTCATGATTACACCGAATAATTTCTGGTCATAATCATACCAAGTCCATCCATGCTTTACAGGCCACAGATGACTTTCAAAAATATAAATAAGAGGATGATGACAATGATATAAGAATTCAATAAAACAAGTTCAAGAATTATTTTATCCAGGAATTATTAACGTCCAAATTGTCAACACGATACTGTTTTGTGGTGTAAAATTCAAGAATGCTCAGAAGAATATTTCCATGAAAAGATACTGGATGAAGCGCAAATATCAAGAATATTCCACTAATTTCATGGAGTATAGAAGTCAAAGTTTTATCCAACTGAGTATAATAAAGAATGGAATAACAAAAGAAATCACCATGCATGCGGAACTTCGCATAGGCAGGTTATTCCAACAGAATACTAAATAACGGAACCAGGTCAGGTGAAATTCACACTGACAGGATGTTCCAACAGAATAATAAATGCGGAATAATAAATGATGGAACCAGGTCCGGCGTATAGCGCAGACAGGATATTCCGACAGAATAATAAAGACGGAACCAGGTCCGGTGTAAAACACACAGACAGGATGTTCCAACGGAATAATAATAAAGACGGAACCAGGTCCGGTGTAAAACACACAGACAGGATGTTCCAACGGAATAATAATAAAGACAGAACCAGGTCCGGTGTAAAACACACAGACAGGATGTTCCAACAGAATAATAGAAGAATGTCACCAAGTATAGGGTAGACCACGTATACAGGTTATTCCAACAGAATAATAAGAAAGGGAATAACAACAGTTCTATTCATGAATAAGAAAGAATAACACCCCTTACCGTAACAGAAACTGGATATAGGAAGAGAAAAGTTAATTAGCAGAAAGCTTTTCTTCTATCTCTCTATAGTTTCTCTCTCTAGAGTTCAGTGAATTCGTAAGAAAATAATGAAGGAATGAGCTTCTATTTATAGGAAAATGGAATGCATAGTAACTAATCCATGAACGGTTCAGATTGATTTAATTTAATCTGACGGTCCATATTTAAAGAAAAATCTTTTAAATAAAATATAATATATTCTATTTATATAAAAAGATTTTTACTATGCAAACACTATGCAACACTATGCAAAACACTATGCAACACTATGCATAATAAAATATAATATATTCTATTTATAAAATAACTTTAATAAAGTATTCTGTTTTATATAAAAAGATGTTTCCGTTTTATTACGTTAATAATACGAATAAAACAAAACGTCATTATCGCTATAATAATTCATATTATTAATCGACAATAATTGAATCAAACTGAGCGACTTCTCACATAAATATCAATAATCAATACCGTGTGCTACTATACAACAACGCGTATTACTGTACTTTTACTACCCAGTAGTTCAACAGTATCAACGGTAAAACTTCCGCCGTTATTTTTAATAAAATATTTTTGTCGTTTTCTCAATCCGACAATAATTCTGTTGTGGGGTCCACCAATAATTTTGCCGTCGTACGAATATTCCCCGACAAAAAGAATATTCCCCGACCAAACGAATATTTTATAACAACTTGCGTACTTTGCAAAATTTATAAATATTACCCACAACTATAACATTATATCAAATTTCTTCCATAATATTCAAAAATACAAATTCATCTTTATTTATAAAAACTGGGGTCTTACAAAGGTGCTGTCCACTAATGGGACATTTGTTACAGTTGGTATCAAAGCTTAGGGATATGGTCTCTAACGGAGATCGGGGAATAGAACTAGGAGGGGAGAGATGAGTAAATCATTTGCTAGTGTGTCCTACTAAGCTTATTTGTTGGTTGGTCATAATATAGGGATATTATGTGATATGTTTAATTAACCCTTGTTTTATGGCAGTATTTAAGAATGGCTGCTGAGAACGTTAACAATGGAGTGTACGAGAATGTGGAGCAACCTTTAGTCACAAACCAGGAGAATGTGAAACAGGAAGGCAATATTCCTCCTGTAAACAACAACTACCGAGCAAACGATGAACGATGGAATGTTTAGGCGCTTTTTGCAGTTCATGCAAAATCAGACGAGGGAGACTCGTGTACAAAATACGGGTGGAAATGATGGCAACGCGCGGTCTGTCACAGCCAAGCAGTTTAAGGAGTTGGGACCACTAGAATTTAAGGGAAAACCGGATCCGATCATGGCAGAAACATGGGTCAAGCAAATTACCAAGATATTTGATGTCTTGGGATGCACGGAGGAACAGAAGGTTCCATTCGCTACCTTTATGTTTCGTGGTGAAGCAAATTACTGGTGGGAATCTGTGAAGCGTACCCAACCAGATGCACTCAACATGTCTTGGAAAAGATTTCAGAAACTTTTCAATGACAAGTACTTTCCTGAAAGTATTCGTCATATGAAAGAGGTAGAGTTTATTAGACTCGAACACAACAACATGACGGTGTCTCAGTACGAGGTAAAGTTCGCAGAGTTATCCAGGTTTACACCTCATTTGGTGGAGAATGAGGAACGTATGACGCGGATGTTTTTGAGAGGTCTAAAACCTGAGATTCGTCAATACCTTATATCTCATAAATTTTCTCTGTATTCAGATGTTGTAAATAGGGCTCAATTGTTAGAGCGAGATAGTGAGTATACTCAACCGAGGGACCACAACCAGGGTCATATCGGTGACAGCAGTCATCAGAACGATGATAACCAGCGAGGAAGGAAGAATACGGACAAAGGCGGTAACCACTCAGGTGGTAATCGTGGCCATGATAATAGAAGAGGTGACTCAAGTGGAAATTTCAGAAAGAGAAGATTCAACAACGACAGGAAGACATCAGCAGCAGCACCAGCACCAACAACAAATTCTAGGGGAGGAGAATGACCGCCAGTTAGATGTTACAAATGCGGGAAGGAGGGACATATCAGCCCAAACTGTTCACAACAATCCAAGGAATGTTACAACTGTGGAAAGGAAGGCCATATCACTCGAGAATGTACTATAACAAAACCAAGTTCAGCAGGAGTGGTGATTCCAAGGGCTGTCCCGGATAAGTCGAAATCAGCGGTTCCTGGAAGAGCGTTTGTCGTGACTGGCCAAAACGTGAGGAACCCAAACGAAGTGATCACGGGTAAGCTAATCTTGAATTCTTGCGAAGTTTATACCTTACTAGATACCGGTTCTACCTATTCTTTTATCTCTCCTGCTTGTGCTCAACGTTTAAACTTGACTCCGGAGAAATTAGATTTTGATTTATCTGTTGAAACTCCGTTGGGTGAAACCTTCGTTACATCTACAGTTTATAAATCTTGCATGATCCAAGTTGGCACTATCACATTACATGTGGATCTTATCTCTTTAAAGATACTTGTTTTTGATGTGATTTTAGGAATTGATTGGTTAACCACTCATCATGCCAAAATTGATTTTTTTCGTAAGGTTGTTAGTTTTCATATTCCTAACCAACCTGTCATACGAATTCAAACTACTAAACCACTAAAATCAGTTAATGTCATATCAAAGCCACAAAGCTATTCGTTTATTGAAAAACGGATGCCAAGCTTTCTTAGCCCATGTTATGGATTTGAATAAAGACAAGTCAGATTTGAATAATATTTCTGTGGTTAGAGAATTTCCTGATGTATTTCCTGAAGAGCTTCCCGGTTTACCCCCGGAACGTGAAGTTGAATTCTTTATTGATCTTGAATCGGGTACAAACCCCATTTCTAAAACCCCATATCGAATGGCTGCTATTGAACTTTAGGAGTTAAAAGTCCAACTACATGAATTGTTAGACATCGGTTTCATTCGTCCTAGTACATCTCCTTGGGGTGCTCCTGTTTTATTCGTAAAGAAGAAAGACGGGAGTATGCGACTTTGTATTGACTACTGAGAATTAAACCATGTCACCATCAAGAATAGGTATCCACTACCTCACATTGATGACCTATTTGACCAGTTGCAAGGAGCACAATTCTTTTCAAAGATCGATCTTCGTTCCGGATATCATCAGCTGAAGATTAAAACTGAGGATATTCTAAAGACTGCCTTCAGAACTCGGTACGGGCATTATGAATTCTTGGTGATGTCTTTCGAATTGACTAATTCCCCTGTTGCCTTCATGGATATGATGAATCGAGTATTCAAGGAATATTTGGATCAATTCGTTGTTGTCTTTATTGATGACATCCTCATCTATTCCAAAAGACGTGAAGATCATGAGCACCATTTGAAGCTAGTACTTCAAAGACTTCATGAACACAAGCTTTATGCCAAGCTAAAGAAATGCGAGTTCTGGCTTGAGGAAGTAGCATTCCATGGGCACGTGGTGTCAAAACATGGAGTATCTGTGGACCAGGCAAAGATTGAAGCAATACAAAGTTGGGAGCAGCCAAAGTCGGTGACCGAAGTGCGTAGCTTTCTGGGCTTAGCTGGTTATTATCGGAGATTCGTGGAAGGATTTTCTCGAATCGCTACTCCATTAACTCAACTGACTCGGAAGGATAAAAAATTCGTATGGAGCGAGGAATGCGAGAAGAGATTCTAAGAGCTCAAGAGGAGACTCATTTCGGCACCTGATCTGACAATACCATCTGGTTCGGATGGATTTGTTATCTACAGCGATGCTTCTGGCAAGGGGTTAAGATGTGTTCTCATGCAACATGCAAAAGTCATAGCCTATGCCTCACGACAACTCAAAAAATATGAGAGGAATTATCCTACTCATGATCTGGAGTTGGCAGCAGTCGTATTTGCGTTGAAGATATGGAGACACTACTTGTACGGGGAGAAAGTGGAGATTTATACGGATCATAAAAGCCTCAAATATTTCTTCACCCAAAAAAAACTCAACATGCGGCAACGACGTTGGCTTGAGCTGTTGAAAGATTACGATCACACTATTCAATATCATCCTGGAAAAGCGAACGTAGTAGTTGACGCATTGAGTAGAAGATCATATGCGAGTACGAGTGCAATATTGTCAACGCAATGGCCCATTTTGTATGACTTGCAAAGGATGGAGGTAAAATTAAAGACTCCAAGGACCCACATGATGATGGCGAATATACGAGTAGAACTGACTTTAATTGATAAAGTTAAAGCTGCTCAAGCTAAGGACCTGAGGCTGATACAAATGAAGAAGAAAGTGCAAGAAGGTACTATTCCAGAAGCAAGAATCGATGAAGAAGGAATACTTTGAGTCAACTCTAGACTTTACGTTCCTAACGATTCTGACTTAAAGCATAGAATCATGATGGAGGCACACAACACCCCGTTTACAATCCATCCTGGGAGTACCAAAATGTATCATGATATTCAACACACATTTTGGTGGAACAATATGAAGAGAGAGATCGCGGAGTTTATCTCGAGGTGATTAACTTGTCAACGTGTAAAGGCGGAGAATCAAATACCAAAAGGTCCATTACAACCTCTTGAGATTCTGGAATGGAAGTGGGAACACATTACTATGGATTTCGTTACGGGTCTTCCCAAGGTTTCTCAAGGTATAGATGCGATTTGGGTTATTGTTGATAGATTAACCAAGTCCGCCCATTTCTTGTTGATACGTGAGACTTATTCCCTTGAACGTCTTGCTCGTATGTACGTGAACGAGATTGTGAGATTGCATGGCATGCCAGTATCCATAGTTTCGGATCGTGACCCAAGATTCACTTCAAGATTTTGGGTTAGCTTACAGAAAGCTATGGGCATGGACTTATGATTCAGTTCAGCATATCATCCTCAAACGGACGGACAATCAGAGAGGACTATTCAAACCCTTAAAGATCTATTAAGACTCTGTGTTCTAGATTTCAAAGGAAGTTGGGATAACTACTTGCCACTGGTGGAATTCTCCTATAACAACAGTTATCAAGCAAGTATAGGCATGATTCCATTTGAGGCATTGTATGGATGAAAGTGTCGATCTCCAGTATGCTGGGACGACGTGGGAAAATCAACGTTGTTGGGACCAGAATTAGTACGCATGACTATAGAAAAGATCCAAATGATTCGACAACGTATTCAAACTTCACAAGATCGATAAAAGAGTTATGCTAATCTTCATAGAAAGGATGTGGAGTTTAATATTGGGGATCATGTATTGTTACGTGTTGCTCCATGGAAGGGAGTTACAAGATTTGTAAAGTGAGGAAAGCTCAATCCAAGATTTGTTGGTCCATTTGAGATTCTTGACCGAATAGGAAACGTGGCCTATAGACTCGCGTTACCTCTAAGTATGTCTCGTGTTAACAATGTATTCCACATATCTATGCTTCGTAAATATGTGAAAGACCCGAACCACATTATTGCGTTAGAACCAGACGAGATAGCTGAAGATTTAACGTACGAAGAGGTACCTGTTAAGATCTTGGATAGGAAAGAACATGTCCTACGCACCAAGATTATACCACAAGTTAAGGTTTTGTGGAGAAACCATGCAATTGAGGAAATGACATGGGAGTTGGAATCGGAAATGAAAGCGAGGTACCCTCATCTGTTCGAAACATCGGGTACGTATGTCAATTTCGAGGACAAAATTTTATAAGGAAGGGAGGTTGTAAGACCCCAACTTTTTATAAATAAAATCAAATTTCCTCTAATTATTATTCTTGATTAATAAGGTGGTAATTTGATATAATACTTTGGTTATGGGTGAAATGTGAAAATTTTACAAAATAAACAAGTGGTTATAAAATAATCATTGTTGTCGGGGGATATTCGTTTGGTCGTGGAATATTTTTTTTATCGGAAATATTCGTATGACGGCGCAGCCATTTGTGGGCCCCATACCGGAAAACGGTTGGATGAAAGAAAATGACTAAGATTGAGTTTTATAAATAACGACGTAAATTGTTACCGTTAATACTGTTGGGTTACCTGGTGGTTAAAATACAGTAATACGCGTGGTTGTACAGTAGCACACGGTATTGCACAGTATGGTTGAATTATTGATTCGTACATAAGAAGGCACTACTCAATAATTGTTACAGTAGTTACTGTTCATTATTTTATTATATTGATTCAATAATTGTTGCATTGTTAGTTTATATTATTATTGTTTCAATAATTGTCATTGCACAGTATTTCTCATTATCAGATCAATAATTCATATTATTTGAATAATATTATTAGATAGCATTATTGGCAATGTCTAGAAAGTTCTGTCAAGGAGAGGTTTGGTCATCTAATTGCGCGCCAGTAAGGAGAAATCCTTATTGGAAAACCCCTTCTTTCCTGGGAACGGTCCTGGTTGTCATAATTGTGATTCTGTAATATTATTTAAGAATAATTAATTATTGATTCATATGATAAGGAAATATTTATTTGATGTGGATATAATTGATGAATATATTATTTTATGTGGATATAATTGAAGGAATTAATGCTGAGGTGTTTTATCAGTATTTTGTCGGACTGAAAGAATTAAAAATATCTGTTTGTGGATTTCGGATAACTTCTGTTTGGAATTTGGAAATATTTTCTTCTGCAAAGTTGTAGAGAATTGAAATTCCTATAAAAAAACGCGAGATTCGAATTTTCTGACAAATGGGCTATTTATTGTTAATTATTGAAGTTCTGGGGTTCTGAAATAATTGATTTTTGAAAGTTTAATTATTTTTTTATTTCAAAAACGTTTTTTTTATTTTTTCTAGAAGGTGGGCATGTGGAAAATGCTAAAATCAGATTCCTTGGTGGTAGGTTTGAATATTTGGTAAATATTAATATTTTATTAATTTAGTCTCCTTTGGCGTTCTAGCATTTTCCTATAAATAGAGGGCTAAGTTAGAATTGAAAATCACATCAGAAACAAAGTTTTCTCTCTTTCTCTCTCTATATTATCGAGCGTATTCTTGTGAGTATACTTTGAGTGTTGCTATACGGTGCGAGTTTCTGTCAGCACTATACCGAAATTCAGTCAGAAGTACGGTTATTTTGAGGTAAGGGATGTTATTTTCTTCATATATGATATTATTTCTTCAATATCATTATGCCGAAGTATTGATCTGAATTTTTATCAAATTTGAAACTTTTTGTGTCGGGGTTACTATTCACGTATACGGCACTATTCACCAAAAAATGAAAATTTTCCTTTTTGTCCAAGATGTCTAGTTTGGCTACTATCTTTGATTGTATCCATGTTTTGATTGTTATTTTTGAATTCTGCTTCAAACTTGGTTATTATGGAGCATTATTGATCTTGGATAAAACTGTTATACGAATCCCTAATATTTGTCCTTCTGTCTCACTGGATTCATTTTCTTTAAAATATTTTTCATCATCCTCAGTCCTTAATGATGATATTATTGAATATCTTTGGCCTGTAGTGCAAAGATAAATGATTACTGATGAATATCTTAGGCCCGTAGTGCAAAGATGAACAGGTGTTGAGATGAACATGACCAACCGGTGATATAAATAAATATCTTTGGCCTGTAGTGCAAAGATAATTAAAGATGTATATTAATTGTTGTTACAGGGATAAAATATTGATGATGGACTCTTAAATATTAGAAGATAGTAGAATTAATCCTCTACGTGACTCTTCTAATGGATTGCTGTTTTCGCTGTATTTATTGATCTAAAACTTGTTGTCGATTATATTCTATCAGATTTTTCCCTGTTGGAGACTAATGATAATTTGTTGTATATTATCTTAGTCATAATATTCTTTACTGGGCTAGTTGAGCTCACCCTTTTCTTTTTTGTTCCATTTTTCTTCCCAGGAGGTGAGAACATAGCAAGATCGAGTTGGGGTATGGAGTGAGGTTTCTAGAAAGATGCTTTAGCAGTCCTCACTATTTCTGTAAAATAGTGTTTGAATAATTGTAATGAGGACTTATTTGCGTGTGGATATTGTCTAGAAGACAATATTTGTATTTAAACTCACAGTATGTATTGTCGTATTTCACACGACATTTGTATTATTGAAGTTGTAGTTTGCTTTATGTACCATGTATTTGGTGACTCAGAATGGGTGTTGTATACCTGTTTTGGTGGCGTCACAAGATATATCCCTCCTGCCCACACTTATAACATACAAACTTACCCTTTAAACACTCCTCAGAGTTATTCTTCCCATAATTCTTACACTGCACAGCTTGCTTCTTTACACCTCCATGCTTCACCTTGATATTTCCAAAATTATCTTCTTTTCCTTTCTCACTCCTACTCCCACTACTTTCTTCTATCTTCACAACTCCCTTGACCTTGCCTTTGTTCTTTTTCTCATTGTTGTAGAGGCTCATGGCCTCACTCCTTTCCTCAGCTATTATAGCATTTTCCAAAAGTGCTGCAAAAGTATTGATCTGCAACACCTCCACCTTATTATAGAGCCATGGTTTTACTCCCAGCTCAAAACTCCTCGCCTTTCTTGCTTCCGTATCAACATGATGCGGAGCTAACCTAGCCAATTCATTAAACTTTGTGGCATACTCCACAACTGTCATGTTCTCTTTCTTCAATTCCAAAAACATCACCTCCATCCTAGCCTACATACTAGACGAGAAATAGTTTTTGAAAAACAATGTCTTAAACCTAGTCTAAGTTACCACACATTCTCCTGCCCTAGCTTGATTTGCCTCCCACCAAAAATTTACCTCCCCTTTCATCATATAGGTGGAAAACGTTGTCTTTTGCCCCTCAGCTACCCTAGCTATCACAAACGCCTTTTCTATTCCTTTTACCCAAGTTTGGGCTTTTATCAGGTTAGTTTTCCCTCTAAATTTGCCAAGCGATTGTCTAGCTGATTCACTGCAGTAGGCATTCCCTATTGTATAGCTTGAGCTACCATGTTTGCAAAGTTTTGCATCAGGTCAGGTTATTGTCCTCTCGCGTTGTTGACATATTCTTCTGCCCTTTAGTTTTGTGTTCGTCTCCTTGGCGGTATTATCTGATTAAATAAAACCATAAATTATTCTTTATTAACTTACATTTTAAACCTTATCGTATAAGTTTAATATATCAAATTTATGTTATTAAGCAAACATAGATTCATATTCATTCAACTAATTCATAGTACTTTACATAGCATAACACATACTGCTTTAAACATTCAATATCCCTTTATGACCACAAAAGTCGAGATTTGATGCTTTAAATTATACAAAAGTTGAGAATATTACATTACACATACATACTTATCATATATACAACATCGGACATACATATTCAAATAGTACTTATACTACTTATTCACTACGCCTTTTTCTTGATCTTGGACAACCTTTCCCTTTATGACCTTCTATCCCACAAATAAAACAGACACCTTTCTTTGGATTGGGACATTGAGGTAAGATATGCCCCTCATGTCCGCAATTATAACAAACATTTTTCCCTTTTCGGCATAAGCCTTATTGTTTCTTGTTACAGTTTGTACACTTTTCTATTCTGCTAAGGTTCCCTTGGTTGTTATCAAAATTTCCTAAATCACGATCTTTTATCTTTCTGTTCCCTTTCTTGCACGAAGTTGCACACGACTTGTTGCTTTTGGCTCCATTTGATCAATTTGGATTTTAAGCTTATCATGTTCTTCCATTGTTTCAATTAACGCCTTTCACAATTGACTATTTAACAGCTTTTTTATTTCCCACAGCTTTTCTAGAGAAGAAACCTTGTTCCTCAAGTTCTACACTTTCGTTGATACTTGATCAACTTTAACTTTAGTGTCTGATTCACTATCTGTCAATACTACCATTTCTGGATCTGGTACTACATTTTCCACTATAACCACCTCATCCGGGTTGCTTTCAATGTGATCCTCTATTTCAGCTATTGGCTTTGACATTAGCTCAGTTATGGAGATTGGCTCCTTCTTTATGATCTGAGGGTATCCTAATCCTTTTTCACCTGACATCTACACATAAATTATCTTAATAAGCATATAATATATACATACAACAAATAATAGTATTATATAAGTTACTTTTATTTTGTTTGACGATGAATTTATTTAATTCATCTTCTTTAAACTCTTTATGAGTTATTTGTATTTTCAACATTTCCGTCTCTCCTAAGGTTATAGCCTAAGGTCTACCCCAACCTAAGGTTTCTAACCTATAGCTCTGATACCATGATGTGACGATATCATTTCTTTGAGGTACTTGATGTAATGCCTTAGAAAATTTTGTGTAATATTCAATTAATATAATATCAAATTTTGCGTATGAATTTTTTTTTGTCGTTACTCCTTATTGTGACAAAAATTTTATTTATTAGATTAGTAAGTATCCTAGATTATGAATGGTAAATAGAGTGATGTTGATATATACATTAAATATAATGTTATATAAACATCAAGAAGGGAAAGGAAAGCCAACATGTTTTAAGTTAAGAAATATTCTTGTCTTGAAATTTCTTATTTGATTAATATAATTCAAAAGCATTATTTAATGGTAAATAAGGAAATATGTTAGATAAAAGTTTCATGTTTGTTAAATTTTTCAAGTGTCCACATTGGGCCTTAATAAATATTTGTCATGTATGCTTGCAAGTCTCCTTTAATTAATTTAGGAATATAGGCTAAGGGTATTGGGCCTAAATAAAGCCAACTATAGCCTATTTTCCAACCCAATTCGGCAGCCCCAATTGTTAACATGGGAGGAATGGTTCAAGCCCAATTCAAGAATTATCAAAACCCAACCCTGTAAACCATTGGTGATTAGCAAGATAATTGCTTCATACCAACTAAGAAAATAAGAGTCATAGCTGAAATATTCAGTCAGGTAAGTTAGTTCAGTTTAGTAGTTCAATTAGATTAGTTAGTAGACAAAAATAGGTCAGTAAACTTGCAGAAGATAAGGTGTAGTAGACAACCTAGGGTGGCTGGGTAGAAGCTAAAGTGAACTAGAGTAATATTGATTGCTCTTAGCTTGGTAGGGAGGCTGGTAGGCGCCGGCTAGGGGAAAAGCATGGTATGACCAGAGAAAGAAAAGTTCAGCTATTTAACTTCATGTCCCACCGCTTAACTGACTTCCCAAGGTTTTAACACTGTAAGAAAGAAAAAGAGAGCCAACTGAGAGTGATATTAGCAGAGTTCAGCTAGAGGGGGAAAAGGAATTGAGAAGCTCAACCCACTTGTCACCTTCGAATTAACAAGGTAAGCCAATTCTGGCCCCCAATCCTTTTCCAGTAATTCCTGTGTCTATAATTGGTAGCAATTGAACTGTTAGTGACTATGTAGCATGAATGGCTGTTATACTTGGATTAATATAATGCAATAACGGCTTAAATGTTATTGAAACTGCTGTGATTGGGAGTGTTATTATAGTCCTATGCTTGTTGTTGTTTTAAGCCATAAGGTTGGAGTCAATAAGCTAAGAATTATGTATTAAGTGCAAGAATATTAACTTCCCTCTATATGTTTGATAAATTGCCAAGCTAAGGACTGATTTTGTATCTTTAAATATTAACTATGATTTAGAGTCCAAACTAGTATCAAATTGCTTATATAAGTATACTCTATGCTTGACCTTATCATGTCCCAAGATAACTGAAAATCTAAGATAGATAAATACTTGGACAAAGCAAGTAGGAATGAACTGAAATAGTAAGCTCCATGAGAACTGTTATTATGCTAGACTAAGTGTGCAGTTTAAATTCATGCCTAAAAATACCAAGCTAAATAATCAAGTAAAGTCAGCTACACTTGTATACTATGTGGTTTGGTATATTATGTATAACCTAGATATATGCTAGTCTATAAATGAATTAAGCAACTAATTAAGACTTAGCCACTGTTTTAAAAACCTTGTATGCTAGATTAGAGGCTTGATAAGGACTGATATGGTGTAAGCTATTCAATATCAGTCAAATATATGTTATGTATGATAAATATCATATAAAAAGATAGTATAAGTCTTTATATTGCACTTTCATGCTATCATTGTAAACATAGGGGTAAACCATGTTTGTTTTTGAAATTTAATCCTAAAGGGGGGCTTGTGTTGGTCTAAAGCATAGAGACTTTGCATTTAGATGTTTTAAATCATGAATATATGGTAAATAACAGGTGCATGGTTTAGAAAGACATTTATGACAATGCTTGCTACTGTTTTGGTGTGATGAACCTGCCCAAAACTGATATATTGAATGGACTATGACAGTATACTTGTTGTTGTGGCTAGAATGAGCATAAATGACTGTTAGAAGGACTTTAGTTGCTATACTAACTGTTATTGCATTATATGAACTGTTATGTGTTGCTTTACTAACTGTTGTAGTATTAAAATTCACTGCTATGCTATATTGCTATGTTGACTGACTGCTAGCATTACTTGTGTAAACTTACTATCTGTCATGGTATTATATGGACTGTTTTGATGACTAAATATTGCATTATTGATGACTGAATTGAGTAGAGGAGATAGCATGGGCTGTGGAGAAATAAGGAGGATAAAATGGGTTGAAATATAAACAAATGGCTGTGGAACTAGTAGCTTATTACCATGCCCACCAACTGTTTGATAAAAGACCTAAAAGAGCCGTTTTGGTAAAAAAGAACTGAATATTAGAACAAGTAAAGTATTTATTTGATTTATGCAACATATGTGATGACTGAAATGTTTTGGCATAGAAATTTTTTAGCATAGTTAAGTTTTTAGGCTAAGTAATTCTAGCTTGACAACTCATTTTCCTACTCTGTCGAAACAATGACTGAACTAAGGAGTTAAGCCTAACATAATGTGATAGGCCACTTGGATAACTATAAAGCTCAGAACCGAAGTGGATAATGTGATAGGAGTGTTAGAACTAGTTCTAACTAGATATAATTCAAGTGTAGGAATGAACCGAAGTGGTTAGAAATAATAATTATAATTTGATTCCTATTACTTGTTATAAGCATGTCAAACCCCATCGAAGTGAAAAATGTCTATTGTGAAAGCATGGATGAGATATTTAAAAAATGTATCAAATGTAGGAATCTAACTACAAACTTGACCACTGAATTATGTGATGTGTGATTCTCCACAAACTATATGACTTGGCTATTTGGCTAATAGGCTTGTAAATGCAAATAAATTATGTAGGCTCTGTGAGAACATATTAAGCTGAATCCTATCAATAGTCTACAAACAAGGCAAGTTTCTAACTTTTACTCCTTATTGAGCAACTATTCTGTAGTAGACATGTTCTCTAAATTCTGAACTGTCTCTCCTTATTTATGAATAATATAAGGTTAAATAGCCTTTTTATTCCAATCAGTTTCAAAAGAATATAAGGTTAAATAGCCTTTTTATTCCAATCAGCATCAAATGAATATAAGGTTAAATAGCCTTTTTTATTCCAATCAGCTTCAAAAGAATAGTATATCAAACTTTTCTATCTTGAATATGTTTAAATTAAATGTATGTCAATACCATTACTTCTGTTAGACAACTGTTGAGATATATTAATATTATTCATAAAATTATCAGTTAATGCTTTGCAAAACATTTTTGTTGTGGCATAGATTCTTATATAATGTTGTGAACGAACAACCCTTTTATAGGGGCATATTGTACCGGACATATGATTCTGAAGGACATGTAAAGTGTTATTAGACTGTTATGTTGTGCACAATATATGGTACTTAGGCTAATCCCCAAAAGTACGAGTCTAGGATATAAAACAGCTTTTATAACTGTTTGTATTTATGGATTGCAGTATTATTACTGTAAATTCTAGTACATAGTTCATTGGTCACTTGACCTTACAACATGCTAAAGTCTGATTTTTTATACTCAACGCTCTTAAAGAATTATATTGTTCAGTATCTATTGCATTGTAACCTCTTTGATATAAATATTTTTGTTCCATTATATTTAACTGCTTATTTCCTTGCTGAGCAAGCTGTTACTCACCCTTGCGTTAAATATAATGTTTTCAGTTAAAACTGAGGTTGCTGGTCCATCTGGAAAAGACAAAGGAAAAAGCAAAGTTGTTGAGTAGTCATTTATTAAGCGCATGTGCTTAAATTAACTTAAGTAATGAATGTAATAAATACTGTTAGTACTATATTGTGTAATATTTGGTTTGTATTGTATGTAATGGTCTAAAGAACCTAGGATTTAAGAAGGTATTTATGTAATCTAAGACAGGTTTATGATAGTATGATTGGTTATGTTATTATCGTGAACACCAAACTCGAGTTAAAGATAACCCGGATTTGGGGGTGTCACAGGTTAGTATCAAAGCTGTTAGGTTATAAACCTTAGGAATTAATTTGGACTGAGTTCTTATAATGTGTCTGTTTGATATAAGTTGGACTGAGTTCTTATAATGTGTCTATTTGATATAAGTTGGACTGAGTTCTTATAATGTGTCTGTTTACTGCTGAGTATACTCTACGATTATTGTATGTCCTAGTTCTTGGGATGAACTTTGACTTAGCATTCCTTCTGGGATAAGGTAGCTCAGGAAGGGCCAACCTCTTAGCTTAGTACTAAGGGTCAGGTTTGTCCCTGAGGTGTTTACCAGATAAAGAACTTTAGACATTCATGTTAGCTGTAATCGTGGTATCCTCCTGTCTTACACTACGATCAGATGTTTAATCGTAGGCACTACTCGATTCTAAGTTGGGTAGTTGATATGGTTATCAGTGGCACATTTTGAGACGTTCCTACTGACTATGGATCTTCATTTGGTTCATTAGCCATAAAGTTTTGGGACTTTGTAACTGGCATATTGTTTTTAGAGTTCGCTTATGTGTTTCATGAACTCGATAGAAGTGGTTTCGACGATCGTGGTGTGGTCTATAGACATGCACTATGATTGGCTTATCTTCTGAGCTTATCTCAGATCTTATGGCAATAAATCCACTTATTCATTTGTCACTTATGTGACGCCCCCAAAACAGGTATACATCACCCATCTTGGTTCGCCAGATACATGGTAGAAAAACTCAAATACAACTTAATTGTACAACAGTCGTGTAAAATACGACAAAACATAATCTAAGAGTTTCAATAAGAATATTGTCATCTAGACAATATCCACACTCAATGGAGTCCTCATTACATTTATTGTCACACTATTTTATAAAATAGTGAGTACTACTAAAATAACCATCTGGACCGTCAATCCGTTCCCTAACTCGTCCAGTTATATTCTCATTTCTTGAAGAGAACAGTGAAAGAAAGGGTGAGCTCAACTAGCCTGGTAAGAAATATTATAACTAAGATAATGCAGAATAAATTATCCTTAGCCTTCAACAGTATAACAACTGATAGAATACAATAGACAACAAGTTTTAGATTAACAACTGCAGTGGAATAAGCAATCCATTAGAAGAGTCAAGTAGAGCATAAAATCTACTATCTTCTATGATTTAAAAAGTTTTTCATCAACTTTATCGCTGAGACTCAACTTAATAAATAAACCATATCATCGAATCATCCCTGCACTACGGACCAAGGATATTCATGTAATCATCAATGGTCATGACTATACCGAATAATCCCTGGTCATAATCATACCCATAACTGTCCATCAATGCACTACGGGCCAATGAGGACTTTTATCACATCATTTGTTACATTACGGTCATGATTATACCGAATAATCCCTGGTCATAATCATACCAAGTCCATCTATGCATGTAAGCCAAAGATGACTTTCATCACAATATAAGCATGAGGATCTTGACCATGTCATAACAATTCAATAAAATAAGTTCAAGGATAAATTTTAAAGATTTATAATTTAATTTATCCAGAATTCAATAACGTTCAAATTGTCAACATGATACAGCTTTGTGGAGTAGAATTCAAGAATAATATTCATATATCAAAAATAATACCTCGTGAATAGTGTCCTGTGAATAGTACTTCGGGAATAGTACCTCGTGAATAGTACCCAGACATGAAAAGTGACACAAATACCCGAGTGAATAATACTAGAGTGAATAGTAACTAGGTGAATAGTAACCCGTTAATAGTAACTCGTGAATAGTACTCCGACATGAAAAGTGCCCCGAATACCCGAGTGAATAATATTTGAGTGAATAATAATCTGATGAATAGTAACCCGTAAATAGTAACTAATGAATAGTATTTCGGCATGAACCGATCAATAATTATCAAGAAAGCTCATAATAATATTTTCATAAAAATATACTGGATGAAGCACAAATATCAAGGATATTCTACTAATTTCATGGAGTATAGAAGCAATACTTTAACAAAATGAGTATATAATTCAAAATCTAAAATGAAATAATATTACTTACATACTACAAAGTATAGAAGAAAATATTATCAAGCGAATATTGAACAAAAATAACATCCCTTGAACGAAAAATAATATTCCAATGAATATTTAACGAAGATAATATTCCTACGAATATTGAACGAAGATAATATTCTTTATGAATATTGAACGAAAATAATATTCATACGAATACAAAAAAATAATACCTCTTCAGAATATGAAATAAATAATACCCCTCACAACTGTTGAACGAAAATAATATTCCTACGAATATTGAACAAAGATGATATTCCTTATGAATATTGAACGAAAATAATATTCATACGAATACGAAAAATAATATCTCTTCAGAATATGAAATAAATAATACCCCTTACTTCAGAAGAAGACTGAATACTGGAGTTGTGAAGTAGCAGACTTCTCTTCTTCTTTCTCTCTATAGCTTATCTCTCTATAATTGCTCTTGTGAGTCTTAGTGAATTGGTGAGAATGAAGGAAGAATGAGCTTCTATTTATAGGAAAATATAGTTTCGATAATTGCACGTTTTGGGGCTCGAAATATTATAGTATAATACCTTCATCTTTTCCTTTATTTTTAATTTAGTCCTGCAAGTATTATCAAACTTGCACCACCTCCCCTAATAGTACATCATGTGAATCAATAGTTCTATACATGTGAAAATATGAATTACAGTATAGTACATCCATCTATACCTCCATTTTTAACTTAGTCATGCAAGTATTATCAATCTTGCACCAACTCCCCTAATAGTAAATCATGTGAATCAATAGTACACACATGTGAACACATAGTTATAAGCATGTGAATTAATAGCAATTAATTGCTCATTTATCCGATTAATTACCCGATTGGTCAATATAAATGTCAATTTCCTACTAACACTAATAATCCCAACATAAAGAAAATATCAATTTCATCTTTAATCAACAAGAACTTATTCATCATAAATATTATAACTAACAATATTTAACAACCAAGTCGTTCCCAGGAAAGAGGGGGCTTTTTAATAAGGATTTCTCTTTATTGGCGCGCTATTAGGTGACCAAAATTCTCCTTGACAGAACTTCTAGACATTTTCAATATTGCAAATAATAATATGAATAACTTTGTCGTCTCAATTATTGATTTAATAATATAAAATATTATACAGATGATATTGTGATAATAATTGAATCAATAATATGAGAAATATGATGTAGTAATTACTGTAGCAATAATTGAGTAAAATGTGTGACTTCTCGCGTAAGCATCAATAATTAATATCTTGTGCTACTATGCAACCACGCGTATTATTGTACTTTTACCATCGGGTATTTCAACAGTCTAACGGTAAAACTTTCGCCGTTATTTTTATAAAAAGATTATTTATGTCGCTTTCTATATCCGACAGTTATTCCATTACGGGGTCCACTAATGATTGTGTCGTCGTACGAATATTCCATGACAAAAAGAATATTCCCCGACCAAACAAATATTTCTCGACACAACGAATATTTTATAACAACTTTCTTACTTTGCAAAATTTTAAAATATCACCCTTAACTTTAAACTTTTATCAATATAACTATTTACCAAAATAGAAAAATTGAATACTTTTATTTCATAAAATTTGGGATCTCACAACTTACATTTTTAGTGCTGTTGTTCTTTACTAGATCACTGCTCCCCCATAGTTGACACTATCTTCTGAGATAGGTGTGAGTTCTTCTTCTTTGTATGCATCAGGAGGCAGTCTTAAATATCTCCTTCCGACTGGAATCACCACTATCATTCAAACCTCCTTGGATCATAGACATAGATATCTTCAGGACTGATCACTCTACAATTATTGATAGAACTACGAATGTAGTCTTCTTTATTATAATCATTGTGTGTTGTTTTGCACAGGCTAGACTCAGTCTTGATCGTAGAGAACCCTGCGATTTTCCTTAAGCTCTTTGACAGATTGCACTCCTGGAATTCTACTTCTATGATGAGTTCTTCATGATCAATGCTCGATGAACCTCTGATGTGACCTTCCTTTAGGGTTCTTCTTAGATGATATGCTTTTCATAACAATCATATAAAACCCTTTTCATCCTAGCATGAATGGTCTGCTTTCTTATGGAGATTAACAACCAGGTGAGCTTCATTCATGTTAGCTCAACAAGTCTTCAAGAATAGGCTTTGACAAGTAATGATTTTGTCAAGAACATTTCTGAAATGTCTTAAGCTTCCAGTTAGTTGAATCTTCTTGACTAAAGTCATCTGCTTCAGTATTCCTTAGTGTGGTCAGATAGATAAAGTACCTGCAGGTTAGATAAATTTCTATTTTTAGTTCCCATGGTTGGGCCTTGCTAGGTTAGTTTCAAAAATCCCTATTCCTTATATATTTGATTTTCATAACATTGATCATCAACAATCACATACATGCATGTATCCAATTTAGATTTGACATTTTAAAATACATGAAGATGAGTGTGTGTGAGATTAATCACTTTAATAAGACACTCCTTTTTCTTTGATGGTTTCATCATTTGCTTGGTTTTGTTAACATATTTTAAATGTTCATAGAGTGAGAATCAACTTTATCATATGTTTGTATTTGGTTGATTCATAGAGAAGATCAGTTTCTATGAATCTTCAGGATACTCTTGTAGAATTGATCATGCTCTATGTATTATCAAAAACCTAGAACATAGGTTTGTAAATACATACTAACACTTCAGTAAGGATTACTCCACATTAAGATTAATTAAATTTTGATATGCTTATGATCTATTATAGAGTTCTTTCAAGATGGTATCTTCAACCTAAAACTTGGATGGAGAAAATTTTTGTTAGCAGTTGAGTTTCCAACCTAAGTGTACTTTCTCTTTTCCCCTTTTTAGGAAGAATATGTTCTCTTGATATAATAATGTTATAGTACATAAGGTGATGCAATATGATGTACAAATTTATATTGATGAAGAACCGTACCTTTCCACTTGTAGTTTCTTGATAGTCATTTATCTTGATATAATGAGGTTAGGCATTTATGTGCACATTTTTACATTCATTTTTGACAACTTGTTGCTCCAGTTGTCTTTCGATCAATCAATCATAGTCTTGAAGTTGTAAGCTAGGGAAATCTTGTCATCCTTAGTTCTTTGTCAACCTTGAACCTCAAGGTTCACATCCAGCTGCTGGTTACCTCAATATATATTTGAGAAATTCTTCTTTCTCCTCTGGATAAGTATTTCTCAGCATATATGGTTTTTCATCTTTCAGACTGATGGATGCTTTATTCTTTGTTGTTGATGACTTTTGACCTCCCATCTCTGGCCTTTAGACTACGAGATTGACTATGAACATGGATTGGTCTTGTTACTATTGCATTTAAAAAAATGGACAAATCTGAGCAGCTTTAGGTCTATATACACTTTTACCTGTACACATAATTTCAAACATGTGAGTCCATCTGCATTTACAAGAGACTTACTACTAAATAATGTTTAGAACAATGTTTCTGCCTAGGATTAGACTAAAAGCGATTAGCTTGAATAACATGAGAACTTGCTCTGATACCGATTGTTAGTTCCAGTAGGCAGACAATAGATCTAGAATGGGGGTTGAAAAGATCCTTTTTCGATTTAAAATACTTTTCAAGTTTATTTGGTATTTCTAATAAATTAGCATATGACAAACATAAGAATTTGTTCAAGCACAACGAAATAAGTAAAAGATCCCCTTCATTGATATATTCATAAACATTTATACATTGTTCGAGAAGTTAGTTTAGTAGTTAATACATACATAGCAATTATAACAATTAGGTATAGAATGTAAATGATAGAAAGTAAATGACTGAATGTTAAAGACACAGGGGATTTTAAGTGGTTCAGAGACTCAAGCTCCTAATCCACTCTTCTGCTTCAATCAGCAGGAATTCCACTAAGGAAGGGCAGCACCCTAAATCCCTAAGATTTCTTCAAGGCCAGCAACCTTGGAACTTTAGTTCACTAAGAACTCTTCAAGCCCAGTAGGCTTGGAACTTCATTTAGTTCCTCAGGACAAGGACCCCTCAGGCCCTAGCTACTTGTTATTGTTATTGTAGTTGTTGTTGGTGCTGAGCTAACAAGATGACCTTAAGCTCGTTCATCTTTGATACTTGGAAGCTTGACGTGGTCCTCTTTGCATTCTGTATAGAGTCTCGACCACCTATTCTCTGGTGCAGCTGATCTTCATACTGTTAATCTCATCTCCATTTGATGTCAGTTGTGCACCACCACCAGTTGGGTTTGCTAAGTCTTTGAGCTTTTGGTAGACTTCGTCTGGCACTTAGCATTCCCTAAACACTTCTTGAATGATTTGGAGACATGGTTCTGCACCCGTTCTATTTTATTTTTTGGTTCCCGATGATTCGTAGAGTGGCTATCTAGATCTTCTTTGTGCTCTGCCACTATTCTGAATGCTATTTCTTTGGCCTTCTCGGCTCTAAGCTTAGCTTCCATCTTCAGTGTCATTCTCATCCTTGTTCAGTGAAGCTTTAGTCTGTTCAAGTCCTACTTCAAATCTACTTCACTTCCACCTTTGTAGTCTCACTGCCACTGAGACTTATTCTATTTTGATCCTGTGAAACTCGTAGAGTCAACAATATAACATTCCAATAACTCTACGATTTTTTAACTTCAACTTCGTAACTCTTGATCTTTGAGGCTCTAGCTGATATATACTCCTTCACAATCTTCCCGTTGGAATATAGCCATTATAAGTTATTTGAATTGCTTCGCAGATCTCGAGTTATTTGATGCAGACTGCAGATGTGATATGACAACCCCTTTTTTACTTTTTTGACACTACAGTTTGATACTTTACCTACCGCCTCAGGGATGTCACCTTTTTGTGTCAGGCTGGTAGTCACCTTTATTTCTTCTTTCTGACTTCTTGATCAAAACATCAAAAGTTATCCTTCTGCGTCGGTGCTCTCAATAACAACGTTCGAATATCAGTCTTCAGATCAAACCGTTGCCAATGTCTCAATCTTCAGATGACCAAACTCTATGATTCTGATGCAGATGTTCTTGGACCTGATCGTAGTGTGCCTTGTTGAATGATTCTTATTTACTAGTTGGGACAACACTGCGATTCTGTAGAGTGTTCATTGGATCTTTAATGTAGAACACCTCTTTCTTCTCTTGTGCAGTGCTTAAACACTTTTGTTTGCCTTGACTGATCTGATAGCTTGACTTCTTGTTCTGGCCTCTTCTGAATAGCAAGATACATAAGATTTGTGGCATACCCAGCTCTCTTTCTCCTTGTGATCTCCCATTCACTTATCATCAATTGTCTGACCCATACTAAATCACTTTCACCTTATTCTTCATAAGATGACCAGTATATCTTTGTAAAATGCATTAGTTCCTACTTTTTTGGCAAATATTACGATCCTGGTTGATCCCAAGATCGTTTTCTTCTATTCTCTTGATAGTTACTGCACTTGCTGCCTTTCCTTAGTCAGTCACTTTTACTGAAGTCTTCTTCTGATCGACTTGTGGAAGACTTCATCTTGAATGGCTTCACCACTCAATCTGGATGTTGATTAAGTTGGTACTTAGATCCTCTGTTGGCTTTCATGCCATTCGTTGAGTGTTCTCTGGTTTTCTTTAGGTGGAATGCATCTTTGCAACTCAGACCAGATGATTCATGCTTTGGATATTCTGGGAGTGCTTATGTGTTTTGAGAATCATGTTAGCTCTATGATTCTGCCCTTGCGTTGTGAGTACTGATAGGATTTGTCGAAGACTTTGTTCTGCAAACTACGATCTAGCTTTGGTTCTCCAGAAACTACGACTCCGACAACAGATCAGACCACAATTTTTGTCTTGACACTTGTTGTCCTTATCTGATCTAGCTCGACTATGATTTCTACCTCTGATATGATTGATAGACTCCATAACTTCAAGTGTAGTTTATGATTCTTAACTTGGCTCAGTAGGCGCTTGGACCAACTCTATGATTCTAAGTGAGGCCCTCTAAGGCAGACATACTACAATTCTCGATACTCTATGATTCTGCCTTGGCTCCTGCAATCCCTTGGTTGGCTCGACAGACAACTATTCTGCCTTGATAATTTTTGAGTTCCTTGTTTCTCCTAGAAGACTTCGAAGACTTGTGCAGTAGTCAAGGTTGGTCAGGAAGCCGATCACTAAACATGTGCAAGTATACGTGGTCTAACAAGTAATAAGTGATAAGGAAAGTGTCGAACCCATGAGTAACTATCACTAATATTTACCAAGTACCGACTTTGTATCGCTAAAGTCTTATTCAAACAACAATTAATGGAAGTGGGATTAGTCTAGTTATAACTAATTATCAAAGCAAGTAAATGTATAACGAATCGTAATAGAAGGAATTACAAGCTAAGGTTACAACTTCACCCCACACAGGCATTCTGTCGAACACCTGGCGTGCTATATTTCATCAAACTTCCTACCCTTCTCTCTTTGGTCTTAATGGTCATGACAATTTGTTGACCGAGAACACACAGGTGCTCATACACCTCTGTCGAGGTATGCACAAACATATCCTTTCCAGATCCACCCGATAGGGAATAGAACAGAAAAGAACATCCAAGCTAGATACAATCCTACACATGTCTTTGCGAATTAATCGTAACAAGGATTTAAGCTTAAGTTCTCAAATTGATCACACGTGGCGCACATATATATGTCTATTCTATGCATAACTTATGCAGTCAAAACTTATAATCACATGTCAATATGTTTAGGTGTAAATCTACAATCCTTCTTTAAATATTATTTAAATTACCAAAATCATCACTAATGTCTTCGCGAGAATCATTAAGCATGAATATAGTAAACCAAACCATATGGTGCCAAACAAAGAGATAAGACAGTCAATTTAAATAACAAAGGGTTCCATTAAAACCTTAGAGCCAATACTCAGTTCATAGATATTGAACAAAATATAAGTAGCAATAAAGACAACATTAATGGATTACAAAATCAGAGGAAATAACTGGATAAGAGGAAACTCTGTCAAAGCCCTTCAGTCTCCAAGCATTCTTCTCAAATCAAGCTTTCCAATCCATGTAGCTCATTGCTCTTGTAGATCCAAGGAAACCCCAGACTTCTCTCTAATCTATATTTATAGACATTAACTAAGAACTAGAGAGAGAAATTACAAAAGAGGTAGAAAAACTAAATTATTCTATCCTAAGCTATGCTATGATGTCTAATGTCTGGTATAGGAGATATGCAGAGACTTACTTCATTTTTCTCTTTGTTTCCTTCTTTAGCTAGGTCAAACCAAGCCCTTCTCTGCCTGGGCACCGGAGCTCGCGCTGCGGTGTGGGCAAAAAGGCTTAGGGTGGCGTTGCGGGGCCACGTTATCCACAAAAAGACTGGAGGTCGCGCTGTGGTGCGAGTCCATAAAGGAATTGTGGCTCTGCAGCGCCATGATGACATCAGCAAGGACCAGGGGCTCGCGCTGCGGCACGAGATATAGACTGGGCATTGGCGTTGCGACGCCAATGTATGGACTTTGTCTGTTTTGTCCCCTTAAAGCTAGAAAAGTCATGTAAAGGCCTGCAATACATCGGTTAAGCACAATAACACTATAATCATATAAAAACTATATAAAATCTACGAAATTAGGTAACTATTTAAGTCATAAAGTATCTGATTCGTGCGTATAAATCCCATTTATCAAATACCCCCAAACTTAAGTCTTTGTTTGTCCTCGAGCAAACTGTCTAACAGAAAAATAACAGTAGTAAATTAACACATGAAAGAAATATAAAACTATATACTAGCATCGTGGCTACAAATCTCAATCATAGCTACTCCCAGAGAACAAGGCAAACACAAACATGAGTAAGGGTTCATTCTATTTCAAGCATAAGACTGTATTCGATCCATTCTATGTGTGTGTGTGTGGAGACCAACCATCCTTACTAATCATAGCTCAAATAAGTTCGCAAAGTCGATTTTTAATACCAATATGCAAACTTCGCAACTTAAACATTTAACAATCATTAAGAATAAGACACAAGTGCAGGAAATAATCAAAAGACTATAGCATGAAGACAGTAAAATCTGACTCAGATAGTCCTTAATAACCTTAGGCTAATCAGAATTACCAGTTAATGAGCTTTTGATCAGTGACTCCCAAGCCAAATGACTTTAGGGCACTAGGTGTAGAACACCCCTATGAATCTAATAACTCGAGCAGTAAATGCCACGTAATCAACATAAGCCAAAATAGATTTTTTGAACTCCAAAGATTTTCGGCAAGTGCATTTTATGCTCCATCTCAACATCGGTCCTATGTTTATGGGTGAGTACGTTTTACGCTCCATCTCGACCCACCGCAAGACTTTCGATATTCAATCGTCTTATCTTTTTTTATTCTTTTTTACTTTTTTATATTTCAAAATGCCAGAACCCAAGATCCAAAACTGTATAAACGTCTAAGTTTTTTATTACCTTATAAAAATGAAAGTTTATAAGAGTGAACAAACTCTCAAAGCAATAAACACGTGAACTAAATTCGAAAAAGAACTAGTTAACACAATTGGTCAGTTCTTGCTAGAAGGACGGATCAATAACAGTCTCAACTTATCAACTAAACAAACCCCTAGTTCATACATGCTTGACACGAATCTAAGAAAGACATAATCATTTGGCGCTTGTTATTAGCCACAATCAAAAATTAATAATGTATATAAAACCCTTGCATGATAACAGCTTAAAATAGGGTAAAAAGGCCATTAACATGACACAAACATATAAATCTGTATAAGCCCCAAAAAGATGGCTATAAACCACAAACATGCTAATTATAATCAAAGCATTAATAAATAATAATCAAAAATAGTTCATGACATTCATAATAATAAAAATCGAAAACATAATCCTGTAGTTCAAAACGACTGCACCACAATACTAAAAAACAAAAGTAAAGTACTAAATATGCAACCTAACAAGGAAATAGACATAAATAAAAAGATAATAGGCCCTAACACCCCCAAACTTAAGGTTAGAAATGCCCTCATTGCTAAACATATATCAATCTATACAAGAGGGCTTCCATGAAGATCGCTCACTCGGCAGCAATATCGTCCTCATCAGCTTCAGCGGGCGGTGATGGTGGAAGGTATGGTGGGAAGACAAGAGGCTCTGGGAACTAGTATGGCATGAACTCAGCATTCTTGCAACAATAATCGGTGTATATGCTTTGCATCGTGTTTACCAACTCAGCCTGATACTGCATTGCTATGTCCTACCTCTGGGCCACTGCTGCAATATGCCTCTATTGCCTCTGAGCCTCGGCGTCGTGCTTCTGATGCAGTAAGGTGAGGGATACCATGATGTCTGCTAGTAGTCCCTATGCAGCTGGGCTGACGTCTAGAGGCTGCGAGGGCTCGGGCCCTACTGTAGTAGGTGGCACAGTAGGTGGCCCATATCTTTCGCCTCTGAAATAAGAATCTGTCCCGTCCCACATATTATAGTGTGCGATGGTCTAATGGTCAATGACTGCCATGGGTGGCAAGGCTATCTCTTCTGGCCCCCACTGAATACATACTTGCTTATACAAGTGGGTGATCAATAATGGATGTGGAAGTCCTGTAGCGACAGTATTCTTGATCGCCTTCAGAATTGACTCATGAATAAGAACTTCAATATCCACATGCAGACCCATGACAATGGCGAATAACAAAATCGTCTTATCCTTAGTTACATCGCTTAAGTGATGGGTCGGGATCATGTTGGCACAAATAAATCTAAACCACGCCTTCCCATAGCGACTGAGTGCTGTAGACGGGAAATTCGTCTTTTCACCCGTGTAGTCATTAGTCTTCCATGTAGTCCCGGGCTTGAAGAGCCTCCTAATAATATCCTCGAGGTCATAGCTGCGGATTCCCGACTCTATATAGTCTCTACCCTCATAGTTGGGTGTTGCGAATAGTGCATTGATGGCTTGGCTTCCAAAAGCCACTGACTTCCCTCTAACTTAGACAACAACAAGACCTTAGGGATTGGTGTTTGTATAAAACTCCTGAACCACAGGTACAATAGCTGACCCGGGTGGTTTTGTGAAATTTACCCAGTTGCGTTTAACTATCATGGTTGTTAGCTCACCATCCTTTTTGTCCAGCCTTAAACCCCACTCAGGGATCAAATTTCGTGCGAAAAATGAGCTTTTTTACCTTTTCCATACCTCCTCATTCACGAATTTGGTGTTGTCCCATGTTGTTGGTGGTGCTACGGACGATGATCCTCCCACACTAAGGCATTGCCTTTTTGAAGCCATGTTAGAATTTTAGTTTGTTTGGTTCAAAAAAAGTCCTTAAGTAGTGTAGAAGCAACCTTTGAAACAATTCACAACAACTCCTAAATAAATCCTAGTGATTCAAAGCCAAAATAGTCAAATTTCTCTCTAAGACAATTTATCGAACACCTTGTGTGCTCTCTGAAAACCCAACTAGACAAACCTCGCTTGACAGTGCTCTAACTAGATTTCCTTCAGTGGAAATCACCCAAACAACCAAGAAGAAAAATACAATCCCAACAATTCGATCAAAGAACTTTTCTAATTGAACGAAATCTAAAAATATCTTGAGTAGGAAAAACCCTAGGCGAGAAATCGTGTGGGCTCTAACTCTGACAAGCAAATTGATGGACGCTCTCGGCTTGTTATGGAGGATTGAGTTGTGCCACTTGATCAACTGCTATGGTGTTGGGATATGGAAATTTATGGGTTGCTTGGGCTTTATAGTGCTGAGGCTGTGAGTTATGTCGAGAGAACAAGGACGAATGGGGTTAAATTGATGGTATCAATGTGTTTGTAAAAATAGAATCTCGCCTGTGGCGCCGTAGCGCGACTTGCCCTTTGTTGGTTGGTGTTGCGGTGAGAATTAGCAGTAGGTTGGACTCGATAGTGGCATCGCGGCGCAGCCTGACCTTTGTTCCATGGCGCTACGGCACGACGTAAGAAAGTTGGATTTTGAACATGGCGCTGCAGCGCGAGTTGTGTTGTGTATGCTGGCGCTGCGGCGCCAGCTTTGTATCTTGGATTTTCCTGTCCAATTTAAACCATGTATTAGCCACTATATTAACAAATATATATATATATATATATATATATATATATATATATATATATATATATATATATCTATATTAACCCTCATAATAACTAGCTTAACTATACTACTATATATAAAGTAGCAACACAATAGGAAAACATGTTGTCTACATTCTATAGACACAAAAACATGCATATGAGATTATAATTAAACTAGTAGCAATGTGACACACTAAAGCGAAAAGACTAAATATAAACTAGACATAAGTAAGAAAAATAGATAGAATTTGATACTGAGATGGGGGTGCCTCCCCACCAAACGCTTGTTTTAAAGTCGTCAGCTTGACTATATCGATGCCGCTCAATTTTGCTCATAACCGAAAAATGACCATTTCATGCCGCATATTCATCAATTACTTTAACTATTTGGTAGACATGGATGATTGATCATCCTCATTTTCTTCACCCATCGGCACGAAGAATAATTCACCACTGGAATTATCCACTAATTCACCTTGTTCATCAATTTGAAAGCGTTCTTTTTGCGCTAGCGGGCCCTCCAGGGTGTCCATAGTCGTGAGCATGGTTTCTGGTTCTTGACCAGTCTTGACTATACAACAACTATGGATCCTTTTGTCTCCAACTTCAGACTCCATCGGTTGGATAGTTTGCACCCTGAAGTCTCCCTTAACAACTGTACGAGACTCATCACCTTCTCCTTGCGTATCCACCATGCATTGCTCTACTTTTTCATCGTTGAGATCAATTATTACTAATAGATTGCCTTGCAGTGGAATTGTGATGGCATTGGCAAGTTGTCCCAATTGATTTTTGAGACTTTGCAATGCGCCTTCTTGGCTTGCCATCCGAACGTCATTTCTCTCAATAAAGTTGGTGAGCAGCTCTTCAAGCATGTTCTATTCTTCTTGGGTTGAGTACTCAAAAAAGCTCTCATTGGGTCGAGACGTTAACTCATAATGAGGCGAATACTGATATTCAACTTGATAGGCATAATTCGGATTATGATATTGCTCTTGACTGTAGTCCCAAGAGTTTGGATAACCCTAACAGTTTGGATGATAGGAGATCGATTCAATGTTAGCTCGTTCCTGACAGTAGGCATTCTGAGTGGACTGACACTCAAGATTTTCAAAAAACCTCAAGACATTTCCAATTTGAACTTGTAATTGCTCGAGTCCTTCCGAGATTGGTTGTGTCGTCCTCTCATAAGGCCATTGATAACAATGATCGTCCATAACCTGTATATATGTTCAAATTAAGACTATATTGATTTAAATAAATATTGGACAATATTAGAATAATAGTTCCCCGGCAACGGCGCCAAAAACTAGTTGGTCGAAAAATCGATCACTAAACACGCGCAAGTATATGTGGTCTAACAAGTAATATAGTGATAAGGAAAGTGTCGAACCCACGATGAACTATCACTATTATTTACCAAGTACCGACTTTGTATCGCTAAAGTCTTATTCAAACAACAATTAATGGAAGTGTGATTAGTCTAGTTATAACTAATTATCAAAGTAAGTAAATGTATAACGAATGGTAATAGAAAGAATTACAATCTAAGGTTACAACTTCACCCCACACAGGCATTCTGTCGAACACCTGGCGTGCTATGCTTCATCAAACTTCCTACCCTTCTCTCTTTGGTCTTAATGGTCACGACAATTTGTTGACCGAGAACACACAGTTTCTCATACACCTCTGTCGAGGTATGCACAAATATATCCTTTCCAGATCCACCCGATAGGGAATATAACAGAAAAGAACATCCAAGTTAGATACAATCCTACATATGTCTATACAAATTAATCATAACAAGGATTTAAGCTTAAGTTCTCAAATTGGTCACACGTGGCGCACATATATATGTATATTCTACGTGTAACTTATGCAGTCAAAACCCATAATCACATGTCAATATATTTAGGTGTAAATCTACAATCTTTCTTTCAATATCATTTAAATTACCAAAATCATCACTAATGTCTTCGCGAGAATCATTAAGCATGAATATATTAAACCAAACCATATGGTGCCAAAAAAAGAGATAAGACAGTCAATTTAAATAACAAAGGGTTCCATTAAAACCTTAGAGCCAATACTCAGTTCATAGCTATTGAACAAAATATAAGTAGTAATAAAGACAACATTAATGGATTACAAAATTAAAGGAAATAAATGGATAAGAGGACTCTGTCAAAGCCCTTCAGTATCCAAGCATTCTGCTCAAATCAAGCTTTCCAATCCGTGTAGCTTATTGTACTTGTAGCTCTAAGGAAACCTCAGACTTCTCTCTAATCTATATTTACAGACATTAACTAAGAACTAGAGAGAAAAATTACAAAAGAGGTAGAAAAACTAAGCTATTCTATCCTAAGCTATGCTATGATGTCTAATGTCTGATATAGGAGATATGCAGAGACTTGCTTCATTTTTCTCTCTGTTTCCTTCTTTAGCTAGGTCAAACCAAGCCCTTCTCTGCTTGGGCACCGGAGCTCGTGCTACGGCGCGGGAAAAAAGGCTTAGGGTGGCGCTGCGGCGCCATGTCATCCATAAAAAGACCGGAGATTGCGCTGCAGCACGAGTCCATGAAGGAACTATGGCTCTGCAGCGCCATGATGACATCAGCAAGGACCAGGGGCTCGTGCTGCGACGCGAGATATAGACTGGGCATTGGCATTGTGGCGCCAGTGTATGGAATTTGTCTGTTTTGTCCCCTTAAAGCTAGAAAAGTCCTGTAAAGCCCTACAATACGTCGATTAAGCAGAATAACACTATAATCATATAAAACTATATAAAATCTACGAAATCAGGTAACTATTTAAGTCATAAAGTATCCGATTCGCAGGTATAAATCCCACTCATCAGCCGACGATCAAGCTAGCCTATCTATTACATCATATAAGATTAACCTAACAAGTTTGATCTTTCTATACTTAATCCTTATACGTCATATTCTTTTAAAGAACTTGACAAAGCTATTTTATTCATTAAGGATCAACCTAACATATTTAATCATTTCATTTTAAGTCCTTGTACATATTTTCTTATTGTCTATTGAAGGACTTTACAGCTTATTTCAATGCAGACATATTTGCATATTCATTCATTAAGATCATAATCAAATCATATATAAATAGGAATATCATTCACATGTTTATTCTTAACACCCTATGTGGTCACACATAACACATATGTACGTCCATCTTGGTTAGACACAATAAAAATTAGTCAAGCATGATTAGAGATGTTTTAAAGTAATAAATGATGCTAGTTATGCGTATATAATGAAAACATTTATGAGCATGCATACTAACTAATTTCATGACTACCACATATGTATACATGGCGAGCATAATAGCCTTTGTGATTTCATGACCTTAAATTTCCTTAATTCATTAGAGATACTAATTTAAAACTATAACATGTAGAGTTGAACCTGGATAAACCTTAAGAGTCTGTAGACTATTTGATATTTATTTATGCTATGTGTTAATGTCTATGTATGCTTAGAGTGAGACTTATCCAGGAAGGGCAAAGCCCAACTCTGGTCTGGTCAGGGGATAGTGCATCTGCGCCGTCCCTAAGCCTAACCAGGGTACAGCTGCGCCTTCCTGTAGTTTGGTCTGATGGTTTATTTGTAATCTGTAAACTTTTAACATGTGTGTTATACTATTTTTCGTTATAATACATGATTACCATGATGTTTAAAGAGTTCTAATACATAATGGCCATGTACAACCAAGAATCTAAACATTCCTACAAACTCTCGTAATACTTTTATACAAACTAAGTAAGTAATGATTATACAGCTATAAGGTGTGAAAGCATACTAATGTGACATTTTATTTATGTTACTAAGAAATGAATAAATGAGTGTCATTGACTTATGTGATCGATGATGTATGAGATTTTTAACTTATAGAGTGGAGTAACTAATAAATATGTTGTATACATAACTATATTACAATAGGATTTCAAAGTGTTGATAAGCTATAGAGTTGGTAAACTATGCTTGAGGCAAGTATCCCTAACTCAACTCGAATGCTTATTTTTTAAAATATGTTAGTGAATAATTATTGTTGATTATTCCACATTCACTGATTATTAATGAGAAATCGCATTTATTGCAAGTTCTCTAACTTCATTTGATTTTCATATTGAATGCTAGTTCCCTAAACTCTTTACGCTTTATATATTATATAATTCCAAATTATTGTCATATCGACCATATTTACATCGAGCAAATATCTATTATTATTTGGAAATCAATTTATATCTTGATGTTATTGCAAACATTGAACTTATTGTTCCTAAATGCATTATAAAAAATTGTCTAAGCCATTGATTCGGCTAGATAAATATCATGTGTTAGAAATCTATCCAAACCAATTGACTTGGTACGGACTCTCATAAATCTGCTGAGATGAACAACCTTCTTTAAAAAGGAAATTATATAAATATCGGGGAACCGACGTGCACATATACTAGCATGTTTAAATGTTAAGTATAACATAGGGTACTTAGGTTGATCACCTGTTGTACTCGTTTTTATTAGATTTTCATTATATTATTGATAATTGTAGCAGGAGTTCATAGTCCCTAGTGGCTGCTCAATGTTCATTACTCTTGAACCATGACATTGTTAGGTTTACTCGAAACAAGAATATGCAATCAAATAATATAAACGAAGCGGAAACAAAGTAAAAATGGTTTTTAAAATTTTTCTTACAAACTATAAACCAAAGATCGTTTTTGTGCTTTATTATCAATCTAAAAGAGAAGGAGAATCAAAATCATACCTAAAAGAGAAGGAGAATCAGAATCATACCCTTCAAGATTCGAGCTTTCTCAGGTACAAGTTCAACTCCTAATCCTTCGTGCTCTCCTTGACTACGCTGGTTTGATTCCTTCCTTTGATAAACATCAGCCTCCCAAACGTTTGGCCTCTAGAGGTGATCCACCAAGGAATAATTAAGAAGAATCAAGAAGAGAGGTGTATTGACTCAAACCCCAGTTTTCTATCTCTGTAGAAAAAGGGCGTACTCTCCCAACTATTTGAATCACGCATATTAAAAATTTGATATAACACTCCTCTTTTAAAGATATCAGTTTACCCTTTTTAATATAATTAAAATAGGGTATTATTGATGCGAGCATGATACATTGAGCAAAAGATGCATCATCTTGCCACTTCTTAAAAATAGCAATCTCTTCCTCAGAGGCTGTTTCAGAAAGTTTTTGAGGGACGGGTGTATTTAAGACATAAGAAATCTTTTCAGCATTGAGAACAATGCTTAGATTCCTTAATCTGTCCGTTAAATTTGGTCCAGTCAGTTTGTTAGCATCAAGTATGCTACGTAGCGAAATTAGTGAATGTGACATTTTCAAATTTTGCATGTAAAAAGATAATATTTTAGCAAACATTCATTTAATTAATTACTAAAATAAATTAGGTGTTTTTTTAAATCGGTATCCACTATTTTTTTTAAACTATATTACCCTCATCATTATAGTTCGGCAAAATCTAATTAAAGTTTTTTGCTAGTGAGATTAATGATCACATTTTAAATATATATAGTCTTGTGGTGACACAATAAACTATATATAAATAAATAGGTAGACAACACCTTGTTAATTACATCATCATTTAACTCCTTATGTTTTGCCTCTAGGATTAATTTGATCAAGTGGTGGCACGTCCGAATCAAAATTATCTAAGTTAAGTCCAACCTACCACTTCCATATATTCAAAAAAGAAAAATATTGTTCTTGTGGTGACACAACAAAACAATATTTTTCAATTTTCTTTATAAGCATCAAATGTGATAAATTAACATCTTAAATGCTTAATACTTGCCTTATGGTGACACAAAAAACTCATATTAAATATTTAATACACTATTAATTTTATCATGCTAGAAGGCGGCGTTCGATATTCCAAATATCTTTGAACGATTAGGACTTAATATAATTCCTTTGATGGGTTTGTTATTAATTATCTCATCTTGTTTAGCATGAATGCACACACACACACACACACACACACACACACACATATATATATATATATATATATATATAATATGCGTCATATTATTAAACATGCAAATCATTTTTGCATAATTTATAATATATATAATACTAGCACGCATATATAGAATACTATATTCTACCCGGATTGATTATGGACTTTTATTCTATTTTGGTTCAGTAGAGCCACCAAGTGAACCAAAAGGTCAAACCCTAGGGTGTAAAAATTAACATTTAAATATACTTTTAAACCCAAGCTCCATTACAAACGGGTCTTCAAGTGCTCATTGTTCCTTGATCTCCGATTCTTCAAAAAATTCTAACAAATATTACATAAACTATTTAATTTAAATAGAAACATTGATCATCATTTAAGGGGAAGTACATAGGAGATAGATAGAATTTACATCAAGAAGAAAAACCAGAAAAGACGAGGTACGCAGAACCCATTTAATAAAACCCATACATTTAAGCATCCATCCAAAATAAATTCCAATCACATTGGTTATAGTCCATAATAGATCACATTTATTATCATACATATCAACATATGCATCAATAAATCAAATTCATCCTATGAATAATTAATCAATTCCATATATGCAATAATATCAATTAATGGGTAAAAGTTTGCTAAAATTTATGTTTTAAACAAAATAAACTCTTTTATTTTAATCAAAAAACCAAATCCAAATTAAACTCTTTAATATTAGCAATCTAAAATCATATTTCATATAAAATATACACCTTTATTTTATATTTTTATTAATTAAATAAACTATTTATTTAATTAAAGAAAAACAAAAGTTTTTTGGATTCTGCCCAAGGGCACAGCTGCGCCTAGAATGAATTAGGTCGCGGCACAGCTGCGCTTTAAAGCCAGAAGACTAATTTCCAGGTACCAACGCAGCTGCGCCCAAAATGAACTGGGTCACTGTCACGCCCCAAAATCCGGTTTATCTTCACACCTAGATACCATACTTCACGGTCCCACTTATTTTCAAACATGCATCATTATATAATAAAATATAACAACATACATTCTGAATTCCCAAGTTCTAATACCTTATAACCTCTTTCATTACAAATAATGATAATTATATTATTCTTTACATCTTACACGAGTGACTTTCATCCCCCACTAAGGATATGTGACAACCCGATATTTTCTATATAAATAAATCATAAATTTTGCGTATAAATTTTTTTTATTAAAATAAATATGAATGATATGTGTAAAGGTAATGTGTAATTATAATTATATGTGTGATAAATAAAATTTATTTATTACATCAAGTATTGCAGATAAATTTATTTTTAGAAGTATTGATTATTATCAATTATAATTTTTATACTAATTAATTCCTTATTGGAAATTCTTTTATTAATTATTTTCTATGAAAATATAATCTTATATTATTTAAATAATATATGAAATGATTTTAGAATAATTATAATGATTATTTCATTATATGAATTTGTTCAGGAGGTTAAAATAAATATTTTAACTTAATTAAGAATGTTATTTATGTAAAATAAATCAGATATGGAATCCAAACCCTAATTTCGGGTTTTGATTAAGGAATGAGAATAATAATATTATATTGTTAATTTTTCAGTGTTATAGATATGTATGGTTATGTGTGTAATGTTAATATGTGGAACCGTTTTATTATATTACGACCAAACCCTAATAATATTTTATAAACCCCATTTATGGTTATGGAATGAGGAATGGTGATAATAATATAATATTAATTATATTTTGATTTTTCAGTGCTATAAATATGTGCCGTATGTACGTGTTGATGATGATTGGTCAATTATGATGTTTAATTTCAAAACCCTAATGTTAATTGGTTAAACCATAGTTTTCTGTGAAAAACCCTAATTTAAAAATAAATTGTGAGTTTAAGACTGTTATATGACGATGTTATATGATATAAGTTATGTGTTATTTAATATTTTACTAATTATAGAAAACCCTAACTTTAAAGGTAAATCCTAATTATATTTGATTTTCTAATAATTAGAAACCCTAATCCGGAAACCTAAACCGGAGGTTTGATCAGTCAGAAATAGTGTTACTATGATTGATATCAAGTGTGATAAACTTTTATTACTAATTAAGGTGAAACTAATTAGTAAATTAAAACCCTAAAATCTAGAACCCTAAATTAATTTCTTGAAACCCTAATTGATTTGAAACCTTAATACGAAAGTCATTCACGACTTTGAGAATTGGTTAAGTCGCTATGTAATCACGATAATGTGATTAACGACTGGTGATATATGAATTTAAAACCCTAATACATAGAATTCTAATTTGATAATTAGAAAACCTAATTATAAATCGGTAACCCTAATTATCAAAATCTTAAACACTAATTGCTAAATTAGTAAAGTCGATGATAATTATATGATCTAGAAACCCTAATTAATTTATATTTTTTTTACCCTAAGATATTTTAAAAACCTTAATTTTCTATTAAAACCTTAAATTTTAATTAGTAAGTCATAATTAGAATTTTATTGAGTTTTATTCTTAATTGTTCAAGTCCTAGAAATTATTTGGGGAAACTTAAGGATTAAAATCTAGTGAATAAAACCTAGATTCAAGTACCATGGACAAGAATACCCTTAATTATTTTGTTAAATTACAAAAAGAGCATTTTTTATTTATTTAATGGAGCTTTCTTGAAAATCTTTCCAAATCTTGGGTTGTTCACCAACCCTAGATATTCCATGTGCCAAAAATCTTTTCATATCATCCAATTTCAGCAGCCATGCATGCACCAACATTATATAAATAGATTTGGAGAGAGAGAAATTCTTTTTGTTAGCTCAAAATTTTCCAAACACTCAACATTTTCTCTCAAGCTCCCCACCTACGAAATTCTCTCTTAAAATCAGTCAATAACCGAGCCCCACTAACAACATATACAAAAACAGAAGCTAAAATCAAGATCAAAGCCTAAAGAGGTATAAAACCCTAGTTTAATTTCTGTCCACACTCGGGTGTTAGATGTTATGATTTGTTGTTAGAATATGTTGTTTATGGTGTCTTATGATGATCTGGGTTGCTAGATGATAGATCCATAACATCTAGAAGCTCAGATTTGAAGATCTATGAAATCTGGAAATTTTGTTCTTGAGGTCTGACAGCCTAATGTCAGTCCATTTTAATCTTTGGTAGTTTATGATTTGTGTTATTTTTAAGTTGTTATATGTAGTCTGTAATGTGCTCTTTAAGATTCAAAAAGAATCGTGGTCATTTGATGTACAGATTGGTAGATTTACACGGTCAAATATCGTTGACCGGCATTGACCGGAAGAATTCTGGGCAGCTATGAACTTGCCCAGAAAGGTCTGACAGCAAGTTCATGGGCCCAGATCTTTGTGTTGTTTGTTGTTTTGATTCAGTTTTTGTATTGATGTTGTAGTCTGGTATATTAAATATACAGTCATGCTTTTATATCGTTAAAATATCAAATATAATGGATTTTATAGATGGTCAAAGTAGACCATCCGGTAACATTTTCAATTTTCTGGAATTTCCAGAAATTTTATGAACGAGTTTTCTGGCAAGGGTTGACCGATCAATATTTTGCTATGTGGTTGTTTTTATGATGATTTTATGTGTTAGATCTGTAGTATTACAGGTTGGCTACTATCAAAAATTGATAGATCATTAAAACATTAAACGATCTGCTTGTAATGGAAGCCCAAAGTGGGCATATCACACTGTTCTTCATTTCTGGGCAACCCAGAAAATGAAGAACATGTCTGACAGCTTCTTTGAGGGCTCAGATCTTCTTTATGTTATGTGTTATGATCATTTTTATTGCTGGATATTGTAGTCTTGCATTTCCTCTACATGATCTGACCAAAATCGAGTCCAGAATCACAGCACACACTAAGTTATTCACGGTCAAACGTGATGGGTTGATAAGCCGGCTGTCAGTGTTCTTGGGCTCAAGAACACCTATAGCGACAGAAAGTGTCGCTATAGCCCTTTAGCGACAGTTTTATTTATAAATTCCAGAAATTAATAAAAAATTGATAAAAATGGTTTTTAATTATTAAAAAATACATAATAAATTATGAAAAATTATTTTAAAGTATGAAAAATAGTTTATAACTATTTTGGGTATATTTCAAAAATATTTAATATTTTTGGAATATAAATGGTATTTATTTATTTAATTACATTATTAGATAAATTATTTAAAAATAGTTTTAATTCATGAAAAATCATGAAACATTATATTATTGTGTTAGAAAATAATTTTGAGTTATTTTTGATAACTTTTAATTTTTTGTGATAATTTTCATTAATAAATTAATATTAATGATAGTTAAGTTATTTATTAAAATGAATTAAATAAATTAATTAAAATTGATTTTATTATATTAAAAATCATTTTAAATAATAATAAGGTATTTAAGAATATTTTAAGTTATAAAATATAACTTTTAATATTTAATGGTTAATTTCATTAATTAATGATTATTAATGATATTAAAGCTATTTAATAATTATATTAAATAAATTAGTTTAAAAATAATTTTAATATTATAATAATTATTTTAAATGAAAATAAAGTGTTTAAAGATATTTTTAAGTTATAAACTATAACTTTTAATATTTAAAGGATAATTTCATTAATAATTTAATATTAATGATATATTAATGATATTAAGTTTATTTAATAATTATATTAAATAAATAGTTTAAAAATGATTTTATTTATTTAAAAATCATTTAAAAGGGATATAAATGAATTAAAAATATTTTAAGTTATAATTAATGACTTTTAATATTTAGATAATAGTTCATTAATATTTAAATATTAATGGTAATTATTTAATAATGATTTTAGAAGTTTTAAAAATCATTTAAGGGTAATATAAGTACTTTAAAAATATTTTTAGTTATTATAAATAACTTTAATATTTTGGCAATGGTTTCATTAATAGTTTAATATTAATTAAATATTAATGATAATAGAATTGTTTGATGTTTAAATCATTTAATAATGATTCTGATATTTCAAAAATTATGGTAAATGATAATAATTATTTTATAATTATTATAAGGTCATGAAAAATGATATGACTGTTATTTAATTAGTCTAAATGGATATTGGTCAACTGTTTAGAGTCTTAGACTCGATAATTACCCGGTAAAGATGTCGGTAGACCGATATATTTCAGAAATTGGTCTGGACTTAGATAATGTGATTAGTTAACTGTTTAATTGTGATTCAATAGTTATTAAGGTTGTGTGACAATATGATTAGGAATGTGTTGATGTTTGTTTGTGATGTCTTGATTGTAGAACATGTGTGATAAGATGATTAGGTTATGTGCTGACTGCGAAATGCAGTACTATATGTTATATTATATTGTTCTAATCGAACGAATGATTTGATTAATGATAGGTTGTGATAGAAAAGGGTAGAACTAAGTTGAGAATTGTAAGCAGCGCATCAGGCAAGTATCCTAACTTTGCATTTTCTTTATGCAATGGACAGAAGTGAGAAGTTCAGAATTATTATTATTAATGTACAGATGGTTAAACCTATATTATATACACCCTTTGATTATCAACATGTTTGTATATGATAATTCGGATATATATATATTTTGTTCGTTACTTTCTAGAAATGATTATTCAAGTGTCCCCACTTGCATAATCATTGTATTTAATCACATGTTGATACACCTTTGTTATACATATATGTTGAATTATAGATTATTGTTGGATAAAATAAAACTTTTTGTTTGAAACCCTGACAAATATGAACATCCCGTTCACAGGAAAACTTTTATGCGCCCAAGGCGGATCAAGTAAATGATAACATCGTTCTTATAATGTAGTATTGTTCAATACAGGGCACAACGGGCTGATCACCCCCGTGTCCATAAGTTATGACGGTTTGCAGATGAAGTTCTGCTAAACCTTTTCGAAAATAAAAACAATGTTCATAAAATGTCACTTAAAACCTATTTATAGTCAGTATGTACTTTCAAAAATTTGAAAGAGAGTTGTTATGTTATTAATATCGGTTCAGAATACTTAACAACTATTGACCTGTTATAGATGGATATTATAAAGAAAACATTTAAACTTTTTCAACTTATATACATATAATACTTGCTGGGCGCTCAAATGCTCATCCTTGCTTAATTTAAATGTTTTCAGATAAGTGTAAACAATCAGAAGGATCGGTCAAGAACAAGTGAAAAGGAAAGTAAACATAATAGGATTACGGTGTCATATAAGTAAAGGTTGCGTACTTGGGATTAAACTCTGATAAAGGTAAGAAAAGTTTGTAATTTATTTTAGTGTTATTGTTATTAGTAATATTTCCGCTCATAGAAATGGTATCGTGAAGTACCGAGTTCGGGTTTCAAGTATCCGGGTTCGGGGACTTTACAGGATATATAACAGTTCATTAAACTAGTCTATAGTTGAATTAAACCATTCCACGTTATAAGTCTTTGCTTGATCTTCACACTCATTTATATACTTAATGACACTTCTTCTTGATAGCGATCAACTTGATCTTTACGGGATCCTTAAGTTCTTCTACTCGTACGCTAAAAATGTTTTTCATTTAAAGCAAGTGTGAGCATTCAATTGTGCGGCAAGTCATAGCAGTTGAGCAAATAACTTTAAGAATTCACACATTCCTTTAGAACTTTAATAACCGAACAAAGGTTATAAAGCAGCTTGAATAATAGGAATAAATTCTGATTCCTATTATTTTAAAATATTAGTCACATTCACTTTGAAATACTTTCATTCTTCTAACTTTTTCATACATATCCTGTCTGGCTAGAATTAATAGCACAGACTTAACAATAACGGTTCATGTATAAACAGAACATTCTGATATTTAACAGTTCAATCACAGAACAGTTCATCTCATAGAAACACCGAAGTTTATGTTCTACCACCTTGTAGAAATATCGTACATTCGCCCATAGACAAAACTTTTCAAGTTCAACATCTGAGAAGTTTAAGAAACTAGCATTCATTTAAAATATAAATGAAGTTAGGAAACATGTCTTATGCACAGCTACAACTTATGCTGAACTGCTCATTCCAATCCCTATAAAACACATAAGGAAATAACACATACACCAATTAGTCATATACTTGACTTACGCATTGGTTTACTTAACTTTACTTCTTAGGGTTCGCGTTCTTTCAACCAAATTTTATGCAATAACTTCCTTTACCGCTTTACGGATTCATGACATCTCCGGCTTCATAACATACGAAGATGTCTTACTCATACGTTCATCATCTTTGATGATTTTCATTCTTATCTTTTTCTTATACTCTTCTAGGACTCAACACACATTGTGTCTCTGCTAGTAGTCCATATGGTACTCTGAGTGGTTTCCCACTAACAACTAACAAACAAGTTCCCGTCTCATCTATATTATCATTACAGTAAGTTATATCGGTTGCCAGTTTCGTATATACCTTCTCTTTCTGAAGGAATTGTTTAGCCCAGCTCCCATATGTCAACCATCAAAGGTTACGATTTTACTACAACCTAAATTCATCTAACTTATCCAAACCATTAAACTATAATATTCGTTAAGTCAATTCTTATTCCTTATGATTTTCTGGCAACTAAATGCCATACCTCAGGAATCATTCATTATCGTCTAAGTCATATAGTCTTTTGTATACTCAGAACGGTCATTCCATATTCATTCTACGTATTCATAACGCTAAGCATTTTTATACGTAACTTATTCTTATCTTACAACGTCCGGTTTATTCAACACGGAATGGTATCCAAGTAAATCATTAACTCGGCTTCTTTACGTTATACGCCTTTGTCTTTAATTCAATTCTTCACCATTCACATGTTTAATCATTGGTCTTCATTATCTTATGGTTAAACCAAACACGGAGTGTAGGTTTTGACCTTTTAATATTTGCGTACACTTAACCTTCACGTCGGTTAAAGTGTTTAATGCTTACATTTCATTCTAACATTCTCCATTCAAATCATGATTGGATTCCATTAATCTTATTACCATTCATTACGGCTTTCTTGATACCATTCATTATTCTTCCTTAATGTCGAAGCCACGCGGTTCGTTGTATGCTAAAATCGATCGTTCATCACAACAATGTTACATTCACATCGTCTATACGCTATACATTTATCTCTCATTACCACAACATAACATTGAAATGTTATTCATTACCCTCATCACTCAACATCTAAGGAATCACAACCATATTAATCCCCCACGTTCGTTTATCATGACTACAATTCCCGGATATCGGTTTTGTAACCCGTATTGACATTCTTTGTCTTTTAATCTCATGTAATATTTCCATTTAACCTTTACTAAAGGTTTAATCCACTTGTTTAAGTGTTAAATTACGTGAACTACATGTTCATTAACTTTCGTTACACTTCCCCCAGGATTTGAGAAATTAAAAGCTCATCTCTAGGCTTCGCTATACACCGGCGTTGCGGCGCCGGTTCCTCCTCTTTCTCTCGCGCTGCAGCGCCACTCTTCAGTGCTTGACTACTTGGATTGGCGCTGCGGTGCCACCATCCTTTGATATTGCCCACGCTGAGGCGTGAGTCTACAATGTCTACTTCCCTGGTCTGGCGCCGCCTCCCAAGGCAAGGCTGGCACTGCGGTGCCAAGCCTAAAACATAGATAAATTTTCTAAGTGTTGAATCTAGTTTGAGATGCGTACTTTCCGATCTCATAACTTATTCGATAAAACTCGAAACGAGGTCGTTCCAAAGTCATTCTCTTCCTCATCTTACGTACTGTAACGCCCCAGAAAAATCATGTTTTTGAGAATTAAACTTTTATTTGATTATGTGGATTAAAAAAATTTAATTAATTAATTATGGGAGTAAGCTAAGTAAGCTATTTTAAGGTCGTTCCATAACCTAGACATATCAGAATGTAATAGTATTTTGGCTACGTGGTAGAATTAAAGTGTTTGAATTTCCAAGACGAAAATAAAAGCATTCCGATAAATTTTTCGAAAAACATTATTCACGCATTTCTGCTCTGGAATTATTCCGCAACTGACATATCTCCTTGCTTCAATTCAAGAAATTTCACATCCATTCTAGCCTGTATACTAGCAGAAAAAATAATTTTCGAAAAATAAAGTCTTAAACCTATCCCATGTTACCACACCTGCTCCTGTCCTCGTCTAATTTGCTTTCCACCAAAAATTTTGCCTCATCCTTCATCATGCAGGTGGCAAAAACGGTCTTTTGTCCCTCAGCTACCCTAACTATCACGAACACCTTTTTAATTTCCTTAACCCAAGTTTGGGCTTTTACAGGGTCATTTGTACCTTTGAATTCTGGCGATAGGACCGCCTTGAAGTCTTTAACGTTCGACGTTCGATTATCTAGTTGATCTTTCGCGGCTGGTATTCCGTTCTGCACAGCTTGATCGTCCATATTCGCAAGTTTCTGTATTGAGTCTGGCTGTCCTCCAGCTTTGTTGACAGATTTTTCTATCCTTTGATTTTGTTTTTTTGTCTTGACGGCATTTTCATAAATTAGTCTTACATACTAAGCCTTATCGTAAATGCTTAACATATCACACAAAATTTTCTAATCAAATAATCATGTATTCAAAATATTAGTTTTTGAAAACTCGGTCTACTGTAATAACCAGTGACCAAATAAATATTTACTATCTTTATACCAACTTATTCCATTAATCCAACATAGACTCATATTCATAACACTTGATATGTCATAGCACATTCTATTTTAAACATTCGCTATCCCTTTGTGACTTCAAAAGTCAGGATTTACAACTTTGTCCAACACAAAAGTTACAAATATTTCATTACACAAATATACTTATCACATATACCACACAGAAACATACATATTTAGCTAATACCAATACTACCTATTTCTTTTGCCTTCACTAAAGTTTAACTATTTAGTATCTTATCTATTCCCATCATCCTCAATAATCCATTCACAATTAACTATACCCAGTTCGTCAAACCAAACTTATGAGTCCATAAACTTGTCACAGTCATATGAGTTTACGAACTTACCCTAGTCAAACCTTTGGCGTCCATTCGCTGAGGGATTCATAAAAATTTCATATAATTATGAGTCAAGAATGTTACATAAGTATGAGTTTTAAGAACTCGTACTTAACCCTATGTTCTCTACCTATGACCTATCTATTTTTTATACACATGAGAAAGGAATCACCCTCTTAACATGCATATAGCAAATAGCGCGACACAAACATTTCAATGATTATTAGTGTCAGATACTAAGTAATTTTTACACCAAGTACAATTCCTCGCCCATACAAGGAATCATACAACTCAGCTGCCGACATGAGTCCTCATTGAAATCCCCACCTAATCTTAACCCCCTTTTTTTTTCCATTCGAATTTCATTTAATCTGCATTCATAACCCTTTCTTGAATCTGTACCATTCACACAGCAATCTTGCTTTAAACTTTCCAATCCTAAGATTGATTCTTTCTGGCCGTCAAAATTTTATCAGATCACGGGGTGATCTCATCGTATATATTATGATTCAATTCTATGTCTTAATTGTTTTGTTTTACGATCTACTTTTCCTGCACTTCCAGTCTTTTAGACTCGATCTATTCACCATTACTGTTTATCTTTATTATCAGAGTTAAGAAACTCTATGGCTTAACAACTCGCCGAGATTCATCTTTGAATCATACCAACCAACTAACTCTATATGAGTTATTTGTATTTTCAATATTTCCCTCTGTTCTAAGGTTATAGCCTAAGGTCTAACCAACCTAAAGTTTCTAACCCTATAGCTCTGATACCATGATGTGAAGGCACCGAATCCGGATACTTGAAACCCGAACTCGGTACTTCACGATACCATTTCTATGAGCGGAAATATTACTAATAATAATAACAATAATATAAATTATAAACTTATCTTACCTTTATCAGATTCTAATCCCAAGTACGTAACCTTTACTATATGACACCGTAATCCTAATCTGTTTGCTTTCCTTTTCACTTGTTCTTGACCGATCCTTCTGATTGTTCACACTTATCTGAAAACATTTAAATTAAGCAAGGATGAGCATTTGAGTGCCCAACAAGTATTATATATATATAAGCTAAAAAAGTTTAAATGTTTTCTTTACAATATCCATCTACATCAAGTCAATAGTTGTGAAGTATTCTGAACCGATATTAATAACATAACAACCCTCTTTCAAAATTTTGAAACTACGTACTGGCTATAAATAGGGTTTGAGTGACATTCTATGAACATTATTTTTATTTTCAAAAAGGTTTAGCAGAACTTCATCTGCAAACCGTCATAACTTACGGACACGGGGGTGATCAGCCCGTTGTGCCCTACATTGATCAATACTACATTACAAGAACGATGTTATCATTTACTTGGTCCGCCTTGGGCGCATAAAAGTTTTCCTGTGAACGGGATGTTCATATTTGTCAGGGTTCCAGACAAAAGGTTTCATTTTATCCAACAATAATCTATAATTCAACATATATGTATAACAAAGGTGTATCAACATGTGATTAAATACAATGATTATTCAAGTGGGGACACTTGTATAATCATTTCTAGAAATTAACGAATAGAATATATATCCGAATTATCATATACTAACATGTTGATAATCAAAGGGTGTATATAATATAGGTTTAACAATCTGTACATTAATAATAATAATTCTGAACTTCTCACTTCTGTCCATTGCATAAAGAAAATGCAAAGTTAGGATACTTGCCTGATGCGCTGCTTACAATTACGCAACTTAGATTTATCTCTTCTATCACGACCTATCATTAATCAGATCATTTTACTGATTAGTATATCATAACGTAACACATAACGCTGCTTATTGCAGTCAGCACATTTCCTATTCACATTATCACACATGTTCAACAATCATTGACTCAAACAAACATCAACACATTCCTAATCACATTGTCACACAACCTTAATAACCATTGAATCGCAATTAAACAGTTAACTAATCACATTATCTAAGTTCAGATTAATTTCTAAAACATGTCGGCGTACCGACAGCCTTATCGGATAATTATCGAATCTAAGATTCTATCTCAAAGTTCAACATTCACAAATATCAGTCATATAATTTTTAAATGACTTATAATAATTTTTAAATAATTATTATCATTTATCATAATTTTAAAATATTAGAATCATTATTAAATAATTTAAATATCAAATATTTCTATTATCCTTAATATTTAATTAATATTAAACTATTAATGAAACCATCGCGAAAATATTAAAGTTATGGATAATAACTAAAAATATTCTTAACGTATTTATATTACCCTTAAATAATTTTTAAAACATTTAAAATCATTATTAAAAAATTACCATTAATATTTAAATATTAATGAACTATTATCTAAATATTAAAAGTCATTAATTATAACTTAAAATATTTTTAATTCATTTATATCCCTTTTAAATGATTTTTAAATAAATAAAACCATTTAAACTATTTATTTAATATAATTATTAAATAAACTTAATATCATTAATATATCATTAATATTAAATTATTAATGAAATTATCCTTTAAATATTAAAAGTTATAGTTTATAACTTAAAATATCTTTAAACACTTTATTTTTATTTAAAATGATTATTATAATATTAAATTCATTTTTAAACTAAATTATTTAATATAAATATTAAATAACTTTAATATCATTAAATATCATTAATTAATGAATTTAATCTTTAAATATTAAAATTTATATTTTATAACTTAAAATATTTTTAAATACCTTATTATTATTTAAAATGATTTTTAATTTAATAAAATCATTTTTAATTCATTTATTTAATTTATTTAGTAAATAACTTAATTATCATTAATATTAATTTATTAATGAAAATTATCACATAATATTAAAAGTTATCAAAAATAACTTAAAAATATTTTCTAACACAATAATATAATTTTTCATGTTTTTTCATGAATTAAAACTATTTTTAAATAATTTATTTAATATTATAATTAAATAAATAAATACCATTTATATTCCAAAAATATTAAATATTTAAGAAATATACCCAAAATAATTCAAAACTATTTTTCAGACTTTAAAATAATTTTTCAGAATTTATTATGTATTTTTAATAATTAAAACTATTTTTATTAATTTCCGGAAATTATAAATAAAACTGTCGCTAAAGGGCTATAGCGACACTTTCTGTCGCTATAGGTGTTCTTGAGCCCAAGAACACTGACAGATCAGTGTTCGAGTTGCCTCCTTTGACCGGCTGTAAATCGCAATCTGATCATGATTTGGTCTATCTAAAGCATTGATATTATACTTAGTATGTAGTACTACAACTATCGACAATTAATTAGGTCATACATCAAACACACAAGGAGATCTGAGTCTCCAAAGAAGCTGTCAGGTGGTTTCTTGGTTTTCAATAAACCCAGGCTGTCCAACCAGCAACTTTCATGCTCGATTTTAAATATGATCTGTTAATGTTTCTTGTCATCTAAATGTTTTAGATTATAGTCCTTATGTCAAGGAACAACACCAAACCACAAAATCTGTCCATTAGTAAATCAATCTTGATAAATTAAGTGGTCAAAGCATGTCAGAAACTGAGATCAAATGTTTTCTGGAAATTCCAGAAAACAGAAAACGTGGCCAAGGATGCTACTTTGACTGACCACTTCATTCAATCTAAGGCTTGTTTACAAGATCTAAAGACATTAATTTCAAGTACATTTTATATGCTACAACATGGTTACAATAACATTATTATATCACATCACAACTATCAGATCTAGACGTAGCAAAACTTGTCAGACTCAGTTTTTCAAATTCTGGGTTGCCCAGAATTTCGCCCGGTCAACCTCGGTCAACGTTGTTTGACCTTAAATATCTTTAATTCTAGACATCAAATGGCTATTATACCACTTGAATCTTAAAGACTATATAACAGGCTATCGATTAAAACAACAAAACATCAAAAATCACAAATACACAAAGATCTAGACGATCTGACATTCGGTTGTCAGATCCAAAAATAATTTTTCCAGATTTTGTAAAATCTCAAATCCGAGCTTCTAAATGTTATGGATCCAACATTTAGCAACCCAGATCATCATAAGACACCATAAACAACATATTCTAACACCTAAACATAACATCTAACACATATTTTGGACATAATTAAAGCTAGGGTTTTATACCTTTAAATGCAAAATTCTTGATTCTTTGTTTCTGATTTGGTTATGATGTTAGTGAGGCTTTGTTTAGGACTGATTTATGAAGGAAATTTCGTGAGTTAGAGTGAGAGGGTCTTAAGGGAGTGGATGTTGATCAAATGTGATAAAAATGAGCATTTTCTCTCTCTTGATCTATTTATAGACACACAAGATGCATGAATGGCTGGTAATGAGACTTGTTGCTGTCAATTTATGGTCAAGAGAGTTGGTAGGAGTTGTTAGGGTTAGGTCACCAACTCTCCATCTTGGCAAGATTTGCAAGAAATCCTCAATTATGCAATAAGGGCAAAATGGTCAATTGATAATTCATTTTAATTGTATTATGGTAACTTGTCAAACCCTTAGGGTTTAGGGTTTGTGCCCATTTAGGTTTTATAAGCAAACAAAATCTAGGATTTCCAATTTAGGGTTTGCACAAAAATAAAAATTAAATAACTTTTAGTTTCTAAAATTTTGAAAAATAATTTTGTTAACTAATTTATGTTTGTAATTATCTTATACATGTACATTAGGGTTTATTATCCTTAATCACAATTAACTTTGCTAATAAAGCAATTAGGGTTTATAATACCAAAAATTAGGGTTTTCATAATACAATTAGGGTTTCTAGAAATTAAATTAGGGTTCTAGTTTTTAGGGTTTTAATTTACTAATTAGGTTTACCTTAATTAGTAATTAAAGTCTATTACACGTGTCATTAATCATAGTAACACCATTCTTGACAGATCAAACCTCCGGATTAGGGTTTTCATTCATAGTTAGGGTTTTCTAATATCTAGAAAATACAAATATAAAATAGGGTTTTAATATTTACAATTAGGGTTTCCTAATTAGCATATCATGAAGTAGCACATAACATATATCACATAACACAGTTATATAATAACCTTAAACTCACAATTGAGTTTTAAATTAGGGTTTTCCCACAGTAAAACTAGGGTTTTCAAATACTGCACCACGATTACTCAATCATTACTAGCTCACATACATACAGTACATATCTATAGCACTGAAAAATCAAAATATAAATAATATTATATTTTTATCAGCATTCCTTATTCCAGAACCAGAAATAGGGTTTGTAAAATATTATTAAGGTTTGATCGTAATATAATAAAACGGTTCCACACATTAACATTGCACACCTAACCATACATATCTATAACACTGACAAATAATAATATTATATTATTATTCTCATTCCTTGATCAAAACCCAGAATTAAGGTTTGGATTCCATATCTGATTTATCTTGCATAAATAACATTCTTAATTAAGTTAAAATATTTAATTTAACATACTGAACAAATTCATATAATGAAATAATCATTATAGTTATTCTAAAATCATTTCATATATTATTTAAATAATATAAGATTATATTTTCATAGGAAATAATTAATAAAAACATTTCTATCTTAAAATTAATTATTAGAAGAATATACTTTATAATAATCAATAATTCTAAAATAAATTTACTTGTAAATATTCATGTAATATATTTTTTTTATTTACCACATAAATACATATACACAATATCTTGTACAAATCCTCATCTTTTGAAATAAAAAAAATTATACGCAAAATTTTAGTTTTATTTATTTAGAAAATATCGGGTTGTCACATAAATGATGTCTTAAATAAGAAAAAAGTGATTTTAATGCTTGAATACTTCTAATATATAATATTATGACTATTTTAAGGCATTTTGATAATTTATAATACGAAATATTATTTATGACCTTTTATGGATATTAAATAAGTGATTTTGTAAAGGGCGAATAATTAGAATAAATTGTTTATTGATAAAATAAATTATTAAAATGTTATTATGATATTAATAATATTATAATATGATATTTTTAAGTAAATAAAAATATTAAGATTAAAGTTTATTAAAATATTATTAAATGATTAAAAATATTAGATTAAAGTATTAATCTTAGATTAAAATATTATTAAAAGATTAATAATATTAAATTAAAGTATTATTGGATGATTAAAATATTATTATGTAAATAATAATATTCGAGATTAAATAAAATGTTAATAAAAATATAATAACATTAGTAAAGGAATAAAGTATTATTAAATGATTACTAATATTAGTAAATGAATAAAATATTAATACTATTGGTAAATGAATAAAGGTTTTATTAATTGATTAATGATACTAAAGCATAAGTAAGATATTATTAAGGTAATAATATTAATGGTAATTATTTAAAAAATAATTTTAAATATTTTAAAAATTATTTAAGGGTAATATAAATGTTTTAAAAATATTTTGAGTTATTATAAATAACTTTAATATTTTGGCAATGGTTTCATTAATAGTTTAATAATAATTAAACGTTAATAGAATTATTTGATATTTGAATCATTTAATAATGATTTCAATGTTTGAAAATTCATGATAAATTAATAAATGTTTACTGAGTCATTTAAAATAATATGACTGATATTTACAGATATTGAGTTACAGAATAGAGTCTTAGACTCGATAATTACCTAATAAAGTTGTCGATACACCGACATATTTCAGAAATTGATCTGAACTTAGATATTTTGACTGTATTATTGTTTGTTTCTGATGCAATAACTGTTGAACATGTGTGATAATATGATTAGGTTATGTGCTGACTGTGAAATGCAGTACTATATGTTGTAGTATATTGTTCTAATAGAACGAATGATCTGATTAATGATAGGTCGTGATATAAGAGATAAAACTAAATTGCATTTTGTAAGCAGCAGATCAGGCAAGTATCATACCTTTGCATTTTCTTTATGCAATGGACATAAGTAAGAATGTTTCAGAATTATATTATTACTGTACAGATTATTAATCCTATATTGTATACGCTTATTGATTGTCAACATGTTAGTATATGGTAATTCAGATATATATTCTGTTTGTTAATTTCTATAAATGGTTATACAAGTGTCCCCACTTGGTTAATCATTGCATTTAATCACATGCTGATACACCTTTGTTAATTACCCGTATATATATATATATATATATATATATGTTGAATTATAGATTATTGTCGAACAAGATAAAAACTTATTATTATCCACCCGAATTGCCTTGGTTTGGAACCCCGACAAGTATGAACATCCCTGACACGGGAAAACTTTTATGCACCCAAGGTGGATAGAGTGAACGATAACATCCTTCTTGCATGTAGTATTTGTGACGCCCCCAAAATAGGTATACATCACCCATTTTGAGTCGTCAATAACATGGTACAGAAACAACTACAACTTTATTAACACAACATAAAAATTGTGAGTTTAAATACAAATATTTTCATCTAGACAATATTCACACCCAAATAAGTCCCCATTACAATTATTGGTAGATTATTTTACAAAAATGGTGAGGACTACTAAAACAACTTTCTAGAACCATCATTCCACACCCCGACTAGAACTCGCTACAATCTCGCCTCCTGAGAAGAAAAATGGAACAAAAAGAAAAAAGGTGAGCTCAAATAGCCCAGTAAAAAATATTATGACTAAGATAATATAAACCAATTATTGTTAGTCTTCAATAGGGAAAAATCTGATAAAATACAATAGACAACAAATTTCATATCAATATTCGCAGCGAAAATAATATTTCATAGATGAGTTACGTAGAGAATGAAATCTACTATAATCTATGAATTTAAAAGTCCATCATTATTATTTTATCCCTGTAACATCAATCAATATTCATCTTGAATCAAATATTCATCTTTGCACTAAAGGCCAAAGATATTCATCAGTTGGTCATGTTCATCTCAACACCTGTTCATCTTTGCACTACGGGCCAAAGATATTCATCAGAAAATCATTAATCTTTGCACTACAGGCTAAAGATATTCAGTAATATCATCATTTAGGACTGAGGATGATGAAAAATATTTTTAAAAAATGAATCTAGTAAAACAAAAGAGCAAATATTAAGGATCCTTACTTTAAACAATCTGAGTTTAAAAATACTTCATAAATAATCACAGTGGAGCAAAATTCAAGAATAATCAAAACATGGATACAATCTAAGCTAGTATCCATAATAGATATTTTGGATAAAAAATGAAAATTTAATTTTTCTGTGAATAATGCCGTATTCGTGAATAGTACCGTATATGTGAATTGTGCCGTATACGTGAATAGTAATCCCGACACTAAAAGACAAGAATTTCACAAGAAAAATACTATCAATATTCCGGCATAATGATATTGAAAGAAATAATATCATTTTTAAAAAATAATATCCCTTACCTCGAAAAGACAGCACTTCTAGCTGAAATACCGGATATAGTGTTAAAGGAACTTGCAGCGTATAGCAACACTCAAAGTATCAAAATATTCACAAGAATACGCTCGATAATATAGAGAGAGAAAACTTCAGTTTCTGGTGTGATTTTTAATTCTAACCTAAGCACCCTATTTATAAGAAAATGCTTAGAACACCAAAGCAGAAAATTTAATAAAATAATATTATTTATAAACAAACTTCACGCCCACCTCAAGACCATCTGAATTCAGCCACCAATGAGGCCCACAATAATAACAAAAACAATAAAAACATTTTTGTTATTAAAAAATAATTAAAACTTCCAAAAATTAATTATTTCAGAATTTCAGAACTTCAATAATTCATAATAAATAGCCCTTTTGTCAGAAAAATTTGAACCTTATATCTTTTCCATAGGAAATTCAATTATCTACAGCTTTGCAGAAGAAAGTTTTTCCAAATTCCAAACAGAAATTGACCGAAATCCACAAATGGGCGATTTTACAGGTTATAATCAAATTTCAGTCAAGAAATAGGGTCCACAAACATGAAAAACATGTTTTAAATATTTTTAGTAACAAAAATACTCTTCCTCCTCATTTATTCATATATCCCACAGTTATTGTAAAAATATTACCATTATTATATTATTAAAATATAATAATATATTTAAATGAATTATTTTATCAGAAAAGATAAAATATCAATTTTCAATAATTGTCATATTAAAAAAAAAATCTCCATCTATATCCACATAAAATGAATATTTTCTTTATCATAATAATCAATAATTAATTATTCATAAATAATATTACAGAATCACAATACCGACAACCAGGCCGTTCTCAAGAAAGTGGGGGCTTTCCAATAAGGATTTCTCGTTACTAGCGCAATTAGGTGACCAAACCTCTCCTTAGACAGAACTTTCTAGACATTGCCAATAATGTTATCTAATAATATGAATTATTGATCTGATAATGAAAATATTATGTAGTGACAATTATTGAAATAACAATAATATAAAATATCAACGTAACAATTATTGAATCAATAAAATAAAATATTGAACAGTAACTACTGTAACAATTATTGAGTAGTGTCTTCTTACGTAAGAATTAATAATTGGTGCAATACCGTGTGCTACTGTGTTTTAACCATTGGGTATTTTAATAGTATTAACGGTAACAACTACGCTGTTATTTATAAACAACTTATACTTGTCATTTTCTTCATCCAATTTCTTTCCGTTATGGGCCTACACGAGGCTACGCCGTCGTACGAATATTCCCCGACAGTAAGAATATTCCACGACCAAACGAATATTCTCCGATAAAAAATGAATATTTTATAACCACTTGCTTATTTGAAATATTTACACATTTTACCCATAACTAACCACATTAATCAAATCAACCCTTACTATTTCAAATTAATAAATAGAGGAAATTCAATTTCATTTAATAATAAGTTGGGGTCTTACAACCTCCTCTCCTTATGAGATTTCATCCTCGAAATTGACGTACATACCTGATGTTTCGAAAATGTAAGGATACCTCGCTTTCATTTCCGTTTCCAACTCCCAGGTCATTTCTTCAATAGTATGGTTTCTCCACAAAACTTTGACTTGGGGTATGACCTTTGTGCGTAGAACATGCTCCTTCCTATCCAAGATCTTAACAGGTACCTCCTCGTACGTTAAGTCTTCAGCTATCTCGTCCGGTTCTAACTAAATAACGTGGTTCGGGTCTTCCACATATTTGCGTAGCACAAATATGTCAAAAATATTATGAACACGAGACATACTTGGAGGTAACGCGAGTTTATAGTCCACGTTTCCTACTCGGTCAAGAATCTGAAATGGACCAATAAATCATGGATTGGGCTTTCCTCTCTTCAAAAATCTTGTAACTCCCTTCCATGGAGCCACACGCAACAATACATGATCCCCAATACTAAATTCCATGTCCTTTCGATGAAGATCCGCATAACTATTTTGTCGATCCTGTGCCGTTTGTATACGTTTTCGAATCATTTGGATCTTTTCTGTAGTCATACGTACCAATTCCGGTCCCAACAATGTTACTTCATAAACCTCATCCCAACATACTAGAGAACGACACTTATGTCTATATAATGCTTCGAATGGAGCCATACCTATACTTTCCTGATAACTGTTGTTGTAGGAGAATTCCATCAATGGTAAATATTTATCCCAACTCCCTTTGAAGTCTATGATACAGAGTCTTTATAGATCTTCAAGAGTTTGAATGGTCCTCTCTGATTTTTCATCCATTTGAGGATGGTATGTCGAACTGAATCGTAAATTCGTGCCCATAGCTTTTTGCAAGCTAACCCAAAATTGTGAAGTGAATCTTGGGTTACGATCCGAAACTATGGATACTGGCATATCATGCAATCTCACAATCTCATTCACGTACATACTAGAAAGATGTTCAAGGGAATAAGTCTCCTGTATCGGCAAGAAATGAGCAGACTTGGTTAATCTATCAACAATAACCCAAATAGCATTTATGCCTTGAGAAATCGTGGGAAGACCCGTAACGAAATCCATGGTAATGTGTTTCCACTTCCATTTCGAAATCTCAAGTGGTTGCAATGGACCCTTAAGCACTTGATGCTCCGCCTTTACATGTTGACAAGTTAAACACCTCAAGATAAATTTCGCGATCTCTCTCTTCATATTATTCCACCAAAATGTATAAAATGTATGTCGAAGATCAAGATACATTTTGGTACTTCTAGGATGAATTGCAAACGGTGTATTGTGTGCCTCCATCATAATCTTGTTCTTCAAATCAGAGTCGTTAGGAACACAAAGTCTGGAGTGGACTCGAAGTATTCCTTCTTCGTCGATTCTTGCTTCAGGAATAGCACCTTCTTGTACTTTTTTCTTCATACGCATCAGCTCCGGGTCTGTGGCTTAAGCAACTTTAACCTTTTCTATTAAAGTTGGTTCTATGTGTATACTTGACATCATCGCATTTGTTCCTGCATATGATCTTCTACTCAATGCGTCAGCTACCACGTTTGCTTTTCCAAGATGGTATTGAATGGTGTGGTCATAATATTTTAATAGCTCGAGCCAACGTCGTTGTCGCATGTTAAGTTCCTTTTGGTTGAAGAAATATTTGAGGCATTTATGGTCTTAATATATCTCCCACTTTCTCCCCATATAGATAGTGCCTCCAGATCTTTAGCGCGAAAACAACTGTTGCCAACTCTAGATCATAAGTAGGATAATTCCTCTCATATTCTTTAAGTTGTCATGAGGCATAGGCTATGAATTTCCCATGTTGGATGAGAACACATCCTAACCCTTTGCTCGAAGCATCGCTGTAGATAACAAATCCATCCGAACCAGATGGTATTGTCAGAACAGGTGCCGAAATGAGTGTCCTCTTAAGCTCTTGGAAACTCTTTTTGCATTCCTCACTCCATACGAATTTTGTATCTTTCCGAGTTAGTTGAGTTAACGGGGTAGCGATTTGAGAAAAATCCTTCCACGAATCTCCTATAATAACCAGCTAGGCCCAGAATGCTGCATACTTCGGTCACCGTCTTCGGTTGCTCCCAACTTTGTATTGCTTCAATCTTCATCGGGTCGACAGATACTCCATGTTTTGACACCACGTGCCTAAGGATTGCTACTTCCTCAAGCCAGAACTCGCATTTCTTCAACTTGGCATATAGCTTGTTTTTACGAAGCCTTTGGAGTACTAGCTTCAAATGGTACTCACGATCTTCACGGCTTTTGGAATATATGAGAATGTTATCAATAAAGACAACAATGAACTGATCCAAATAATCCTTGAATACTCGGTTCATCATATCCATGAAAGTTGCAGGAGCATTAGTCAATCCAAAAGACATGACTAAGAATTCATAATGCTCGTACCTAGTTCTTAAGGCAGTCTTTGGAATATCCTCAGTTCTAATCTTCAGCTGATGATATCTAGAACGAAGATCGATCTTTGAAAAGAATTGTGTTCCTTCTAACTGGTCAAACAGGTCATCAATGCGAGGTAGCGGATACCTATTCTTGATGGTGACATGGTTTAATTCCCGATAGTCAATACAAAGTCGCATACTCCCGTCTCTCTTCTTTATAAATAAAACAGGAGCACCCCAAGGAGATGTACTACGACGAATGAAACCGATGTCCAACAATTCCTGTAGTTGGGCTTTTAACTCTTGAAGTTCAATAAGAGCAATTCGATATGGGGTTTTAGAAATGGGCTTTGTACCAGGTTCAAGATCAATAAAGAATTCAACTTCACATTCTAGGGGTAGACCGGAAAGTTCTTCAGGAAATACGTCAGGAAATTTACTAACAACAGGAATATTATTCAAATCTGACGTGTCTTTATTCAAATCCATAACATGGGCTAAGAAAACTTGACATCCGTTTTTCAATAAACGAATAGCTTTATGACTTTATATGACAGTTATTGATTTTAGTGGTTTAGTTGCTTGAATTCATACCACTGGTTGGTTAGGAATATGAAAACTAACAACCTTACGAAAATAATCAATTTTGGCATGATGAGTAGTTAACCAATCAATCCCTAAAATCACATCAAAAGAAAATATCTTTAAAGAGATAAGGTCAACAGGTAATGTGATGGTGTCAAATTGGATCAAACAAGATTTATAAACAGTGGATGTGATAAAAGTTTCTCCTAATAGAGTCTCCACAGATAAATTAAAGTCTAATTTCTCCGGAGTTAAGTTTAAACGTTGAGCACAAGCAGGAGAAATAAATGAATGGGTAGCACCGGTATCTAGTAAGGTATAAACTTTTCAAGAATTTATGATTAGCTTACCCGTGATCACCTCGTTTGGGTTCCTCGCATTTTGACCAGTCACAATAAATGCTCTTCCAAGAACCGTTGACTTTGACTTTTCTGGGACAAGCCTTTTGAGTCACCATCCCCGATGGACTTGGTTTCGCTACCGTATTCTCTTGAGTGATATGTCCTTCTTTTCTACAATTATAACATACCTTGAACTGTTGTGGGCAGATTGGGATAATATGACCCTCTTTTCCACATTTATAGCATACGACCGGTGATCGTTCTCCTCCCTTAGAACCAGTTGCTGCTGGTGCTGACGTCTTCACATGGTCATTATTGAATCTCCTCTTTTTAAAATCTCCCCCCGACTAGCTTCTTCTATTTTCATGGCCATGATTACCACCAGAGTGGTTACCATTCTTGTCCGTATTTTTCTTTCTCTGCTGGTTATCGTTGTTCTGATGACTGCTGTCACCGGTATGATCCTGGTTATGGTCCCTCGGTTGAACGTACTCGTTATCTCGCTCTAATAATTGAGCCCTGTTGACAACATCTGAATAGAGAGAAAATTTATGAGAAATGAGATATTGACGTATGCCGGTTTTCAAACCTCTCTGAAACATCCGCGTCATAAGTTCCTCATTCTCCACCAAATGAGGTGTAAACCTGAATAACTCTGCAAACTTCGCCTCATACTGGGACACCGTCATGTTATTTTGTTCCAGTCTAATAAACTCCATTTCCTTCATATGACGAATACTTTCAGGAAAGTATTTGTCATTGAACAGTTTCTGAAATGTCTCCCAAGACATGCTGAGTGCGGCTGGATGGGTACGCTTCACAGATTCCCACCAGTAATCTGCCTCATTACGGAACATAAAGGTGGCGAATGGAACCTTCTCTTCCTCCGTGCATCCCAAGACATCGAATATCTTGGTAATTTGCTTAACCCATGTTTCTGCCTTAATCGGATCCGGCTTTCCCCAGAATTCTGGTGGTCCCAAATCTTTGAACTGCCTTACTGTGACAAACCATGCATTGTTATCATTTCCACCTGTATTTTGAACACGAGTCTCCCTCGTCTGATTTTGCATGAACTGCAAAAAGCTTCTAAACATCCCGTCGTTCATCATCTGCTCAGTGGTGTTGTTCACAGGAAGAACATTGCCAGCCTGTTGCACGTTCTCCTCGTGGGTGAGTAAAGGTGTCTCCACGGTCTCATTTACTCCATTGTTAACATTCTCAGTCGACATTCTCAAATACTGCCATAAAACAAGGGTTAATTAAAGAAATTAACATATCACATAATATCCATATATTCTGACCAACCAACAAATAAGATTAAGTAGGACACACTAGCGAAAGATTTACTCGTCTCTCCCCTCCTAGTTCTATTCCCCGATCTCCGCCATATATCATATCCTTAAGCTCTGATACCAACTGTGGCGCCCCCAAAATAGGTATACATCACCCATTTTCAGTCGTCAATAACATGGTACAGAAACAACTACAACTTTATTAATACAACATAAAAATTGTGAGTTTAAATACAAATATTACCATCTAGACAATAATCACACCCAAATAAGTTCTCATTACAATTATTGGTAGATTATTTTTTAAAAATGGTGAGGACTACTAAAATAACTTTCTAGAACCATCATTCCACACCCCGACTAGAACTCGCTACATTCTCGTCTCCTGAGAAGAAAAATGGAACAAAAAGAAAAAGGGTGAGCTCAACTAGCCCAGTAAAGAATATTATGACTAAGATAATATATAACAAATTATCGTTAGTCTTCAACAGGGAAAAATCTGATAAAATATAATAGACAACAAATTTTAGATCAATATTTGTAGCGGAAATAATATTTCATAGATGAGTTACGTAGAGAATCAAATCTACTATAATCTATGAATTTAAAAGTCCATCATCATTATTTTATCCCTGTAACATCAATCAATATTCATCTTGAATCAAATATTCATCTTTGCACTAAAGGCCAAAGATATTCATTAGTTGGTCATGTTCATCTCAACACCTGTTCATCTTTTCACTACGAGCCAAAGATATTCATCAGAAAATCATTAATCTTTGCACTACATGCCAAAGATATTCAGTAATATCATCATTTAGGACTGAGGATGATGAAAAATATTTTAAAAAAATGAATCCAGTGAAACAAGAGAACAAATATTAAGGATTCGTACTTTAAACGATCTGAGTTCAAAAATACTTCATAAATAATCATAGTGGAGCAAAATTTAAGAATGGTCAAAACATGGATACAATCAAAGCTAGTATCCATAATAGATATTTTGGACAAAAAATAAAATTTTAATTTTTCTATGAATAGTGTCGTATTCGTGAATAGTACCGTATACGTGAATAGTACCGTATACGTGAATAGTAACCCCGACACTAAAAGACAAGAATTTCACAAGAAAAATACTATCAATATTCTGGCATAATGATATTTAAAGAAATAATATCATTTTTAAAAACTAATATCCCTTACCTCGAAAAGACAGTAATTCTAGCTGGAATACCGGATATAGTGCTGAAGGAACTTGCACCGTATAGCAATACTCAAAGTATCAAAATATTCACAAGAATACGCTCGATAATATAGAGAGAGAAAGAGAGAGAAAACTTCAGTTTCTGGTGTGATTTTCAATTCTAACTCAAGCACCATATTTATAAGAAAATGCTTAGAACACTAAAGCAGAAAATTTAATAAAATAATATTATTTATAAACAAACTTCATGCCTACCTCAAGACCATCTGAATTCATCCACCAATGAGGCCCACGATAATGACAAAAACAAAAAAAAAAAATTTATTAAAAAATAATTAAAACTTCCAAAAATCAATTATTTCAAAATTTCAGAACTTCAATAATTCATAATAAATAGCCCTTTTGTCAGAAAAATTCGAACCTTATATCTTTTCCATAGGAAATTCCATTATCTACAACTTTGCCGAAGAAAGTTTTTCTAAATTCCAAACAGAAATTGACCGAAATTCACAAACGGACGATTTTATAAGCTATAATCAAATTTCAGTCAAGAATTGGGGTCCACAAACATGAAAAACATGTTTTAAATATTTTTAGTAACAAAAATACTCTTTCTCCTCATTTATTCATATATTCCATATTTATTGTAAAAATATCACCATTATTATATTATTAAAATATAATAATATATTTAAATGAATTATTTTATTAGAAAAGATAAAATATCAATTTTCAATAATTGTCACATTAAAAAAAATTTCTCCATCTATATCTACATAAAATGAATATTTTCTTTATCATAATAATCAATAATTAATTATTCACAAATAATATTACAAAATCACAATACCGACAACTAGGCCGTTCTCAGGTAAGAGGGGGCTTTTCAATAAGGATTTCTCTTTACTGGCGCGCAATTAAGTGTCCAAACCTCTCCTTATACAGAACTTTCTAGACATTGCCAATAATGTTATCTAATAATATTATTCAAATAATATGAATTATTGATCTGATAATGAAAATACTGTGTAGTGACAATTATTGAAACAACAATAATATAAAATATCAACGTAGCAATAATTGAATTAATAAAATAAAATATTGAACAGTAACTACTGTAACAATTATTGAGTAGTGTCTTCTTATGTAAGAATCAATCATTGGTGCAATACCGTGTGCTACTGTGTTTTAACCACCGGGTATTTTAACAGTATTAATGGTAACAACTACGTCGTTATTTATAAACAACTTATACTTGTCATTTTCTTTATACAATCGCTTTGCGTTATGGGGCCCACACAAGGCTGCGCCATCGTACGAATATTCCCCGATAGTAAGAATATTCCACGGCCAAATGAATATTCTCCGATAAAAAATAAATATTTTATAACCACTTGCTTATTTGAAATATTTGCGCATTTTACCCATAACTAACCACGTTAATCAAATCAACCCTTACTATTTCAAAATAATAAATATAGGAAACTCAATTTCATTTAATAATAAGTTGGGGTCTTACAGTGTTGATCAATATAGGGTACAACGGGCTGATCACCCCTTTGCCCGTAAGTTATGACGGTTTACAGATGAAGTTTTGTTTAACCTTTTCGAAAATGAAAACAATTTTCATAGTATGTCCCCTTTACCCTATTTATAGTCAGTACGTCATTTTAAAAATTTGAAAGAGGGTTGTTATGTTATTATTATTGGTTCAGATTACTTTATAACTATTGAATTGTTGTAGAAGGGTAGTATAAACAAAATATTTAAATTCTTTTAGCTTATATATATATAATTGTTATTACTTGTTGGGCACTCAAATGCTCATCCTTGCTTAATTTAAATGTTTTCAGCTAAGTGTGAACAACCTGAAGGCTCTACTAGAAACAAGGGAAAGGGAAAGGTTGCTGAATAATTTCAATGTTATCTTATGTAATAGTTTAATATTATTAAGACAACGTTATATATTTATTATCATGTAATGAATTTTTAATGGTCTCGTACCTGGGGATTAGACTCTGATGATATGTAAATTAAGTTGATATTTATATTATTGTTATAATTATTAGTATTATTCCGCTCATAGAAATGGTATCGTGAAGCACTGAATTTTGTTTTCAACTACCTGGATTTAGGGACTTTACAGGTTGGTATCAGAGTTATAAGCATGAATTTGCGAAGAGCCCCTAGCCTCTCGTTAGTGACTTCCTTGTGTGAAATGCACCGAAGCCAGACTATCCGTAGGGGACGCCGATTTAGTCCGTGGCAAATGATAGGTACCCTTGTAAGGTGCTATGGTTGGAAGGACCATGAAAGTTACAGGTTGGTATCAGAGCTTAGGGTTAGAAACCTTAGGTGGGATAGACTTTAGGCTATAACCTTAGAAAAAAGGGAAACGTTGAAAATATAAATAACTCATATAGAGTCTATAAAGAGATGAATTGACAAAATTCATCGTCAAACAAAATAAAAGATAACTTATATAAAACTATTATTTGTTGTGTGTATATACTATATGCTAATCAGGACAATTAATATGTGTAGATGTCTGGTGGAAAAGGCTTGTTATATGCTTATAGCATGAAGAAGGATCAAATCAATACCCCCGAGCTAATATCGAAGCTAATAGCTAAAATAGAGGCTCACAATGAAAATAACTCAGACGAAGTGGTTATTGTAGAAAATGTAGTACCAGATCCGGAGATGGTGGAGCTGACAGATAGTGATTCAAACACTAAAGTTGAAGCTGAACAAGCATCAACAGAGGTGAAGGATCTGAGGAACAAGGTTTATTCTCTAGAAAAGCTGTGGGAAATAGAAAAGCTGTTAAATAGTCAACTGGGTCAGGCGTTAATAGAAACAATAGAAGAACAAGATAAGCTTAAAATCCAAATTGATCAGATGGGAGCCACAAGCAACACATCGTGTGCAGCTCTGAGCAAGAAGGGGAAAAGAAAAATAGAAGACCATGACTTAGGAAAATCCGATAAGAAGAAAGGGAAAAGAATATGTTACCTTTGTGGCTATGAGGGTCATACAACTCTATATTGTCCTGACTATAAATCAGGAGCATGTTTTATCTGTGGGATAGAAGGTCATCAGGCGAAAGGTTGTCCAAGAAAAAGGTGTAGTGAATAGGTAGTATAGGTTCTGTTGTGTAGGTCTGTTTAATGTTAAGTATGTATGTGTAATGTAATATTCCCAACTTTTGGTATTAGTCAAGGCTGTAAATCCCAACTTTTGTAGTCACAAAGGGATGGATGATGTTTAAAGCAGTTTGTGCTATGATATGTAAAGTATTCGCTAAATGAATATGAATCTAAGTTTGAGTAATGAAATGAGTTAATATACTAAAATTATATGATAAGATTCAGAATTTAAAGAATAATATATGGTTTTACTTAACTAGATAATGCTGACATCAAACTCGAAACCAAAGGGCAGAAGAGTCTGTCAATAACGTTGAGGGACAACAACAAGCAGACCCGATGCAGCACTTTGCAAACATGGTAGCACAAGCTATGCAACAAGGAATGCCAGTCGCAGGGAACCAGCCGGACAACCAACTAGCCAACTTTAAATATTTCAAGCCTGTGGAACCGCCCGAATTTAAAGGGACAACTGACCCTGTTGAAGCGCAGACTTGGGTTAAAGAGATTGAAAAAGCATTCGTGATAGCTAGGGTAGCTAAGGGGCAAAAGACCGCTTTTTCCACCTACATGATGAAGGGTGAGGCAAATTTTTGGTTGGAAGCGAATCAGGCGAAGGCAGGAGAGGGTGTTGTTACTTGGGATAGGTTTAAGACACTGTTCTTCGAGAACTATTTTTCATCTAGTATCAGGCTAGGATGGAGGTAAAATTTTTAGAGTTAAGGCAGGAGAATATGACGGTGTCCGAATACGCCGCAAATTTTAATGAGTTGGCTAGGTTTGCTCCGCATCAAGTTGATACGGAGGCTAGGAAAGCTAGAAGGTTTGAGCTGGGATTAAAACCCTGGCTCTACAACAAGGTGGGGGTGTTGCAAATCCCTATATTTGCAGCACTCATGGAGAAGGCTATTATTGCTGAGGATGGGAGTGAGGTCATGAGTCTCTACAACAAGGAGAGAAAGAACAAGAGTAAGGTCGAAGGAGCTGGGAAGGCAGAAATTAATAGTTGAAGTAAAAGTGGTAGTAGCAAAAGGAAGGGAAGCAATTTTGGAAGTATTCAGGTGAAATAGAAATGAGTTAAGAATCAAGTTGTGCAGTATGGAAACTGTGGAAAGAACTACTTTGGAGAATGTTTGAAGGGGAAGTTCATGTGCTACAAGTGTGGGCAGGAGGGCCATATCTCTTCCAACTGCCTCAATCCTAGGATGAACAGTGGATGTTTTCTATGCTGATTGACTGAGCACAATGTGAAGGATTGTTCGAAGAGGAGGATGGAGGCAGGAAGTGTGAATACTGGCAAGAGCAGCGGGACTCTAGCAATCACGGGACCTACGTGATCGAGCAAGCCAACAAAATCAACTGCGAGGGTTTTCAACATGACGGTCCAGGATACCATAGCAGCTGGTGGTGCAATTCCAGGTATTATTCGTATAATTTTTTTTTCTTATGCATGATTTTCATATATATAGTAAATTATTTTATAAAGAAATTTTGAAGGAGGAATTTGAGTTCTTTTAGAAAATAAATTTTCGTTTAATCAGATAGACAAGCTTTACGTGAATAGGTTAAAGATCAGTACGATCATTTATGATCATGATCTACTTGCAATGATTATATATGCTACATACACTTGTATGTTTAGGTTTTAAAAACAATGATTCCGGAGATAGAATGTTTATAAAGGAGGGTGAATGTAACAACCCGATATTTTCTATACAAATAATTAGAAATTTTGCGTATAATTTTTTTTATTATTATAAATATGGGGAATATTTGCCAAGATAATGTGTGTATGTATTTATGAGATATATTTATTACATGAATGATTTTAAATAATTTTATTTTAGAATTATTGATTGTTATAAACTATATTATTATAATAATTAATTTTATAGTAGAAATGTTTTTATTAATTATTTTCAATGAAAATATAATTAAATATTATTTATATAATATATGAAATGATTTTTTGAATTATTATAATTATTATTTTATTATATGAATTTTGGAATTTGATCAAGGCAAGAGAATAATAATATAATATTGATTATATTTTGATTTTTCAGTGCTATAAATATGTACTGTATATGTGGACCGATAAGGGTTGGTCAATTATGGTGTTATGTGACAAACCCTTGTATTACTGTGTGAAACCCTAATTACAAATTTTAGAAACTAATTTTATTTTATTTTAAACCCTAAATAAAAGCTTTGTAACCTAATTATACATTAGGTGGGACAATTAAATAACCCAAGGGTTATGGTAATAAGGAAAGGTTAGTATTTAATATGTATACTAACTTAAGTGGATAATCTTGTTATTTCAAGTCACATGTATAAGTAATTAAATTTCATAAGATTGGGATTGAAAACCCTAAATAAACAATTTGGGTAGCATATATTAAAATTGTTAGACTATGATCATTACATGGCCCAAAACAATTAAAGGAGAAGCCCAAAAGAAATAAAATGCAAATCAATACATAGCCCACTTGATTAAGGGTATTTTAGACCTTTGATTAATCAAATTTGTGCATTAAAATAAAAGCAAAATGGAGGAGATAATGGGGGCAAGGGGACCCGCCATATTAGGCCTTTTAAGGCAACAAAGTTAAGCTAATCAAGTTCCTTAATTAGTAACTCTTACATCAAATACAAGTGTGTCAATCTCCCATTGGTAGAAAATCTACTTAGCACCCTTAATCACATGATTAGGCTCATTTGAAATAGATAAGATGAAGCCTTTTATCCAAGAGACAACAAAAGTATGGGGGATATTAGTTAATCACCCCATTTCATTTTGCTAGACATTTCATTTCTATTATTCTTCTTCTATTTTTCTCCCAAGCTAGCAAGATACAAAGAGAGAAATGAGAGAGAGGGGTTCAGTTTTGAAGAGAGAGAGAGAAGTGTGATAGCTTGATTAATGCACCCTAAGGTTATATATTACTTTGGTAAATCAGGGAAGGTTGCTACTAGATCAAGGTATAACCTAAATCTTCATTTTCTTATTCTATTTTGTGTTATAGCAAGATTTGTTGGGGTTATGAACTAATACTCAAGATACCCTGTGACGTCCCCAAATTCGGATACTTTTTACCCCAGATCTGGTACGCTACGATACACCATTTCTATAACTACTGTGGAAGATATAAATATAAATTATTTATACAATAAACTTTTACAACATAATCCCCAAGGTCTACAACCTTAACTTAATACATACCGTCAATAACTTAAAAGGTTTACAATGTTATTTGCATCAGATAACTTAATAGTTCTAAATACATAATAATCTAAACTTGGAATTCGCCTTTACCACTGTCGTTCTTCGAGCCTTCACTTTAATTTAAAATTTATTGTCATGATATAGCAAGGATGAGCAACTATTTTGTCCAACAACTTTAAGTACAATGAAGATATATCATGATTGAAAAGGAATAAGCTTTCAAGTTTTCAACAATGTAATATAATTGAGAAAGAACATGAATCAAACTTCAATAACTGAAAAACTGAATAATTATGCGGAGTGGTCAACAATGACCATGAAAAAAATTTAACTGAACCTTATGGTAATGAAGGTGATCAGTCTGGCATACCTGATGAACATATGCAACATGCACTAAGTGCGAATCAATAATCAAATATGTGAAATAATTGTCAATAATTAATCCACTAGCATGTTTGAAATATAATAACTCGAGTTTGAGTTAGGAGACTTGCCATAATGTGAATATTCTATAATAATATTAGATGTGGAATAATCAAAAACAATTATCCACTAACATGCCTTGAAAAGTAATAACTCGAGTTTGAGTTAGAGAACTTGCCTGTTCGACGAGCTATGGCTAACTAGCTTTAATTAAAACTCTTTGAATGACCTAGCATTGACAATGTTAGTCTATTAATTAGTACTACATATAATTGTACGTCCATACGCTTACTTTTACTATTATCCAGTAAATAATTCAATCACAATGTACACATAGTATAATGTACCATCATTAACCCTATTAGATAATTAATAAATCTTAGGTTAATGATTTTATAAATTTATAAGGTCTTTCTTAAGTAATAAACACTTATTAGATCCTTAAACAATTTATTATAATTGTTTAATTAATGAATCATTTGAATAATCTCTATTTATCTTCATTTAATTACCATTTAATATTAGTTAAATAATAATTAATTAATTACCTTTAGTTATTATTTAATAAATAATAGCTAATTACATCTACTATTATTTAATGTTAATTAAATATTGAATAATTAAAATTATTTTTCTTTAATTATTCTTTCTTATTAACTTAAGAATAATTATCATTTATCCTATTTATTATTTAATCTTAATTAAATAATCAATAATTACTTTATTAATACTAACTCTACTTAATTATCACCCAATACTACTAAGATAATAATTAAATAGTTAATTACATTCAAATTTCATGTAATTAGTTTAATAATCCATTGATTACATTAAAAGTTATAAATTAGTAAGTTTAAAATGATTTTAAATGAGTTTAAACCACTAATTACTTAATAATTAGCTAAATTCCCAGAAAATTTTTGGATTAAATATACTAATATTCTTCAGAATTTTATAAAAATTTGGGTCCAAGAAGCACCACCGGAACCGGCCAGAAAGTGGCCGAACCGGTCTCCGGAATGTTACTGCCGATTCGGTTCCCGCTGAACCGGCAGTAGCTTTTTAAGATTTTTGATTTTTTTTCCAGATTTGGGGTCCTTCACTGAAACTTAAATAAAATGAAATCTATAACACTGATTTGGGTCCAATCAGACTCGTTGGATTTGTATGTTCCCGATCTACAGTTTCCATTCATCAAACATCAAATATGGATCTGTTTTGGTCCCGGAAATTGGTTCAAAAGTGACTGCTACTGCACAAGAGTTCTTTAGTTGAGGTGTTCTAGTAATAAATTCATATCTCACTCATTTTTTAACATTTTTACATACTTCTAAAGGGGTTTTACTCTTAACTCATAGCTCTAGCATACTAAGAAATAAAATCACAAAAACCATTTGTAGATTTCAAAATGAAAAGCATAGATCACCCCATTAAATTAGATTTTTTCCCAAAAACTAGTTTAGCTTCATTTCTTTCAAAATTTTCCAACATAAACTATATAGATGGACATGTTAAACATATTATACTCAAGATTTAACATTCATATAAGACTAGCCTATTAGAACTTGCATTTCCATGAATCTCTCACAAGATCACATAAAAGATACAAAACATAGAAACTAGATCGTTTGATTTCTTACCTTGTCTTGTGGGATGCTCTCCTTCTCTTTCCAAGGTAGGTTAGGAAGTTGGGATGCATGAACAATATACTCCTCCCCCCTTACTAATAACCAAACCTCTCTTTCTCTCTCTCTCTCTCTCTCTCTCTCTCTCTCTTTCTCTTTTTCTTCTCTTTGTGATCTTGCTAGTTGAGAGAAAATAAAATAGAAGAAAGAAGAAGAATGGTGGTGAATTGGAATAGAATGTTAATATCCCCCATATTTCTTTTACCCCTTGGACAAAAGGGTTAGCCTTATCCCTTCTTAATCATGCCTAATCATGCCATTAAGATTGCTAATTAGGCTTTCCACCAATGGGAGCATGACACACTTGTCTTTGTGTGTAAGAGTTTCTACTTTTGGGACTTGATTAACTTAATCCCTTTGCCTTAAAAGGCTTAATGTGGCCAGCCATTACATTCCCAATAACTCCTTCATTTTTCTTTTATTTTAATGCACAAATTAGATTAATCAAATGTCTAAAATACCCTTAATCAAGTGGACTAAGTATGGGCTTTCATTTTAATTCTTTCGGGCTTCTCCTTTAATTGTTTTGGGCTATGTAATAAACATAGTTTAACAAGTTTAATTTATATTACCCTAATTGTTTATTTAGGGTTTCTATTTCCAATCTTATGGAATTTAATTACTTAAACATATTTCTTTAATCAATAACCTAATTAGGTATGCTTTAATTAGATTTAAGATTATTAATCACTTGAAATAGACCAAATTAATCTATTAGGTTAGTATAACTTTTAAATACTAACATTTCCTCAATACCATAACCCTTAGGTTATTTAATTACCTTACCTAATATATAATTAGGTTATGTGGCACTCCTTTGATATATATAAAACATAACATAACATACATAAATTACATATTTATTTTATTAGGGTAAAATAAATATGTTACACATAATTTCTTATACAAATACATTTATTTACATACCCAAGATATTAAAATATAATATCCTTAGCTCGTTAACATAAATTCAATTAAGAATTTATTTCCTTCCTTAAGATATCACGATAAATATAATATATTTTCTTTATTAAACAAATTTCATATAATAATTTATTCTAATGCTCATGGGTAAAGTATATATAAATATTATATGCTTAACCTGCCTATTTTTGCTTTACCTCCTTTGGTATAATATTATATATTATACAATTATTCAAATAACATATTTCACTTCTCACACTAATTTTGACTTTTCTTCATAAAAGGTCAACTATTAACTTTGACCATAAGTCAACCTTTACACATTTTGTGTTTACTGTCTATTCTGACTAAACTTGACGTTACGGACGCAACCGAGCAGTCCATGCTTCAAAATTCTATCTCTAACTCAAATTTTAATTTTTAAATTACTCCCTTCTTATTGTTAATCGTATTAACTAACGACTTTATACTTATTCAAATTCTTATTTGCCAGTCAAGGCCAACGTTCAAGCTATATTAATTACTAACATAGTTTTATCTTGATCCTTATATCATTAACTTAATTCATCATTCCTCTTGCTAAAATATATATAGCACCTTACTAGGTATATATATTTCTATACATATACTCATCTTCATTTAACCTCATAGCATCTCTTCATGTGAAATCTTATCTGCTTAAGAAAATTTCCATATGTGTTTATATAACATTTCTTAGACTATTCAGTTCACATCGAATTTACATGTATCGTAGTACCTTATTCTTGATATTCCTTCAAGTACATATTAATTCATTTCTAGGGTTTTGGAATTTTGTAACCCATATTTTCTCTATTCTCATTCGAATAGCAAACCATATAGGTTTTTACTTGAAAATTTTAAATAAATCCTCAAATTCTCATCTAGGTTTTATTCTTTAACCATTATTCTAATCATTCAAGATTTTATGATTTTTCAGGTTATCACATACCCTAGTTCTACATATCATCATATATGGAACTAAGTATCTTGAGTGTTAGATCAAAGGTTTAGAGGAAGAAAATGAGCATATGTTCTCCTAGGGGTTAAACCCTTGTTTTTCTTCCACTAAATCTTGTGTAACTCAAGTTTTACAACTTGGATTTGTGATCCATCGAAATGGGGTGCAGATACATGAGTTATTTAGTAAACCCAATGGGTAGAACATAAATCTAGCAAGTATTGAAGCCATGGGGGATGTTTTCCCCAAAACAGTCCACATAGGGTATTAAAGTTTTAAAACCCTAAAAAGCTATTGTCCCCATTTTTCTTAAGGATGTTTCAGATAGTTTCTAGTATTTTAAAAATTTGGAAAAAATCATAGAGGTACCTTAAGAAGTTATCTACGTGTAGGAAAAAGAATGGACACGTTTCGATTTATAGTTTGTGCGTAATGGCTATTTCCGTAAAAGACTCCTAAATATTAACACCCGCATTTCTCACAGTGTATATACATGGAAAAATCTAAAATTTTTACAGTATGTGCATATATGCTATCGGAGTATACCTTGAAAATTTCAGAAGTTTCTGAGCAAAACTCGATTTATGAAAAATGAAGCAAGATCCGAGTGTTTTGGACACTTTAAAATTAGTAAATCACTTTCTAAAATTCCAGAAAAAATTTGGGATCATTCTTGGGTCATATACTATCTAAAACCAGAAAAGAATAATTTTTGGAATAAGTTTGGTATTTTTCTAAAAATGATGAAGTTGTGAATAAAAGAAAATAAATAGTTAAATGATGTCTTAAATAAGAAAAATGTGATTTTAGTGCTTGAATACTCCTAATATATAATATTATGACTACTTTAGGGTATTTTGGTAATTCATAATAGGAAATATTATTTATGACCTTTTATGGATATTAAATAAGTAGTTTTGTAAAGGGCGAACAATTAGACTAAATTGTTTATTGATCAAATACATTATTAAAATGTTATTATGATATTAATAATATTAGAATATGATATTGTTAAGTACATAAAAATATTAAGATTAAAGTTCATTAAAATATTATTAAATGATTAAAAATATTAGATTAAAGTATTAATCTTAGATTAAAATATTATTAAAATATTAATAATTTTAAATTAAAGTATTATTGGACGATTAAAATATTATTATGTAAATAATAATATTCGAGATTAAATAAAATATTATTAAAAATGTAATAAAATTAGTAAAGGAATAAAATATTATTAAATGATTAATAATATTAGTATATGAATAAAATATTAATACTGTTGATAAATGAATAAAGGTATTATTAATTGATTAATGATACTAAAGCATAAGTAATATATTATTAAAGTAATAATATTAATGGTAATTATTTAAAAAATAATTTTAAATATTTTAAAAATCATTTCAGGTTAATATAAATGTTTTAAAAATATTTTGAGTTATTATAAATAACTTTAATATTTTGGCAATGGTTTCATTAATAGTTTAATAATAATTAAACGTTAATAGAATTATTTGATATTTGAATCATTTAATAATGATTTCGGTGTTTGAAAATTCATAATAAATTAATAAATGCTTATTGAGTCATTTAAAATAATATGACTGATATTTACATATATTGAGTTACAGAATAGAGTCTTAGACTCGATAATTACCCGATAAAGCTATCGGTACACCGACATATTTCAAAAATTGATATAGACTTAGATATTTTGACTGTATTAATGTTTGTTTGTGATGCAATAATTGTTGAACATGTGTGATAATGTGATTACGTTATGTGCTGACTGCGAAATGCAGTACTATATGTTATAGTATATTGTTCTAATAGAATGAATGATCTGATTAATGATAGGTCGTGATATAAGAGATAAAACTAAGTTGCATTTTATAAGCAGCAGATCAGGTAAGTATCTTACCTTTGTATTTTCTTTATGCAATGGACATGAATAATAATGTTTCAGAATTATATTATTATTGTACAGATTATTAATCCTATATTGTATAAGCTCATTGATTGTCAACATGTTAGTATATGGTAATTCAGATATATATTCTGTTCGTTAATTTCTACAAATGGTTATACAAGTGTCCCCACTTGGATAATCATTGTATTTAATCACATGTTGATAAATCTTTGTTAATTACCCGCATATATATATATATGTTGAATTATAGATTATTGTTGAACAAGTTGAAAATATTTAAATTAAGCAAGGATGAACATTTGAGTGCCCAACAAGTAATAACAATTATATATTTAAGCTGAAAGAATATAAATGTTTTCTTTTTATTACCATTCTATAACAATTCAATAGTTGTGAAGTAATCTGAACCGATAATAATAACAACATAACAACCCTCTTTCAAATTTTTAAAACTACGTACTGACTATAAATAGGGTTAAGGGGACATACTATGAACATTGTTTTCATTTTCGAAAAGGTTAAACAGAACTTCATCTGTAAACTGTTATAACTTGCGGACACGGGGGTGATGAGCCCGTTGTACCCTGTATTGATCAATACTACATGCAAGAACGATGCTATCGTTCACTCTGTCCACCTTGGGTGCATAAAAGTTTTTCCCATGTAAGGGATGTTTATACTTGTCGGGGTTCCAAACCAAGGCAATTCGGGTGGATAATATAATATGCTTATGTAAGAAGTCACTCAGTTATACTCAATTATTGTTAAAGTAATTGTTGCATCATATCTCTCAAATTATTTATTCAATTAGTGTCACATTATCATCTACATAATATATATTATTAAATCAATAATAGAGACGAAAAAGTTATTCATATTATTATTTATAATATTTACAATGTCTAGAAAATCTGTCAAGAAGAGGTTGGATAATCTAATTACGCGCCAATAGGGAGAAATGCTTATTGGAAAGCCCCTTCTTTCCTGGGAACAACCTGGTTGTTAAAAATTATGAGTTATAATATTAATGATGAATAAGTTCATGTTGATTAAAGATAAAATTGATAGTTCCATTGTGTTGGGATTATTAGTGTTAGTGAAAATCGTCATTTATTTCGATGATAATTGATGTCTGGAAGTTATATTGACCAATCGGGTAATTAATCGGATAAATGAGCAATTAATTGCTATTAATTCACATGCTTATAACTATGCATTCACATGTTTGTACTATTAATTCACATGATATACTATTAGAAGGGAGTTGGTGCAAGATTGATAATACTTGTATGACTAAATTAAAAATGGAGGTATAGATGAAGGTACTATACTGTAATTATTTTTTTTACATGTTTGGAACTATTGAGTCACATGATTTATTATTGATTCACATGATTTACTATTAGGGGAGGTGGTGCAAGTTTGATAATACTTGCAGGACTAAATTAAAAATGAAAAAAATAGGGAGGTATTATACTGTAATATTTCGAGCCCCAAAATGTGCAATTATTGAAACTATATTTTTCTATAAATAGAAGCTCATCTCTTCATTATTTTTCACCAATTCACTAAGTCTCACAAGAGCAATTATTATAGAGAGAAATTATAGAGAGAAAGAAGAAAAGAAGTCTACTACCTCACTATTCCAGTATCCAATTTTCTTATAAGGTAAGGGGTATTATTTCTTTTTTATTCATGAAGAGAGTTATTTCTTTCAATGCTCGCAAGGGTTGTTATTCCATTCTATGTTATTCTATTGGAATAACCTGTCTGTGCGGATTATGCACACTTGGTGAATTCTTCTGTTATTCTATTCTTTATTATTTTATTGGAATAACATGTCTGTGCGGATTGCACACGCCTGGTTAATTCTTCTGCTATTCTATTCTTTATTATTCTGTTGGAATAACCTGTCTGTGCAGATTACGTACGCCTGGTGAATTCTTCTATTATTCCATACTTTATTATTCTGTTGGAATAACCTGTCTGTGTAGATTACGCACGTCTGGTGAATTCTTCTGTTATTCCATTCTTTATTATTCTGTTGGAATGACCTGTCTATGCGGATTACGCACGCCTGATGAATTCTTCTATTATTCCATTCTTTATTATTCTGTTGGAATAACCTATCTGTGTGGATTGCGCACGCCTGGTGAATTCTTCTGTTATTTCATTCTTTATTATTCTGTTAGAATAACATGTCTACGCGGACTATCACATGCATGGTGAATTCTTCTGTTATTCCATTCTTTATTATTCTTTTGGAATAACCTGTCTATGTGGACTACCACATGCATGGTGAATGATCCCTCGTATTCATTCCTTATTAAATTGTGGAAATGATCTGTCTACGAGGATTACCGCATGGCGGGCAAAAATCCATTTGCAGTTTCATATATTCTATTATACTCAGTTGATTAAAGTTTTGGCTTCTATACTCCATAAAATTAGTAGAATATCCTGGATATTTCTGTTTCATCCAGTATCTGTTCATGGAAATATTCTTCTGAGCATTCTTGAATTTTACTCCGCAAAGCAGTATCATGTTAATAATTTGGACGTTATTGATTTCTGGATAAATTAAATTATAAATCTTTAAAATTTATCCTTAAACTGGTTTTATTGAATTATTATTTCATTGTCATCATCCTCATACTTATATTTTGATGAAAGTCATCTTTGTCTTACGTGCATTGATGGACTTGGTATGATTATTACTAGGGATTATTCGGTATAATCATGATCGTAATGTAATGAATGATGTGGTAAAAATCCTCATTGGCCTGTAGTTCATTGATGGACAGTTGTTGGTATGATTATGACCAGAGATTATTCGGTATAATCACGACCATTGATAATTACATGAATATCCTTGGCCGTGGTGCAGAGATGATTCGATTTTATTTATTAAGCTGAGTCTCAACGATAAAGTTGATGAAAAACTTTTTAAATCATAGAAGATAGTAGATTTTATGCTCTACTTGACTCTTCTAATGGATTACTTATTTCGCTGCAGTTGTTGATCTAAAATTTGTTGTCTATTATATTCTATCCGTTGTTATACTGTTGAAGGGTAAGGATAATTTATTCTGCATTATCTTAATCATAATATTTCTTGCTGGGCTAGTTGAGCTCACTCTTTTTATTCATTGTTCTCTTCAGGAAATGAGAATATAGTTGGTACGAGTCGGAAAATGGAGTGATGGTCCAGGATAAGTGGCTTTAGTAGTCCTCACTATTCTGTGAAATAGTGTGATAATAATTTTAATGAGGACTCCATTGAGAGTGGATATTGTCTAGAAGGCAATATTCTTGTTTAAACTCTTAGCTATGTTTTGTCGTATTGTACACAACAGTTGTATAATTAAGTGTGTATTTGATTTATGTACCATGTATTTGGCGACCCAAGATGAGTGATGTATACTTGTTTTGGGGGCGTCACACTAACGATAAATTATTCTGCATTATCTTAGTCATAATATTTCTTATTGGGCTAGTTGAGCTCACCCTTTGATTTCATTAGTAGTCCTCACTATTTTGTGAAATAGTGTGAAAATAAATGTAATAATATTGAATTTGAGTTTAGATATTATCTGGAAGATAATATCCAGGTAAAAACTCTCAGCTACGGTTTTGGTCATATTGTATAATTAAGTTTGTATTTGAATTATGTACCATGTATTTGGCGACTCAAGATGGGTGACGTATACCTATTTTGGGGGTGTCACAGTTGGTATCAAAGCTTAGGGATATGATCCCTGGCTGAGATGTGAGACAAGAACTAGGAGGGGAGAGATGAGAAATTCCTTCGCTAGTATGACCTACCTAAGCTTAATTGATACTTAATTGGTCGGTCAGAGTATAGGGATAATATGTGGTATGCCAATTAACCCTTATTTTTTGGCAGTATTTGAAAATGACATATGAGAATGTTAAGAATAACAATGGAGCACAGGAGACCGTTGAGTCATCACAAATCAATACCCAGGATAATGTGCAACAGGAAGACAATAATCCTTAGGTAAACAACAACACCGATCAAATGATGAACGATGGGATATTTAGAGGCTTTATGCAATTCATGCAATATCAGGCGAGAGCGGCTCCTGTTCATAATGCAGGTGGAAACACTGGCAACTCTCAGACGGTCACCACTAAGCAATTCAAGGAGCTGGGACCACTGAAGTTTTTGGGAGAACCAAAACAACTTAAGGAAGAGATGTGGATAAAGAAGATCACCAAGATATTTGATGTCTTGGGATACTCCGAGGAGCAAAAGGTTCCCTCTGCCACCTTCATGTTGCGAGGAGAGGAAGATTACTAGTGGGAATCTGTAAAGCGTACCCAGCCTGCCTCACTCAAAATGTCTTGGGGGAATTTCCAAGAACTGTTCAACGACAAGTACTTTCCAAAAAATATCCATCATATAAAAGAGGTAGAGTTCATCAAACTGGAGCAAAATAATATGATAATGTCATAGTACGAAGCTAAGTTTGTCGAGTTGTCCCGATTTGCATCCCACTTAGTTGATAATAAGGAGAGAATGACGCAGATGTTTCTTAGAGGTTTGAAACTTGAGATACGTCAATACCTTATCTCTCACAAACTGTGTGTGTATTCAGATGTTGTAAATAGGCCTCAGTTATTAGAGCGTGATAATGAGACAACCCAACCAAGGGAGAGCAGCTGACAAAATGATAATACCATTGGTAGAAGTCATTGAAGCGGTGACAACAAACGTGGAGGGAATCAACATGCCAGAAATGGTACCCACTTTGGTGGTAATCATGGCCAAGACAATAAAAGTGGACATTTCAAGAAGAGGAGATTCAATAATGATGGAAAGACGTCAGCACCAGCACCCGTAGTTAAGGAAGGAGAACGACCACCTATCATATGCTTCAAATGCGGAGGGGAGGGATACATCAGTCCAAACTGTTCTCAACAGTCCAAAACGTGTTACAATTGTGGAAGAGAAGGTCACCTAGATCAATTTTTTCATACAGTGAAGCCAAGTCCAGTTGGGATGGTGACACTAAATGCCATCCCAGACAAGATAAAACCAGTAGTTCAAGGGAGAGCATTTGTTGTGACCTCCCAGAAAGCAAGGAACCTGAATGAGGTCATCACGGGTAAGCTAATTATAAACTCTAGCAAAGTCTATACCTTATTTGATACTAGTTCTACCCATTTTTTATTTCTCCTACTTGTGCTTAACGTTTAAATTTGACTCAGGAGAAATTAGACTTTAACTTATCTGTTGAAACTCCTTTGGGAGAAACCTTCATTACATCCACTGTTTATAAGTCTTATTTGATTCAAATCGGTAACCGCATGTTACCTGTCGATCTTATTTCATTGAAAATACTTGCATTTGATGTAATTTTAGGGATTGATTAGTTAACTACTCATCATGCAAAAATTGATTGTTTTCGAAAGGTTGTTAGCTTTAATATTCTTAACCAAACTATTATGCGAATTCAAGCAACCAAACCATTAAAATCAATCACTGTCATCTCAAGCCATAAAGTTATTCGTTTATTGAAAATAGATGTAAAGCTTTCTTAGCTCATGTCACGGATTTAAACAAAAATATGTCAATTTTGAATGATATTTCGATTGTTAATAAATTTCCTGATGTATTCCCTGAAGAACTTCATGGCCAACCCACAAAGCATGAAATTGAATTTTTTTTATTAACCTTGAACCCGGTACAAAACCCATTTCTAAAGCCCCATATCGAATGGCATTTATTAAACTCCAGGAGTTAAAGACCCAACTACAGGAGTTGTTAGACATCGGTTTCATTTGTCCTAGTACCTCTCCTTGGGGTGCTCCTGTTCTATTCGTGAAGAAGAAAGATGGAAGTATGTAACTTTGTATTGATTATCAGGAGTTGAACCATGTAAATGTCAAAAATAGGTACATGTTGCCTCGTATTAATGACCTATTTGACCAGTTCCAAGGCGCTAAAATGTTTTCAAAGATCAATCTTTGTTCCGGATATCACCAGTTAAAGATTTATACCGATGACATCCCAAAGACTGCTTTCAAAACTCTGTACGGGCGTTATGAATTCCTAGTCATGTCTTTTGGATTGACTAATACTTCTGCTGCCTTCATGGATATGATGAACTGATTATTCAAGGAATATTCGGATCATTTTGTGGTTTTCTTTATTGATGACATCCTCATTTACTCCAAAACTCGTGAAGATCATGAGCAACACTTGAGGTTGATACTCCAAAAGCTTCGTGAGAACGAGCTTTATGCTGAGTTGAAGAAATACGAGTTCTGGCTTGAGGAAGTAGCACTCCTTAGGCACGTGATATCAAATCACAGAATATCTATTGACCCAGCAAAGATTGAAGTAATACAAAGTTGGGAGCAACCTAAGTCAGTGACCGACGTACGCAGCTTTCTCGGCTTAGCTGGTTATTATTGGAGATTTGTAGAAGGGTTTTCTCAAATCGCTACTCCATTAACTCAGTTAACTTGAAATGATACAAAATTCGGTTAGAGCGAAGAATGTGAGAAGACTTTTCAAGAACTCAAGAGGAGGCTCATTTCAGCACCTGTTCTGACAATACCATCTGGTTTGGATGGATTTGTCATCTACAGTGATGCTTTGGGCAAAGGTTTAGGATGTGTTCTAATGTAACATGGGAAAGTTATACCCTATGCCTCACAAAAACTCAAAGAATATGAGAGAAATTATCCTACTCATGATCTAAAGTTGGCATCTGTTGTCTTCACACTTAAATTTTGGAGGCATTACCTGTATGGGGACAAAGTGGAGATCTATACGGATCATGAAAGCCTCAAATATTTCTTCACTCAAAAGGAACTCAACATGCGGCAATGACATTGGCTCTAATTGTTAAAAGATTATGATCATACTATTCAATACCATCCTAAAAAAATGAACATAGTAGCCGACGCATTGAGTAGAAGATCATATGCGGGTATGAGTGCGATATTGTCAACGCAAAGGCCCATTTTATATGACTTACAAAGGATGGAGATAGAGTTAAAGACTTTAGGGACCCATGTGATGATGGAAAATTTACAAGTAGAACCGACTTTAATCTATAAAGTTAATGTAACTCAAGCTACAGACTTGGAGCTGATGTGTATAAGGAAAAAAATACAAGAAGGTGCTATCCCGGAAGCAAGAATCGATGAAGAAGGAATACTACGAGTCAACTCTAGACTTTGTGTTCCTAACGGCCATAATTTAAAGTATAAATTCATGATGGAGGCGCACAACACACCATTTGCAATCCATCCTGAAAGTACCAAAATGTATCGTGATCTTCGACATACATTTTGGTGGAGCAATATGAAGAGAGAGATCGCAGAGTTTATCTCAAGGTGTCTAACTTGTTAACGAGTCAAGGAGGAGCATCAAGTGCCAAAAGGTCAATTGCAACCACTTGAAATTCTAGAATGGAGGTGGGAGCGCATTACCATGGATTTCGTTACTGGTTCACCTATATTACCAGTCACCTGCAATCTGCTAATGCCATGATATATAGCTAAAAAAATCTAAATTCTCATTTAAATTTAAAACCAAAATGTACCAACCATTCAAACAATTATGTACATGTTATATTAATGACAAAAATGCTCATACTATACTACAGTAATAACACCAAATAATGAGGACGACCTTGGCCTAATGACCTATTCCTATGACCTTCCCTCCTAGCAATCTGGTGAGCCCTACCCATGGCAGCTGCAGTGGCTAAGTGCTGAATTATACGCTCTTCAAGTTCAGTATCAGTTGCACTAATTAGTAACTGCATTAGACAAGAGAAGTAGATAAAATCAGTAGCTGTGAAGAAAAAACTTAATAGCATGCTGAATTTATATAAAATCAACAGTATAATATAATTGTTTATATATATAATCCTGTGCCCAAGAAATTGCTTGAAAATGTGCATGCTAAGAGAACTTTCAGAGGATATATAAACAACTACCTTCAAGCATATCAACCCATTTATTACTTGAGGATGACTTACAGTTTGCACAGAATCCCTCAAATCCTTTAGGAAGTCCCCAATAACTGGTACATGTTGGAGGGTCAAGCATATATGGATGCTGAAAATTTAAACAAGGTAAACTAGATTTCAGTATAAAATCAACATTTTGGAAAGTAAATATTACAGCATCTCTCGCCCAGTCATATTTATTTATATTTAAGGACCACCTGTTGGGTCTCTGCAATGCGTTCAGATGCCAGCCTTTGGATGACATTATATCATTGACTTCAAATATGTCCACAGTGTGAAATCCAAAGGCCACTATTGTCATGTCTGGCCTTCCAATTATAAACACTTCAGGAATATCTTTCAATCTGCAAAACAAGTGACAGCAATGTATGGTATTCTTGATTTTGTAACCCCTGTTAAAATATGGGAAATTTGTATATATACCCTTTTTGTAATTTCTTTGATGCTTCCATAATCTCTCTCGTGTTCTTTATATAACCTTGACAGTATAATTAAGCAAGTATCAATCTACACACATCATCGAAGACTTGTGTTAACAATAAAAAGAGATAGAGATGCACCTTCCAGCCCTAAAGACATCATGGCTGCCCAAGCTCCAACAATTAAACCTCCAGGCCTACTACCAGCTATGGTTAGGGACACATAAAGCCCACCAGACCATTCAGTAACTGCAGTATGATAAAACATAACATATATATAGTGAACATGAGAGGTTTGTTCTATATTACAAAATAAAAAAGTTATATAACTTTGAAGTCTTACTTCAAAGTTAAGGTTGCCTTCCAATTTGGGTATCATATTAAGCTTTACCGCATTTCCTGACCAGAATGACCAAATGAGCCGAATGGTCAGCTCAAAGATGAAAGAAATTCTACAAGCCCCAACCCCTGAATCAAAAATCATAGACGAAGCCACGTTGGAGTCGATGGAGGAGCCCAACTGGGGTTTGAATTTGTGGATTTGCACGATGATCAATAGTAGAGAGTATAGCGGGACGGAGATCGTGAAGGCGATTAAGAAGAAGTTGTTGGGCAAAAGCGCCGTCAGCCAGTGGCTCAGCCTTGAGCTGTTGGAGACTTGTACCTCGAATTGCGAGAAAGTGTTTTCGGAGGTAGCATCGGAGAAGATTTTGGAGGATATGGTGACGGTGATCGAGGATCAAAAGACGGAGCACGGGATTAGACAGAGAGTTATGGAGATGATTAGGGCTTGGGGCGAAAATGAAGATCTCATGTATCTGCCTGTTTTTCGTCTGACTTACACGATCAGTACTATCTCTCAAACGGCGCACCCAAAACCCCCAGCAGCAACGGCGCACCCAAAACCCCCAGCAGCAACCTCGAATCGGATGGTTCGCGACTAAGCTAACCCTTCATCCAGTGACCCAACTTCTCCACCTTTGAATGACCACCGTCCATCTCCTTATTGGCACCCGGGCCTTCCCTCAAAGGCGACAACGCCTCCGCCGACCTAAAATCCACGATCTCGCAATAAATTGATCCGGCGGCGCCACCAGATAGCTCTTGCTCCGCCTAAACAAACCCAAACTCGGCCACCAAAAGAGCAGATCTGAGAAGAAACTTGGAAATAGAGAGGGAAAACGGGAGAGGGAATGAAAAAAGAGAACGTCTTTTTAATTTTAAGTTTTAACTTAAGCGAATTTTTGCTCCGTGTTTTTGTTGATAGCTAACGTTTTTAAGAAAAAACGTTATCTAATTAAAATAAAAAAAATTCCCTTTTAAATAGATAACGTTTTTGCATATATATCTACAACGTTTTTTTAAAAAACATTGTAAAAAAAATCACAACGTTTTTATAAAAAACGTTGTCTATTAAGTGTTGTCTATTAGGTACTTTATAGTGGTGCCACTTGATTAAGTGTATTTTAGACTTTTGATTAATCAAATTTATGCATTAAAATAAAAATAAAATTGAGGAGATAATGGAGCAAAGTGACCGGCCCCATTAGGCCTTTTAAGGCAACAAAATTATGATAATCAAGTTCCTTAATTAGTAACTCTTACATCAAGTACAAGTGTGTCCATCTCCCATTAGTTGAAAATCTACTTAGCACCCTTAATCACATGATTAGACTAATTGAAAGAGACGATGTGAAGCCTTTTATCCAAGGGACAATAAAAGTATGGGGCATATTAGTTAATCACCACATTTCATTTGCTAGACATTTTTCATTTCTCTTAATCTTCTTCTTCTATTTTTTTCCCAAGCTAGCAAGATACTAAGAGAGAAAAGAGAGAGAGGGTTCGGTTTTTCTAGAGAGAAAGAGAGGTGTGATAGTTTGATTAATGCACCCTAAGATTATATACTACTTTGGTAAATCAAGGAAGGTTGCTACTAGATCAATGTATAACCTAATCTTTATCTTCTTCTTCTATTTTGTGTTATAGCTTGATTTGTTTGGGTTATGAACTAATACTCAAGATACCCTAGTTCTACATATCATTATGTGTGGAACTAAGTATCTTGAGTGTTAGATCAAAGGTTTAGAGGAATAAAATGAGCATATATTCTCCTAGGGGTAAACCCTTATTTTTCTTCCACTAAATCTTATGTAACTCAAGTTTTACAACTTGGATTTGTGATCCGTCGAGGGGGGGGGGGTGCTAGATACATGAGTTTCTAGTAAACCCAAGTGGTAGAACACAAATCTAGCAAGTATTGAAGCCATGGGGGTTGTTTTCCCCAAACAGTCCACATAAAAAGTTAAGGTTTTAAAACCCTAAAAAGCTACTGTCCCTATTTTTCTTAAGGTTGTTTCGGATAGTTTAAAGTCTTTTAAAAATCCGGAAAAAATCACAGAGGTACCTTAAGAATTTATCTACGTGTAGGAAAAAGAACGGACACGTTTCGATTTATAGGTTATGTGTAATGGCTATTTCCATAAAAGACTCCTAAATATTAACACTCGCATTTCTCACAGTGTATGCATGGGAAAAATCCGAAATGTTTACAGTATGTTCATATATGTTGTGGGAGTATACCCTGAAAATTCCAAAATTGTTTTAGCAAAACTTGATTTATGAAAAATGAAGCAAGATCCTAGTGTTTTGGGCACTTTAAAATTAGTAACTCACTTTCTAAAATTCCAAAAAAATTGGGGGATTAATTTTGGGTCATATACTATCTAAAACCAGAAAAGAAGAATTTTTGGAATCAGTTTGGTATTTTTCCTAAAAATGATGAAGTTATGATTAAAAGGAAATAAATAGTTAAATAATGTCTTAAATAAGAAAAATGTGATTTTTATGCTTGAATACTCCTAATATATAATATTATGACTATTTTAGGGTATTTTGGTAATTTATAATAAGAAATATTATTTATGATCTTTTATGGATATTAAATAAGTAGTTTTGTAAAGGGTGAACAATTAGAATTAATTGTTTATTGATCAAACAAATTATTAAAATGTTATTATGATATTAATAATATTAGAATATGATATTGTTAAGTAAATAAAAATATTAAGATTAAAGCTTCATTAAAATATTATTAAATAATTAATCTTAGATTAAAATATTATTAAAAGATTAATAATATTAAATTAAAGTATTATTAGATGATTAAAATATTATTAAGTAAATAATAATATTCGAGATTTAATAAAATATTATTAAGACAAGTTAGGTTTTGAATTCAATTATTTCGAGACCAATATGAGATGAGTTTATATACTTAATAAGCGTACTAAAACTATTCCTATGTTACATATACTAGTGTATATGGTGATGAACTTAAGAATTAAACACGAGTTGTTAGTATGATAACGAAGAACACGAAGTGTTAATAAATAAACCATAAATGGTAATCAATATTGGTACTTCACCAATGACGATTGAGTTCAGTTAGTAACGTAAAAATGTTAACAAGCCGGGATGAAGGGTAGTAAGTTGAATTGTACATTATTAATGAAATAAAGTCAACTAAGACATAGAAGAGAAAGAAGTTGGTAGAAACAATGTGATTGATTGTTTGGTAGCTAATTATAGTGTGATATGTGAATATATCATGTTGATTCTTCAAAGTCTGAGAATAGTCGAATAAATTATTTGAAGACACTTGAAGTCAAGTTTTCTTAAATGATTGTTTAACGTTCGTGTTAGTCGAGTTTTATATGATTCATTGTATTGAGTTGCATGAATGATTTTAAAGAAAGGGTCAATGCCAGTTTTAACTCAGCTGGACTATTCGTAAGAGATAGATTGAATTGTATACATATCTTTCTACATAGAAATGGTAACATTATCATATGCCAAGTATTTGGTACGGATTCAAAGGTAAGGTTTGTCTATGAACAAACAAAAAGTATTTGTCATCGTTTATATGATGGGCAAGCGAGTTTTCCAAAACTTAAACGTAAATACCTTTAACGGATGAATGTTGATCAACATAGAGTACTATAGGCTGATCACCTAGAAGTGCTCGTAAGTAATGCCGTATGTACAACCTTAGTGTTGTTATGTCCTTTTCAAGTATGAAAATAGAAAGATACTGTTCATGGTCTTTCGACCGGTTTAGAATTCCTAAACTATTATATACTTTGAGAATTGATGTTATGAATTTTTAAGTATTAATGCTTCATAATTCTTCATGGCTATTTGTTCAGTTATGGAAGATTTTCATATAATTCATGAATGTGGTATTATTATTATTCTTTGTTAGACTTGCTGAGCTTGTTATGCTCACTTCTTGCGTGAATTATATTATTGTAGTTAAAGCCGAGCATACTGAGAATGCTAAGAGAAATAGGGGCAAGACTAAGATGGACAGTTAACTAACTTTTAGTAGATTAGTATAATTGTATGTATTATACTTACGAACAACAAATGATGTAATCGGTTTATGAACCTGGGAAAGGATTTCACTTTGACGGTAATAAGAAGATAATAATTACATTCATTATGTTGTGTTTTCAATGGAATGATTGTATAGTTATGAGTACCATTTAGCACCATATGTCAGGTTGGAAGATACCCCAATTTGGGGGCGTCACAGTTTCTCAAGGAATTTATACAATTTGGGTCATTGTTGATAGATTGACGAAGTCTGCTCATTTCTCAGGTATACGAGAAACTTATACACTTGAACGTCTTGTTCGTATGTACAGAAACGAGATTGTAAGACTGCATGGTATGCCAGTATCCGTAGTTTCTGATCGAGACCAAAGATTCACTTCACAATTTTGGGTTAGTTTGCAAAAAGCTATGGGCACAGATTTATGATTTAGTTCGGAATATCATCCTCAAACTGACGGGCAGTCAGAGAGGACTATTTAAACTCTTGAGGATCTATTAAGACTATGTTTCCTTGACTTCAAAGGAAGTTGGGACAAGTTCTTTCCATTGGTAGAATTCTCCTACAATAACAGTTATCAAGCAAGTATCGGCATGGCTCCATTTGAGGTGTTCTATGGAAGAAAGTGTCGTTCTCCAGTATGTTGGGATGAGGTGGGTGACGCAACTTTGTTTGGACCAGAATTGGTACGCATGACTATGAAAAAGATTCAAATGATTCGGAAACGTATAAAAACCTCACAAGATCGACAAAAGAGTTATGCTGATCTTCATCAAAAGGACGTGGAATTCAATGTTGGAGAACATGTGTTGTTACGTGTTGCTCCATGGAAGGAAGTTACGAGATTTGGAAAGAGAGGAAAGCTCAATCCTTGATTCATTGACCCATTTAAAATCCTTGACCGAGTAGGAACTATGGCCTATAGACTCGCGTTACCGCCAAGTATGTCTCGTGTTCATAATGTTTTTCACATATTCATGTTATGTAAATATGTGGAAGACCCGAACCACATTATTGAGTTAGAACCGGACGAAATAGCGGAAGATTTAATGTATGAAGAGGTTCTTGTTAAAATCTTGGATAAGAAAAAACATATTCTACGCTCCAAGGTTATACCTCAAGTCAAAGTTTTATGGAGAAACTACGATATTGAGGAAATGACCTGGGAGTTAGAATCTGAAATAAAATCAAGGTATCCTCACCTCTTCGATACACCAGGTATGTACTCTAATTTCAAGGGCAAAATTTCATTAGAAGGGGAAGTTGTAAGACCTTAACTTTTATGAATAAAGATGAATTTTCTATAAATATTATTTTCGAATATTAAGAAGCAAATTTGATATAATGTTATAGTCATGGGTAATATTTATAAATTTTGCAAAGTACGCAAGTTGTTATATTATATTCGATTAGTCGGGGAATATTTGTTTTAACAGGAAATATTCGTATGACGACACAATCATGTGTGGACCCCACAACGGAATTATTTTCGGAATGAGAAAATGATAAAAATGCCTTTTATAAAAATAACGGCGAAAGATGTACCGTTAACTGTTGAAATACCCGGTGTTAAAAGTACAGTAATACGCGTGGTTGTATAGTAGCACACGATATTGATTATTTATGTCGACGTGAGAAGTCACTTAGTTTTGTTCAATTATTGCTACAGTAATTACTGCATAGTATCTCACGTTATTTGATTCAATTATTATCAATATTTTATATATTATTAAATCAATAATTGAGATGACAAGTTATTCATGTTATTATTTGCATAATTAACAATATCTAGAAAGTTTTGTCGAGAAAAGGGGTTTGGTCACCTAATTGGCGCCAATAGGGAGAAATCCTTATCGGAAAGCCCCCTCTTTCCTGTGAACGATCTGGTTGTTAATATTGCGAGTGATAATAATATGAATAAATGTTGATAAAAACATTGAAGGGATTTTTATGAAGTATTTGTTGTAAATGTTGTTTATTATATGGACCCCCATTTACCCATTTTTTAAAATAATCGGTAGAAGGTTATTTAGTATATATAATAATAATAATAATATGTGGGGGCCACATGTGGGGTCAGGGGGAATTTGTGTTTGTCACGGGAGGTTGGATGATGATAAAAGAAGGAGAATAATTATTAATTTTATTATTATTATAAGTTTTGTTTTTTTATAAAAATATAATATATTATATTTTATTATGCATAGTATTTGTATAGTGCCTGCATAATGTTTGTATAGTAAATTATAAAAAAAATCAGATGATTTGGCGGGCCCGTGAGAAATCTATTATGCAGTCTGTGATTTCTAAATTCAAATAGTATTCTTTCCATTCTCCTATAAATAAAATGCTTAGTTAGAATTGAAAATCACACCAGAATCAGAGAATTCTTCTTCTATAATATTGAGCGTATTTCTTTAGAGTTTTAAGAAGCTTTAAGCGTAGAAAATAATGAAAGTTTTCTTCAAGAATACCCCCGCTATACCAGTTGGAATACTTTTCTTTTTAAGGTAGAGGATATTATTTTTGTTCAGTATTCATATGAAATAATATTTTCTTCCATACTCTGTAGTATGTAAGTAATATTATTTCGTTTCAGATTTCGAATTCTACACTCATTTTGTTAAAGTTTTGGTTTTTATACTCCATGAAATTAGTAAAAACCTTGATATTTGCGCTTCATCCAGTATCTTTTTATGGAAATATTATTCTGAGTATTCTTGATAAGTTTTAACTTTTTCATGCCAGAGTACTATTCACGGGGTACTATTCACTCAGTTACTATTCACCCGGGGTACTATTCATGACAAAAATTGATTTCTTTTCGGTCCAAATCATTTTTGATATAATATTATTCTTGAATTTTACCCCAAAAAGTAGTATCATGTTGACAATTTGGACATTATTGAATTATGGATAAATTAAATTATAAATCTTTAAAAATTTATCCTTTGCTTTCTTTTAATTGAATTCTTATATCATTGTCATAATCTTCATGCTAATATTGTTATGAAAGTCATCTTTGGCGCGTAGCGCATAGATGGACTTGGTATGATTATGACCAGGGATTATTCGGTATAATCATAACCGAAATATTTCAAATGATGTGGTAAAACCCGTAGTGCATTAATGGATAGTTGTTGGCATGATCATGACCATTGAAGAAAATACGAATATCATTGGCCCGTAGTGTATGGATAATTTGTGGTCGTGATACTAATAAATATCTTTGGCCGTAGTATAGGGATGATTCCATGATGTGAATTATTTATTAAGCTGAGTCTCAGCGATAAAACTGTTGATAAAATTTTCAAACCATAGAAGATAGTAGATATCATGCTCTACTTGAATCTTCTAATGGATTGCTTATTTCGCTGCAGTTAAACTTGATGTCTATTGTATTTTATCAGTTTAACACTATTGAAGACTAGCGATAAATTATTCTGCATTATCTTAGTCATAATATTTCTTACTGGGTTAGTTGAGCTCACCCTTTGATTTCATTGTTCTCTTCAGGAAATGAGAATATAGTTGGGACTAGTCAGGGAACGGAGTGACGGTCCATGCGTTTGCTTTAGTAGTCCTAACTAATTTATGAAATAGTGTGAAAATAAATGTAATAATATTGAATTTGAGTTTGGATATTGTCTAGAAGACAATATTCATGTAAAAACTCTCAGCTACACTTTTGGTTATATTGTATAATTAAGTTTGTATTTGAATTCTGTACCATGTATTTGATGACTCAAGATGGGTGATGTGTACCTATTTTGGGGGCATCACATCAAGGCTCACTAAATAGAGTTCGATATATATATATATATATATATATATAAAAGAAATAAAAAAGCCACGGACCAAAGTCCGTGAAAAATCGTGTGTGCAAAAGTGAAGAAAGGCTTTAAGAAATGCAAGAAGTCTTACAGAGGGCTGCTAAGAAGACTTCAAGTGGCTTTAATTGAATGAACACTCGGTTTCCACCAGTAAAAAATTGCAAAGTATAATCTCACAAGTGTTTAAAATTAGAAAGCACTCAGTTTGTAGTGTGTACAGAGCAAAATGGACAGGGCTTCCTCGCCTTTTTTTTTTCAAAATGGCCACCCAAAGCCCTCTATTTATAGAGGCGGGAGCCACAGGTTTACCTGCGGCTATCTGGGGTGCCCCGGGCTACGTAGTCCCCGCCGTCTCGAAGTGCATGCACGGATGTAACGCGTTGTCCGCTGAAACCTTCATAACTTTCAATCCGGACATCTGATTAAGGTGTATGATACCTTTCCAGAATTCTATTGTCGAGATCTACACAATGACATGGGATAAGTGGTTGTACAAAGTCGGGAAGATAGGGCCATGCCTAGATCTTTGGTTCTGCAAATTCCATTTAGTGTGCTGTCTTTTGTAGTAGTTACTCAGGATTTGAGCTATGATTCTTGTAAAACACTTCTGTGTGTAATGTATGTTAAAATGTTGTTGAGATCGTACAATATAGATTCGAGGTGGCAAAATGATGATTTTTCCCATTACCGGGGTTATCTCCGGTTTGAGCTGATGTAGCAGTCGTTGCTCAGGGTTATCTCTGAGATTGGGCTGCTGTAAGTGCATAATGTCCTCAGGATTATCTCTGAAGTGTGCCTGACCTCCCGGGGTTATCTCCGGGACTAGAACTAAGTGCCTCGGGGTTATCTCTAGAGTTAAAGCTGACTGCAAGTGATTGAAATGAGCTTTTTTAGGGTTATTTCCAGAACTACAACTGCATCCCTCGGGGTTGTCTCCAAGGTTAGAACTAGAACTCCTGGGGTTGTCTCCAGGACTGAGTATCTCGGGGTTATCTTTGAGATAGAAAACTGAGTATTTCGGGGTTGTCTCCAGAACTGGAACTGCACTCCTCGGGGTTGTCTCCAAGGTTAAAACTTAAACTCCCGGGGTTGTCTTCGGGATGGGAACTGGGTATCTCGTGGTTGTCTCCGAGATGGAAAACTGAGTATTCCGGGGTTGTCTCTAGGACTGGACTGATTTGTCATCCAAGGTTATCTATGAAAGATGATTCTGCCCTCCTACAATGTTAGTAACATGAATACAAAAATTTTGAGTGTCTACAGATGCCCCTCTTTATCATATTCATGCAATGTAATGGCATGGATAAGATAAAGAATGCTAGACACTTGAAATGTGACAAGATAATCATGATGCAATGTACTGCATCATGATATATATGCATGATGTATGTGGTTTGTTTGACCATTTACCAATGGGGTGATGACTGTTTTCGCGACTTCTGATGAGGACTGGAGTTATCATTGATGATCCTGATGAACTGCTTTGATGTGTACTCCAAAGCTCTCAGGAACTTCTAGGATGTTGACGTTGGGGTTATCACAAAAGTCCTAAATCTTTGGTACAGACTTCCAACTGAGGATGTATCTCTCATATACAAGAGACACTGGGGATTTATGCTTTATCTTATAAAGATATGTATAATATATTCCATCATCGATCCTCCCCGATGAGGATGTTATTTCCATGGTTGTATTGTCAGGTCATTCCACTGCTATATCAGAGTTACTACTAACAGTCTGTGTTGTCAGGGCTGCCTGACCCTCGCTGAAATGTACTTCAACGGATGAGATCCCTGCTGGGGATAACGTCAAGCTGCTTAACCTTCATTGACGTGTGCATCAACGGATGAGATCATCGGATAACTTCTGATACCTTGCTGGATTCACTTGCCAGTGACTAAATGTCGTCATAGTTGCTTGACCTTCGTTTATGTCTACATCAACGGATGAATTGGATAAAGTTTATGCTGGGGAGAAATGTTTTGGAGTTACAACCCTGAACTGATGGCATCAGACCTTTGTGAGGTATTGCCGAGTATAGTTTGCAATAGTTATGATCATCGGTATAGTAAACCCTACGTCTGGCCGAATACCAATGAGTGATATGGAGACCCGAAGTTTGGTCTCTAAAAACCAGGATTTTAGAATTTTTTGCTCAATCGCGTAGCATTTGTTTTCTTGATTTGACCTTTTCAACTTACAAGACCTCCTTTGCAAATTAAATTGGATTGAGCCGGATGGATGGGCCCTACCCAAGGGAGCCACAGGTACACCTGTGACCAGTCGTGGGTGGCTTTAAGGCACCTATTTCTTTTAAAAGTCATTTTTAAGTTGTTCCGCATAGAGAATCTGAGAGCATTTCTTCAGATCTACTTAGTTCGGGCAGCTTTCTGCAAAATCTGTCACTGTACAAGCGTTGTACATTGTCCTGGTACCGTATGCATGTCTTCTTTTCTAGTTTTAATTCGTTAGAAAATGAGTTATCACATGAAAAGCTTCTAAACACATAGTAGTTAATATGCATGCTCATATGACTTGATAAAAAATATTCAACATAGTAAATGTTAGTATTTAATCATGCCTGAACATAATGATGTGAAAAAAATTTACTTTTGAAATAGTCAAATTGGAACCTTTTTATGCTATTTCTTATCCTATTTGAGGACAAATGAGAAAAGATGGTAAAGCAAAGTAATCCTGGTAATTTGGCTACCCTTACTGATTATGACTTTGGTAGTGTAATACATATAAGATGTTTATGGCTGTGGGTAGGTGTGCTACTGAATGGCCACCTAGTCATGCCTATGCGCATGTGGATAGTCTTATTTATAAAGGAGACTCTGGCAAAATGTTTCCAAAATGTAGGCATTAGATAGACATGTTTTTTTAACTCTATTGTAAGCGTATGTTAAAGTAATGCATGCATGCATATAGTCATAAAATGCATTTGAAAAAGCTCCAGGTTAGAATTTACTACACCCTTTCTGAGATGATTTGGAGACTTGTGTCCAGGTATATATGGATCTAGATAGGCCAAGTAGTTCCCGCAGGACCACTTCAGGTGAGCAGAGGAGGGCTTCTGATGTGCCTCGATCCCGTTCAGTCAGACAACCTCGTCGTCTGGTAGAGGCGATGATATGTCTTATCCAGGTTGAGGTACCAAATGTTTGAAAGTAGTATGCATACAAGCCAATCATGTATGATGATAAAACATATACTTTGTAATCAATCTTATTTATTTATTAATAAAAGAATTATTTATTAAAGGCATTTATTGTCTACATGGTGCTTCTTTAATAATATGTGATAAACCCATAGTTTTAAGCAATGCTTTTAGAATCATGATGAGATCATGCTAATGAGATCTAAATTCTTAGATAGCTTAAAACTAAAATGTTCCCAATCAATGGATTACTAAAAAGGGGATTAGTGAATCCAGATAGATTGGTACGTACGTTGTTTGCTCATTGGATGAATGCTTGATCTCATGACATTTATGTTGAGACACTAAAGCAAGTATGTAGGTGCTTATTAGAGAATAAGTTCACTGAACGTGACTCGCTAAGGAATACCTAATGGAGTTTTACTTGTCTGCCAATAAGAATTCCTGTAGTGATAGTAGTACAAATGATCCTTAGACTTGAGATCATCATAGTATCTTATATATAATGAATTACACTTTGACTTATTCCTTAAGACTCTTAGAGTATATCAAAGAGTATGCTTGAGTGTTATAAGTTATATATGAAGATAATGAATGATCAATAAAGAATCTACCACTTCTAGTAAAAGAAGAGAAATGTCCTATGTGATTCGATAAATGACAACCTAGGAATCCTTGGCCAAGGTGGAATGAAATTAGAAAGTAGTTTCTAATTTGCATTCAATAGGAGTTGTTCATTTAGGAATCGAAATACATATAATTAAATAAAATAAGACTTGACAGTAATTCCATGTCTTATATTTAATTGGGACATTGTATGGTGGAAGGTTTGAATTGTACAGTAACTATTAACTCAAATGTTATTTTATGATTAATGTTGAAATCAATATTATCAGGAAAGTCGTTGATCGCTAGGGAGGATTATCCCTATTGTAAAAAAAATATTATTTATTTAAATAAATTAATCATTTAATTTATTTATTTAAATAAGATTAGAATTTTTCTAATTGATTTATTCACAACCGGTTTAATATAGAGAACCTAAAGGGTCACACCAAAAAAAGAAGAATAATTATTTAAGAAGTTAATGGCATAATCGTAATAATATGTTATGTATATTTAATTTAATCTATGGTGATAGAATAAATTAAATAGGTTAATATTTATTATTTAATATTTTAGAAATATTAAATATAAATTAATAAGAGGAGTCTTATTAATATTATTACAATTATTATTATTTTAATTTTTAAAAGAGTTTAGGAATTAATTTAATATAAGTACTCTCATTTATTCCTAATAGGATTAGGAGAGAAAATTAGTTAAAGGGGTTTAATTAATTATCCATAATAAGATTAGGCAGCCCATTTAATTAAAAGAGTTTAATTAAATAAATAATACCTTATTTTAATTAAATAGGGTTACCTGATATCTTTATAAGAGGGGTCTTATATCAGATATCAGATATACGTAATTCCAATAGTTAGAGAGTACGCCCCTTTTCTATAGAGATAAGAAAAACTTAGGTTTGAGTCAATACACCCTTCTTCTTAAAAAATTTTCTTCCTTGGTGGATCACCTCTAGAGGCCATACATTTGGGTGACTAACATTGATCTAATGAAGGAATCTACCTAGAGATTCAAGGAGATCGCGGAGAAGTAGGAGGTGAACTCGTACCTGTGGAAGCTAGCATCTACAAGGGTATGATTCCATATTTTCTTGTTCTTCATTTTAATTAATAATATGCATAAAGGATGATCCAGGTAATTGGTTTGTGAAAAATTTTAAAATCTGAATTTATTTTGCTTCCGCTATTTTGGCAATTTGATTGCTACTTTGATTTTCATAAATTCCTTATAGTGGCATCAGAGCTAAACTTTATGCAAATTATTAGTTGTTATGATTCCATATATGTATGGGTATATATTTTGAAAAATTTATTGGGCATAAGTTGTTATATAAAATAATTATCTTATGAAAAAAAATTATTTTTGCCGAAAACTATTTTCGGAAGCCGTTTTTTATTGAATCCGTGGGTAACTTGAATCATGATACCTCTTATTAGCAGGTGATATATATATATATATATATATATATATATATATATATATATATATATATATATATATAATATAAAACAGAGCGGAGAGAGAAAATAGACAAATGTCACATCAAATTTACGTCAGCTGCTCTCTCTCTCATTCCAGTTTATTCAAATTTCAAACTCTCTATCTATTCTACCACATACACAGAGCTCTCTCTCATTCCCCCTACATAGAAATATGTGTTCTCATTATGTTTCAGATTTACAATTGTTTAATTTTGACTCACATATTTCGATAATTTTTAAATTTCAAATATTTTCAAGTATATATTGAAGGATACATGGTGTAAGCTGTAAAGGGTCTTATACTCAACATGTTGTTTCTCTATTTTCTGCATGTATGTATTCTTTGTGTTTCGTCTTTTGTAAAGTTAGCTAATTATACATGGTTATGATGATTTTGGGTATGGAATTATGGTTTTTATGGTGGTTTGGATATGTATGGATGATTGTAGTTTTGTAAACATGTTTAGATTTTTTTGGATATCTATTTTTAAAGGAAACTCTGCCGAAATTTCTTGAAATTAGTAGCGACTAGCTTGATATTTTGGTGGTTGAATGTATTGATGATTGAGTATTATTAATTTCTTCATATATGTATTTTTTTGTGTTCCGTATTTTGTAAATTTAACTAATTATACATGGTTATGATTATTTTGGGTATGGAATGATGATTTTTTTGTTGGTTTGGATATGTGTGGATGATTGTAAGTTTTATAGACATGTTTATATTTGTCTGGATATCTATTTTTAAAGGAAATTCTATCGAATTTTTTGAAATTAGTAGCGACTAGCTTGATGTTTTGGTGGTTAGATATGTGTTGATGATTGTGTGTTCCGTATTTTGTAAAGTTAACTAATTATACATGGTTATGATGATTTTGGGTATGAAATGATAATTTTTTTTGTGGTTTGGATATGCAATGATGATTGTAAGTTTTGTAGACAGGTTTAGAATTTTCTGGATATTTATTTTTAAAAGAAATTTTGCCGAAATTTCTTAAAATTAGTACCGACTAGCTCGATGTTTTGGTGGTTGGATATGTATTGATGATTGAGTATGTATTAATTGTTGTGGTGATATGCGTCTTTAGATAATGTAATATTTTTCAAATTTTAATTTAATTTTTCGTTACACCGTGCCTTCAGGCATGGGTTATAGCTAGTGTATTGATGATTGAGTATGTATTAATTGTTGTGGTGATATGTGTCTTTAGATAATGTAATATTTTTCAAATTTTAATTTAATTTTTCGTTACACCGTGCCTTCAGGCACGGGTTATAGCTAGTATATATATATGATTAGTTACGTTTTTTCTCCTAGAAATCTTATATCTTATATATATATATATAGGGTCTCTATCCACAGCAACCGGTTGTTGGGGAGCAACCCCTTTTGTCTAGCCGGTACAAGCTGTACCAGCTTATAAAACAAAAAAAAAAATTCTAAGGCCGGTACAGCTTGTACCGGCTGGACAAAAGGGGTTGCTCCCCAACAACCGGTTGCTGTGGATGGAGACCCATATATATATATATATATATGATAAGTTATATTATATATATATATATATATATATATATATATATATATATATATATATATATATATTGTACTACATCTGATCCTGAAGACGAAAAGGAGTAGATTATATATATTATATATATTTTTTAATAACCGAAGCTATTTCTTTGGTTCTTAAAAATCATGATCACAGTTCCCCATTTTACAAGGTGGAACGGTTTGTATTCAAGCGCACGGATATTATATATTATATAATATTATATATATATATAATATATATATTTTAATAATTTTATATTTAAAATAAAGAGTTTATTTTAATTTTGAAATTGGATTTCATGCAATTTATAAATGCCCATTAAATGATACTCATATATATATGGAATGATTTTATTTATTAATACATATGATGATATGTATGATAATAAATGGGATTGATTATGGACTATTGACCAATGTGATTGGATTTATTTTGGTTGGATGTTTGAATGAATGAGTTTTATTAAATGGGGTCTGCGTACCTCGTCTTTTTTGGTTTTCTTCTTGATGTAAATTTTATCTCTCTCATACGTACTTCCCCTTGACTGCTAATCAAGGTTTCTATTTAAAATTAAATAGTTTAATTGTATAGGAATAGTTAGAATTTTTCAAAGAATCGGAGATCAAGGAGCGCTCGAAGACCCGTTTGTAATGGAGCCCGGGTTTAAATGTAATAGTTATATTTAAATATTTGTTCTTTCACCCTAGGGTTTGACCTTTTGGTTCACTTGGTGGCTCTAGTAAAGCAAACTAGAATAAAAGTCCATAATCAATCCGGATAGAATATAGTATTCTATATGTGCATGCTAGTATTATATATATTATATATTATGCAAACATTCTTCGCATGTTTAATAATATGATGCGTATTATATATATATATATATATATATATATATATATATATATATATATATATATATATATATATATATATATATATATTTGCATGCGCGCTAAACAAGATGAGACTAAATAATAACAAATCCCTCAGAGTTTTTATATGTCTTAAGTGTTTAAAGATATTTAAAATATTGAACGTCGCCTTCTAGCATGATAAAATTAATAGAGTATTAAATATTTAATATGAGTTTGTTTTGTCACCACAAGGCAAGTATTAAATATTTAAGATGTTAATTTATCACATTTGATGCTTATAAAGAAAATTGAACAATATTAATTTGTTGTGTCGCCACAAGGATAATATTTTTCTTTTTTGAATATATGGAAGTGCTAGGTTGGATTTAACTTAGATAATTTTGATTCGGATGTGCCACCACTTGATCAAAATAATCTAAGAGGCAAAAAATAAGGAGTTACATGATGATGTAATTGACAAAGAGTTGTCTACCTATTTATTTATATATAGTTTGTTGTATCACCACAAGGCTATATATATTTAAATGAGATCCTTATTCTCACTAGCAAAAACATTATTTAGATTTTGCCGAACTATATAAATGAGGGTAATATAGTTTGAAAAAAATAGTGGGAGATACAAATATAAAATAAGACCTAATTTATTTTGGTAATTAATTAAATGAATGTTTGCTAAAATATTATCTTTTACATGCAGAATTTTGAAAATGTCACATTCACTAATTTCAGTGCATAGAATACTTGATGCTAACAAACTGACCAGACCAAATTACACGGACTGATTAAGGAATCTGAGAATTGTTCTCACTGCTGAAAAGATTTCTTATGTCCTAAATTCGCTCATACCTGCAAAAGTTGCAAAGACAACCTCTGAGGAAGAGATTGCTACTTTTAAACAGTGGCAAGATGATGCATCTGTGGCTCAATGCATCATGCTTGCATCCATGAGTAACGAGCTTCAGCGTCAGTATTAAACCATGGATTCTCCTACTATGCTACTACACCTTCAAGAGTTGTATGGTGAGCAAAGTAAGACTGCTAGATATGAAATATCTAAGGAGCTCTTCCGATCTCGGATGACCGAGGGTACTACTGTTGAGACTTATGTCCGAAAGATGATTAATTTGATTGAACATCTAGGACAGCTTGGGTTCGTCATGGATGGGGAGTTGAGTCAAGATTTGATCTTGCAGTCACTTTTTGACACCTTCTCACAATTTGTTGTGAATTTTCACATGAATAAGTTAGATGTCAGCTTTCCTGAATTACTTAACATGTTGAAAACTGTTGAATGTCACTTCCCGTCCAAGAAGAACCATGTCTTACTGGTGGATGATTCTTCCAAGAAAAAGAAGAGGCCCAAGGTATCTTCTGAAAAGAAGAAATCCAAGAAGGCTAAGGGAAAGGCGAAAGTGGAGGATCAAAAGAAACCTGATCCATTTAGCAAAGGAATTTGGTTCCATTACAATAAGCCGGGTCACTGGAAGAGGAACTGCAAGGATTATCTTGCGGAACAAAAGTAGAAGAAGCTTGGAGAAGCTTCGAAAACTAATTAAGGTTTGTTTATGATTGAAATTAATTTTTCTGAAAGTCAATCTTCTACTTGGGTATTGGATACTGGCTGTGGTTCTCATATATGTAATATTATGTAGGGACTGGTCAGAAGTAGAAAGCTGAGCAAGGATGAGGTCGTCCTACGAGTGGGAAATAGAGTAAAGGTTGCTGCATTAGCTGTAGGAACTTATTGTTTAGCACTCCCTATGGGCAAGTTCATTAATTTAAATAATTGTTATTTTGTTCCAAATATCATTAGAAACATTATTTCGATCTCTATATTGGATATGGATGGTTTTAATATTATAAAAAAGAACAACAGTTGTTCTATTTATAATGATAATGTTTTATATGGTGTTGGTAATTTGCGAAATGGACCTTATATACTTGACTTGCATAAAAATATACTTCAAATTGAACAAACTAAGAAAAGAAAAAGATATGATGTTAATTATACCTTCACGTGGCATTGTAGACTCGGTCATATTAATGAAACAAGATTATCCAAGTTGCATAAAGATGGGCTCCTAGAGCTATCGGATTATGAATCATATCCAACTTGTGAATCTTGTCTCATGGGCAAAATGACTAAATCTCCTTTTAGTGGAAACGGAGAGAGAGTTACAGAGTTGTTAGCGTTGGTACACACAGATGTATGTGGACCTATGACAACGACTGCACGAGGAAGGTATTCTCATTTTATTACATTCACTGACGATCACTTAAGATTTGGATATGTGTATTTAATGAAATACAAATCTGAATCATTTGAAAAGTTCATAGAGTTCAGAAGTGAAGTAGAGAAGCAAACTGGTAGGAGTATTAAGATTCTTCAATCTGATCGAGGAGGAGAATATTTAAGTGGTGAGTTTCTCAATTGTCTCAAAGAAAATGATATAATCTCACAATGGACTCCACCAGGGACGTCAAAGATGAATGGTGTATCTGAAAGGAGAAATCGAACATTGTTGGACATGGTTTGATCCATGATGAGCTTTACCAACCTTCTAGTTTTCTTCTGGGGATATGCCTTAGAATCGGCTACATACCTACTTAACAAGGTACCTACAAAATCCGTCCCCAAGACCACATATGAGTTATGGACAAGGAGGAAACCAAATCTTAAGCATGTTAAGACTTGGGATTGTCCAGCTTATGTCAAAAAATTTGAAAACGATAAGCTACAGACTAGATTTGACAAATATAGATTAATGGGATACCCTAAAGAAATATCAGGGTATTATTTCTATCATCCAACTGATCAAAAGGTGTTTGTTGCGAAATATGCTGCCTTCTTGGAAAAGGAGTTTATCCTTGAAGGGGTCAGTGGGAGTAAGATATATCTTGAAGAGGTTTAAGAACCACAAAATACTACAGATCAAAGTGAGGTACCTAACCAAGTAGAGATTCCTTCTATACCACACCCTATTCATAAATCTGGAAGAGTATCGAAGATACCTGATAGGTATGGACTTGTCATAGAGGATGACAATGAGGTACGCATCATAAATGATGATGATCCATTGAATTATGAACATGCTATGAATAGTAAAGACTCAGAGAAGTGGCAAGAAGCCATGAAATCCGAGATAGACTCCATGTATGAAAACCAAGTATGAACTTTGGTTTCACCACCTGAAGGCATTACGCCTATTGGGTGTAAATGGGTCTTGAATAGAAAGACTGGAGTAGATGGCAAGGTAGAGACCTATAAGGCCCGACTGGTCGTAAAAGATTTCAAACAAAGACATGGAGTTGACTATGACGAAACCTTCTCACCAGTAGCAATGCTTAAGTCCATTCGGATTTTGCTTACGATTGCAGTTTACCATGACTACAAAATTTGGCAGATGGACATGAAAATGGCCTTCCTCAATGGGAAACTTGAGGAAGATGTGTATATGACACAAGCCAGAGGGATTTGTTTCAAAGGTTAGAGCAAATCAAGTTTGTAAGCTACAACGATCCATTTATGGATTGAAGCAAGCTTCTCGTAGGTGGAACATTTGTTTTGATGAGATAATCAAAGAGTTTGATTTTATCAAAAATGAGGATGAACCATGTGTGTACAAGAAGGTTAGTTGGAGCGCTATTTTATTCCTCGTATTATATATTGATGATATATTACTAATAGGGAATGATATTCATATGCTACAATCAATTAAAATCTGCTTATCTAAACACTTCTCCATGAAGGACTTGGGAGAAACATCCTATATTTTGGGGATAAAGATCTATAGAGATAGATCTAAAAGGATGCTTGTCTTATCCCAAGGAACGTACATTAACTCAATGCTAAAGAAGTTTAGCATATAAGATTCCAAAAGAGGTCTCATGCCGATGAGCCATGGAATAAATCTCTCCACGAAACAGGTCCCAAAGACACCTGAAGAGAGAGAGCGTATGAGCAAGATTCCTTATGCTTCAGTAATAGGATCTATCATGTACGGTATGATATGTACTAGACTAGATGTCGCTCATGCACTTTGTGTAACAAGCAAATATTAGTCAAATCCAGGAGAAGAACACTGGAAGGTAATGAAAAATATTCTAAAGTACTTAAGAAGAACTAAGGATGTATTTCTTGTCTACGGTGGGTCTGAATTAAAACTAGAGGGCTTCACAGACTCAAGTTTTCAAACAGAACAAGATGATAGTAAATCCATTTCGGGGTATGTGTTTACCTTAAACGGTGGCGCAGTGAGTTGTAAGAGTTCCAAACAGCAAACAGTTGCTGATTCAGTGATAGAGGCATAGTACATAGCTACAAGTGAAGCCGGAAAGGAAGCTGTTTGGATGAAGAAGTTCAGTATCGAACTTGGTGTGGTTCCTAGCATTACAGGACCTGTGCCTTTATTTTGTGACAACATTGGAGCTGTTGCGCAGGTTAAGGAACCCAGGTCTCATTAGAAATCCAAACACGTGTTGTGGCAGTTTCATTTGATCAGGGAGATCATTGAAAGAGGAGACGTCACCGTGGAGCGTGTGGACTCAAAAGACAATATTGCAGATCCATTTACTAAAGAGTTAACACAACAGCAGTTCGATCGTCACTCAGAAAAGATGGGTATGAGATACCACAGCGATTTGCTTTAGTGCAAGTGGGAGATTGAAAGTAGTATGTATATAAGCCAATCATGTATGATGATAAAGCATATACTTTGTAATCAATCTTATTTATTTATTTATTAATAAAAGAATTATTTATTAAAGACATTTATTATCTACATGGTGCTTATTTTAATTATATGTGATAAACCCATAGTTTTAAGCAGTGCTTTTAGAATCATGATGAGATCATGCTAATGAGATCTAAATTCTTAGATATCTTGAAACTAAAATGTTCCCAATCAATGGATTACTAAAACGAGGGTTTACTGAATCCGGATAGATTGGTACGTACGTTGCTTGCTCATTGGATGAGGATGATTGATCTCATGATTATTTGTGTGGAAACACTAAAGCAAGTATGTAGGTGCTTATTAGAGAATAAGTTCACTGAACGGGACTCGCTAAGGAACACCTAATGGAGTTTTACTTGCTTGTCAATAGGAATTTCTGTAGTGATAGTAGTACAAATGATCCTTAGACTTAAGATCACTATAGTATCTTATATATAATGAATTACACTTTGGCTTATTCATTAAGACTCTTAGAGTATATCAAAGGGTATGCTTGGGTGTAATAAGTTATATATGGAGATAATGAATGATCAATAAAGAATCTACCACTTCTAGTAAAAGAAAAGAAATGTCCTATGTGATTCGATAAATGACAACCCAGTAATCATTGGCCAAAGTGGAATGAAATTAAAAAGTAGTTTCTAATTTGCATTCATTAGGAGTTGTGCATTTAGGAATCGAAATACATATAATTAAATAAAATAAGACTTGACAGTAATTCCATGTCTTATATTTAATTGGGACATTGTATGGTGGAAGGTTTGAATTGTACAGTAACTATTAACTCAAAGGTTATTTTATGATTAATATTGAAATCTATATTATCAGAAAAGTCGTTGATCGCTAGGGAGGATTATCCCTATTGTAGATTTAATATTATTTATTTAAATAAATTAATCATAAAATTTATTTATTTAAATAAGATTAAAATTGTTCTTATTGATTTATTCACAACCGGTTTAATATAAAGAACCTAAAGGGTCACAACATAAAAGGAAGAATAATTATTTAAGAAGTTAATGGCATAATCGTAATAATATGTTATGTATATTTAATTTAATCTATGGTGATAGAATAAATTAAATAGCTTAATATTTATTATTTAATATTTTAGAAATATTAAATATAAATTAATAAGGAGTCTTATTAATATTATTATAATTATTATTATTTTAATTTCTAAAAGAGTTTAGGAATTAATTTAATATAAGTACTCTCATTTATTCCTAATAGGATTAGGAGGGAAAATTAATTAAAGGAGTTTAATTAATTATCCCTAATAAGATTAGGCAGCCCATTTAATTAAAAGAGTTTAATTAAATAAATAATATCTTATTTTAATTAAATAGGGTTACCTGATATCTTTATAAGAGGAGTCTTATATCAGATATCAGATATACGTAATTCCAATAGTTAGAGAGTACGTCCCTTTTCTATAGAGATGTGAAAAACTAGGGTTTGAGCCAATACACCCTTCTTCTTGAAAATTCTTCTTCCTTAGTGGATCACATCTAGAGGCCATACATTTGGGTGGCTAACATTGATCAAATGAAGGAATCTACCTAGAGATTCAAGGAGATCGCGGAGAAGTAGGAGGTGAACTCCTACCTGTGGAAGCTAGCATCTACAAGGGTATGATTCCATATCTTCTTGTTCTTCGTTTTAATTAATAATATGCATAAAGGATGATCCAGGTAATTGGTTTGTGAAAATTTAAAAATTTGATTTTATTTTGCTTCTGCTATTTTTGTAATTTGATTGGTACTTTGATTTTCACAAATTCCTTACAATGTTGAGGACGAGGAGGAGGATGTACCAGTTGCGGACCTTACTCCTGCTGCTCATGTTCCCCGTAGGGATTTTCCAGGCATTCAGATGACGATCCTAGAGCTTCTGGGTGATTTAAGTCAAAACCCCTCGGTTTACTTGCATGCAAACGCGGTACAAACTGGATTTGATATTCCTTTTATCCTATTGATGATGAGCAATGATTCTGATGTTGATCTTCTTTTGTGATGTAGGTTCCCAGCTTTATGCAGCCTCGAGGGAACTGGTTCAACATTCACTCTGTATATCTGGCTCTGTATCTCGATTATCAAGCGATTATGCACGGTTGGGGCTTTGAGGTGTTCTTTTCCATCCTCCCCCATCGTTATCCTTGGGGTTATCTGAGGGCATTGTCTAAGAGTTGGTTTCACCAGACTCAGTCTCTCCATTTGTTAGACTGTGAGGTGATAATGACGCCAATACATTGGCGGTTTATCACACGTATAGAGTTTAAAGGGGCGCCAGTGCCTTGTATGGCAGATATTACCCCGACTGCCATCGAATCCTTGCTAGGAGTCCCGGCTGAGGTGCTTAAGGGTAAGACAGTTCACACCGGTCCTTTGTGCAAGGATGCTATGAGTGGGCTGTTGAGTGAGCTCATACCCGATGATGTGAGAGTTAGGGATCTCATTCTTTTGCGATTGTTCCTGATGATCATTAGGGGCTGCTTCATAGTGGATAACTTTTCTATGGTATCATTCACTTTGGTGAGCACCACATAAGATGTGGACCGTATTGGAGAGTATGACTGGGGTTCCTATACCTTCGCCTATTTCCTCAGGAGCATGCGCATGCGTTCGCAGGGCTTGACAGAGGCTTGGCTATGATTCTACCCATTTCTGCTGGTGAGTATTTCTCTTTTGATTTCCCATGAATAGGTTAAGAGTGTTGACTTACAGCAGATGTTTACCTTTGTGTTGGCAGTTTTGGGCCTATAAGAGGCTCTCATGTTTGCGTCCTATGAGTGTATTAGGTTTAGATACCTATCCACAAGGACGGTGATGACATCACTCCATACAGGAGGAGGTTCCTGTAGCTAAGGGTTTCACCCATTGTCATCTATAGTTGGAGTTGTTGACAACTGATGCTATCACTTGGATTCCCTATTCTAGGGAACATTAGGTCATTGGAATTGAGAATGGGTACCCGACTGGTGTCGAGTACATGATATCCACCCGTTAAATTCCTCTCTTCACAGATGGAAGATGGGAGCTCTATTTGGGAGAGCGTGCTATTAGGAGCAGCACAGGGGAGATTCGTGTACTGATCTTGCCTCCTGTTAGGCGTTATTGGAATGTGTCGTAGTCGCCCATCATTGATATCCCATTGATGGGCATTGACGACTTTACATTATCAGAGGGTCCATATACTCAGGAGATGTTCTATCGCTTGTGGTCCCCTCGTACCATCGAAGCCCAGACCCGTGCCACTCAGTTCATGGGGGATATGGTTCTTAGATCCGTGATGATGACAGATTGGATGGCATGTGTCTGAGATTCGACTCATTTAACACAGACTAAGAGCTTGACCTTGTAATTGGACCAGGCTCATTTCTTTATCCTGCACTTGGGCAGAGATCCTTTAGAGGCAGATACTTTTGATCCTTCTAGCGCTAGGGCTGGCCCTTCAGGTGACCCATATGGTTTTGCCGATGCAGATCCTCTATTGCATAGGCCTAACATCCCTCTTAATGGAGATCCAGTGACTCAGGAGGAGTTACATCAGGTGGACATGATTGATGATGTAGACATTAACACCATTATCTTCTTCTGATGTGTATTCTCACTATATATTTTGACAGGCCTTTGTTAGATACTGGGTGGTTGTGCCTCATTCTCGTTATATCTTTTGATAGTCCTCTGTTAGTCGTTGGGCGTCTGTGCCCCATTTCCCTGTATTTTTAGTTATACAGAGATGATGTATTAGTTGATGATGTACTTAGGAATGTATGTACTCTTTTCCATTCCCTACATCATATTGCCATCTATTGTTTATCATACATGTATTATGTTATACATATGTATGTCCAAAGATATTCAGCATTGACCCCTGGATGGTCTTATGATACAGCCCACACAGATGTCTTCTTCGATAGTTAGTCGCATTGATCATACCCCACAAGTATTGGTAGCCTCCCTCTAAGGTCATGGTATGATAGTTTGTCACCTCTAGATCGGGTGACCGTATATTAGTTATTACAGTACTCCATGACCCTCCTGATGTTCCAGGTTCCTATGGGATTTGTAGATGGTATGCTGGAGGATTAGGTACTAGAGAGACCCATTTTCCGTTTTGGGACCCAGGAGTTGACTCCCACCTTAGAAGAGTAAAAGCGATTGACGGCTTTGCCATTGGACAAGCCTTGCACTCAGATAGCTATCGGCGATATGAGCCGATAGTTTATGACCCTCACCGGGCTGAGGCATAGAGTATTACAAGATGAGATTATATTCGGCCATGTGGTGTCCCATCATTTTTCTGGTAGAAAAATTTGACTCAATGGATAGTTATGCACAACACTCCGGGGATTTCACTACGTTGGAGGGTTAGTGGCGTGTTGCGTAATGGCTTATATGTACATGCCATTGTATATAGATGAGCTGGATATCGGTTTTGTCATGGCAGTGAGAGCTCTCAGGGAGGGTCATACCATTCTGCCGATGATTATGACAGAGACATTGAGATCGGCCACATATTGTCATACCTATCCTACGAGAGTATTTATAGGCAACTCGGTCATGTTATATGTGTGGTTCATGTGACACTTGAGACCAATTGGCACCTTTCGACGGCATGGGTACTGCTTTTCCCATGAGATAGCCATGTCTTACTCCTTTTAGCCAATAGAGTGGGCATATGTTGTATCCTGGTCGGTGTTCTTGGCAGGGATCAGAGATCTGTTTGACATTCTGTAGTGTACAGGGATAAGTTCACCCTACAGCTTCATCGCTCATGCACCTGGCATGGTTTATCTCCCTCTGGATGGTTTGAGGGGCATGATTATTTACCACCCACTGGCTGTGATGACACAGTTTGACTAGTTTCAGGACTTCTATCCTTTTGAGGGGGCATTAGGTCAATGTTTGGCTTCTCGCCATTTGTCAGCAGAGGACAGATCCAAGGTGTATTCCTATTGGGATTAACGTGAGCTAGCTGATTTTTTTGTTAGCCATCTAGGTTGTTCGACAAAGTATTCTGTATGGATGGAGACAAAGACTGCATCAGCTACGGTTGTGTCCACAGTGCTGGGGATTGATTCTGATGGTGGAGAGCCCACAGAGGACACTGATTCTCCTACCGAGGAAGAGTTACATGCTGGGTTGCCATCAGCCGTGATGGATTCTCCCAGTATGACTGCTACTATGACACCACATTCAGCAGAGTATTTAGAGCAGAGCCTGCATCTGATGACTTTTGAGAGAGATCAGGCTAGGGCTTTGATGTTGACAACTCTTGCTGGGAGAGATGTCGCTCTATTTGAGAGAGATGATGCTTTGGTCCATAGAGACACAGTTATTGCTGAGCGGGATGAGGCTAGATAATTGAGAGATGCATTGATCTGTTACAGATAGTACTGCAGTGAGGTCCCATACTACTGATATTATTGCAGAGATGAGCACGTATATTGATGAGTACAATGTCACCATGCAGTTCTTTATGGATCTGTTAGTTCGTGTAGATACCTTTGGGTTGGAGCTCACCGTGTTACCTCCTTCTTCAGAGAGAGATGCCATGTTGGACTTGATAGCTGCCATATACACTGATTTGTATATGAGCTTGTATTTTCCTGCACAAACTAGCTTAGCCATTTTGTCATGTACAATACACATTGTATATATCAAACAACATTATACATGGCAGGGAATATATTTTTATTCACTTTCCTTTTAGTTGTGCCTTTTTACTTGCTTGATATTTGTCTGTTTCTTCAAGGCTTGTGATCTTGATGTATTCTGAACTCTTCCTTAATGGATGGACATTGAGATGTCTCAGGATCTTTTCAGAATGGATCATTGATCTGTGTGTATCCCTACCCTTTGGTGTCATGGGATTGATTTATGTATGTAGATGTGGAGAGGAGTGTGGCTTTCCTCTCTGAGGTTGACCGCACCACAGATGGTTGCCAGTACTCCTTTGTATGGGGGAGCCTAGGTAGTTCCATCTCTTATGGATTGGAGTTTCTCTTTGAGGATTCAACAACAGCTTAGATGGTCACCGATTCTCTCTTTTGTGTAAGGAGATTAGTTAGTTCCATCCCTTTGGTCTAAAGCCGATGAAGTGTGGTGGATTAAAGGTTTATCCCAGTACCATGTGACAAGTTTTTGTGTTTTGGTAGGGGGTAACACAGAACCATAAATGGCTTCCTACGTACTCCTATTGAAGAGGAGATCAGGTCTGCGTAGTTCGAACCTGGTGTAAGAGGTTCAACGCTATATGTGAAAGGGTGTGGAAGGGTGTAGAAGTGTGTAGAGATGTTTTGGTTTTGTTTTTTTATTGCGACTGGCCATGAAAATGGTTGCCTACGTACTCCCATGTATTGGAGAGATCAGGTCGACGTAGTTCTCCCCATATGCAGGACAGCTTGTAGCAAAAAAAGTTTGATCCCATGTTCAAGACAAAATGCAAGTGAAAAGCTTGATCCCATGTACAGGACAAACTGCATGTGTGAAAAGTTTTATCCCTGGTGGGATAAAATTGCAGGTGTGAAGGTTTAATCCCTGGTGGGATAACCTGAAGATGTGAAATGTTTAAAATGAAGTGGAGCGAAGGATATGCTCAAGGGTATGACAGTTTATACAGGTCTTTTGAGCGTAGATGCTATGAGGGGGCTATTGAGTGAGCCCATACCCGATGATATGAGAGTCACGGATCACATTCTTTGGCGACTGTTCCTGATAATCATTAGGGGCTGCTTCATAGCAGATAACTCTTCCATGGTGTCATTCTCTTTGGTCAGCGCCACACGAGATGTAGACCATATTAGAGAGTATGACTGGGGGTTCCTATACCTTGCCTATTTCCTCAGGGTTATGTGCATGCATTCGCAGGGCTTAACGGAGGCTTGGCTAGGATTCTACCCATTTCTGCTGGTGAGTATTTCTCTTATGATTTCCCATTTACAGGTTAAGAGTGTTTACTGACACAAGATGTTTGCCTTTATGTTGGCAGTTATGGGCCTATGAGAGGCTTCCATGCTTGCGTCCCGTGAGTGTGTTAGGTTTAGATTCATATCCACGAGGACGGCGATGGCATGACTCTATACTGGTAGAGGTTCCTATAGCTTAGGGTTTCACCCATTGTCGTCTATAGTTGGAGTTATTGACAGTTGATGTTATCACTTGGGTTCCCTATTCTGCGGACCATTTAACTGTTGGGTTTGAGGATGGGTACCCATGGTGTCGAGTACGTGATATCCACCCGTAGGATTCCTCTCTTCATAGATAGAGGATGGAAGCTCTATTTGGGAGAGCGTGCTATTAGGAGAACCACAAGGGAGATTCGTGTACCAATTTTTCCTTCTGCCAAACATTATTTGCCTGTGTCGTAGTTGTCTGTCAGTGATATCCCATTAATGGGCGTTGATGGCTTTACACTGTCAGAGAGTCCGTATACTCAGGATATGTTCCATCGCTAGTGGTCCGCTCATACCTTCGGAGCCCAGACCCGCGCCACTCAGTTTTTTGGGATATGGTTCCTGGATCCTTGATGATGACAGATTGGATGGCCTGTGTCCGAGATCTGACTCATTTGACACAGATTGACAGTTTGACCCGACAGTTGGACCCAACACATTTCTTTATCCGGCACTTAGGCAGAGATCCTTTAGAGGTATATACTGTTGATCCTTCCAACTCTAAGGTTAGCCCTTTAAATGACCCATATGTCTTTACCGGCGTAGATCCTCCATTGTATAGGCCTGACATCCCACTTGACGGAGATTCAGTGACTTAGTAGGAGTTACATCAGGTGGACATGATTGATGATGTAGACATTGATACCATTGTCTTCTTCTGATGTGTATTCTTACTATATTTTTTGATAGGCATCTGTTAGATACTGGGTGGTTATACCCCATTCTCGTTATATCTTTTGTTAGGCATGTGTTAGTTATTGGGCGTCTGTGGCCCATTTCCCTGTATTTTTAGCTATACAGAGATGATGTATTAGATGATGATGTACTTAGGAATGTATGTACTGTATTCCATTCCCTACATCGTATTTCCATCTATTGTTGATCTTGCATGTATCATGTTATGCATATGTATGTCCAGAGATATTCAGTATTGACCCCTGGATGGTCTTATGATACGACACACACAAATGTATTCTTCGATAGTTAGCCGCATTGATCACACCTCACCAGTATTGGTAGCCTCCCGTCTGAGGTCATGGTAGGATAGTTTGTTACCTCCAGATTGGGTGACCCTAGATCAGTTATTATAACATTCTACGACCCTCCTGATGTTCCAGGTTCCTGTGGGCTTTGTAGATGGTATGTTGAAGCATTGGGTATCAGAGAGGCAGGTTTTCTGGTTTGGGACCTAGGAGTTAACTACCACATTAGAGGAGTATGCGCGGTTGACGACACTTCCACTGGACAGACCTTTCACGCAGATGGCTATCAGCGATATGAGCCAGCAGTTCATGACCCTCACCAGGCTGAGGCATAGAGTATTATAGGATGAGATTACATACGGCCATGTGGTGTCCCATCATTTTTTGATAGACAAATTTGGCTCAGTGGATAGTTATGCACTGCACTCCAGGGATTTCACCACATTAGAGGATCAGTGGCGTACGACAAGGGTAGACGTACTCATGATGTGCGTAGGGGCTTATGTGTACATGCCACTGTATATGGATGAGCTAGACATTAGTGTTATCATGGTTGTGAGAGTTATCAGGGAGGGTCATACCATTATGCCAATGATTGTGACAGAGATATTGAGATCTGCCACGTATTGTCATACCTATCATGTATAAGTATTCATAGTTATCTCGGTCATGTTGTATATGTGGTTCATGTCACACTTGAGACCAATTGGCACCTTCCAATGGCATGGGTACTGCTTTTCCCATGAGATAGCCATGTCTTACTCCTTTCAGCCGGCGGACTGTACAGACGTTGTATCTTCGTTGGTGTTCTTAGCAGGGATCGGAGATGCATTTGATATTTTGTCGTGTACATGGTTCAGTTCTCCCTAAAACTTCATTACTCATATACCTGGCATGGATTATCTCCCTCTGGCTGGTTTAAGGGGCATTAATCATTACCACCCACTAGTTGTGATGTCATAGTTGGACCAGTTCCAGGACGTCCATCCTTTTAAGGGGGCATTGGGTTTGTGTTTGGCTTCTCGCCATTTGTCAATAGAGGATAGATCAAGGGTGTATGCCTGTTGGGATCAGCGTGAGCTAGTTGAGTTTTCTGTTAGCCATCTGGGCTGTTCACAAGAGTATCCTATGTGGATGGAGGTAGAGACTGCATCGGTTGTGGTTGTATCCACAGAATCGGGGATTGATTCTGATGGCGGAGAGCCCAAAGAGGACATTGATTCTCCTGCCAAGGAGGAGCTATTTGCTGGTTTGACACCTGCTCTTGTTGATTCTCCTAGTATGACTTCTACTGTGACCCCGCATTTAGAAGAGTATTTAGACCAGAGTCTGCATCTGATGACATTTGAGAGAGATCAGACTAGGGCCTTGATGTTGACAGCTCTTCCTGGGAGAGATGTCGCTCTATTAAAGAGAGATAATGCTTTAGGTCATAGAGACACTGCTATTGCTAAGCGAGATGAGGCTAGATCATCCAGAGATGCATTGATTGTTGAGTGGGATGGTGCCATATCTGGCATTACTTACAAGATGGGCGCATATATTGATGAGCACCATGTCACCATGCAGTTGGCTGTGGATCTGTTGGCTCATGTAGATACCCTCTAGTAGGAGCTCACATCATTACCTCCTTCTTCAGAGAGAGATGTCATGTTGGACTTGATAGCTCGCATATACACTGATTTGTAGATGGGCTTGTATTTTCCTTCATAGACTAGCTTAGCCATTTTGTCATATACAGTACATATTGTATATATTAAACAACATTATATATATTAAACAACATTATATATGGTAGGGAAATATATTTTGATTCACTTCCTTTTTAGTTTTTCCTTGTTGCTTGCTTGATATTTTCCTGCTTCCTCAGGGCTTGTGATCTTGATATATTCTGAACTCATCCTTGATGGGTGGACATTGAGATGTCTCAAGATCTTTTAGAATGGATCGTTGATCTGTGTGTATCCCTACCCTTTTGTGTCTTGGGACTGGTTTCTGTATGTAGATATGGAGAAAAGTGTGGATTTCCTCTCTGAGGTTGACCGCACCATAGATAGTCATCGATACTCCTTTATATGGGGGAGCCCAGGTAGTTCCATCTCTTATGGATTGGTGTTTCTCTTTGAGGACTCAACCACAGCTTAGATGGTCGCCAATTCTTCCATTTATGTGGGGAGATCAGTTAGTTCCATCCCTTTGGTCTGAAGCCAATGAAATGTGGTGGATTGAAGGTTGATCCCAGTACCATGTGATTAGTTTTTGTGTTTTAGTAGGGGGTAAGAACGAACCAAAAATGGCTGCCTACGTACTCCTATTGAAGAGTAGATCAGGTTTGCGTAGTTCGAACCTGGTGTGAGACGTTCAACGTTGTATGTGATAAGGTGTAGAAGCATGTAGAAGTCTGTAGAAGTGTTTATTTTTATTTTTGTTTTTTTTATTTGTTTTTTTATTTGTGGTGTGATCGGGCTATAAAAATGGTAGCCTATGTACTCCCGTGTATTGGGGAGATCAGGTTGACGTAGTTCACCCCATGTGCATGACGGATTGCAGCCGAAAAGTTTGATCCCATGCTCAGGATAAACTGCAGGTGAAAAGTTTGATCCCATGTACATGACAAACTATAGGTGTGAAAAGTTCTATCCATGGTGGGACAAAACTGCAGGTGTAAAGGTTTAATCCCTAGTGGGATAACCTGAGAGGTTTGAAACGAAGTGGAGTGAAAGATCTGATTATCCAAAAACCAGGTTGCTGGTTTGGAAAGTATGTTTGTCCCTAATAGGGCAGATGGATATAAAGAAAGGTTGTATGTAGTTAAGGGTTAGAAAACCTGAAGTGACTAGGGATCTGGTGATCCAAAATCAAGATGTTTGCTTGATGGTAATCTCAGACATAGTACCATTTCACGGTGTCCGAGTTGATGAGTTGTGGAAATTCAATGCCGTCTATTTCCTATAATCTGAGAGAACCTCCTGTTAATACCTCCTTGACAACAAATGAACCTTCCCAATTCGAGGTGAATTTTCCCTTGGATTAATCTTGGTTGTCAATGATCTATTCCAAAACCAAGTCATGTTGTTTAAACTGCCGTAGCTGGACTTTCTTATTGTAGGATCTAGCAATCCTTTGTTGGTATAACTGACTATGGAAGATAGCAGCGGTTCGTCTTTCGTCTATTAGAGACAATTGGTGATACCTATCTTGTACCCATTGGTCTTCATCTAGTTGATCATCTATCAACACTTTGAGAGATTCCATTTCCACTTCTATAAGGAGCACTACTTTCATCCCATAGGTTAAGGAGTAGGGGGTCGCCCTAGTGGAAGTACGCATTGAGGTTCTGTAGACTAATAGAGTCAGAGGAAACAGGTCAGGCCATCCTTTGTGATTGGCGGACATCTTTTGCATGATCTTCTTGATGTTCTTATTATCCGCTTCAATAGCACCATTCATCTTTGGACGATAGATGACATAGTTGAGGTGTTTGATGTTGAATTCACTGCATAACTCCTCCATCATTTTTGTAAGACCCTACCTTTTATCAACAAAGAATAATTTTTTCTAGAAATATATTTTTGAATTTTATGGTGTGGATATGATATAATGTTATAGTTGTGGGTAATATTTGAAAATTTTGCAAAGTAAGTAAGTTGATATAAAATATTCGTTGTGTCGGGGAATATTCAATTGGTCGGGGAATATTCGTTTTAACAGGGAATATTTATACGGCGGTACAATTATTGGTGGACTCCACAACGGAAGTATTGTCATAGTTAGAAAATGACAAAAATATATTTTTATAAAAATAACGGTGAAAGTTTTGCCGTTAAATTATTGAACTACCCGGTGGTAAAAGTACAGTAATACGCGTGGTTGCATAGTAGCACATGGTATTGATTTTTGATGCTTACGTGAGAAGTCACTTTGTTATACTCAATTATTGCTACAGTAATTGCTGTATAATATCTCTCATATTATTGATTCAATTATTGTCACAATATTAATATTTTATATTATTAAATCAATAATTGGGATGACAAAGTTATTCATAATATTATTTGCAATATTGATAATGTCTAGAAAATTCTGTCGAGGAGAGGTTTGGTCACCTAATTGCGCGCTAATAAGGAGAAATCCTTATCGGTAAGCCCCCTCTTTCTTGGGAATGATCTGGTTGTTAAATATTGTGAGTTATAATATTAAATGATGCATAATTGTTAATAAATTAAAAATGTGTTTATTAAAGATAAATAATTTGTGGTAAATATTTATTCAATTTTGATATAAATATAGGGATTGTTATGAGGCGTTTGTTGTAAGTTTGACTTAATATTTCATGGGAAGATTTACTATTTTTATGGATCATCGATGGTGGTTTTAATAGTTAATCAATCTGGACCATTGATGGTGGTTGTAATAGTAAATCAATCTGGACCATTGATGGTGGTTTTAATAGTAAATCAATCTGGACTGTCGGTGGTGGTTTTAAAAGTAAATCAATCTGGACCGTCGGTAGTGGTTTTAAAAGTAAATCAATCTGGATCGTCGATTGTGGTTTTAATAGTATCAATATGAACCGTTCGTTCTAATAGTAAATCAATCTGGACCGTTCATGAATCAGTTACTATTTAGTCCATTCTCCTATAAATAGAAGCTTAATTCTTCTTTCATTCTCACCAATTCACTAAGATTCACAAGAGACACTATAGAGAGAAAAACTATAGAGAGCAAGAAGAAGAGTATTCTGCTACTTCACTATTACAGTATCCAGTCTTCTACTAAGGTAAAGGGTATTATTTCTTTCGTATTCATAAGGAATACTATTTTTCGTATTCATTCTTTAATATGTGGGAATAACCTTTCTACGCGGATTATGTACCGTATGATAGGTGAAAATCCTATTTGTAGTTTTCGTATGTTAATTCTTTTCATATTCTTAAATTTAAACTTATTATGGTAAGTATTGCTTCTATAATCCTTGAAATTAGTGGAATATCCTAAAGTTTTGTGCTTCATCCAGTATCGTTTCATTGGAATATTGATCTGAACTTTCTTATTAAATATCAATATTTTCACCCGGGGTACTATTCACGGGTTACTATCCACTTAATTACTATTCCCTATAATATTATTCACTCGGGTATTCAGGGCACTTTTTATGTTGGGGTACTAATTATAAGTTATTATTCATGAGTTACTATTCACCCAATTACTATTCACTCAAATATTGTTCACTCGGGTATTCGGGGCACTTTTCATGTCGGGGTACTATTCATAGGGTACTATTCACCAAAAAATTTATTTCTTTTTTGTCCAAATTATTTTTGATACATAGATATTATTCTTGAATTTTACTCCACAAAGCAGTATCGTGTTGACAATTTAGATATTATTGAATTCTGGATAAATTAAATTCTAAATCTTTAAAAATTTATCCCTTGCTTTCTTTTAATTGAAGTTTTTTATATCATTGTCATCATCCTCATGCTTATATTGTGATGAAAGTCATCTTTCGCTTACGTGCATAGATGAACTATTGATTGGTATGATTATGACCTGGGATAATTTGGTATGATCATGACCATTGATGATTACACGAATATTCTTGGCCCGTAGTGCAGGAATAATTTGTGGACGTGATACTGATGAATATTCTTGGCTCGTAGTGCAGGGATGATTCAATGATGTAATTTATTTATTAAGCTGAGTCCCAGTAATAAAGTTAATGATAAACTTTTTAAATCATAGAAGATAGTAGATATCATGATCTACTTGACTCTTCCAATAGATTGTTTGTCCGATGCAGTTAAACTTGTTGTCTATTATATTCTATCGATTTAACATTGTTAAAGGTTAATGATAACTTATTGTACATTATTTTAGTCATAATATTTCTTACTAAGTAGTTGAGCTCACCCTTTTACTTCTATGACCTGTTGGAATATTCTGTCTGTGTGTTTACGCATGACCTGATTTCGTTATTTATTGTTCTGTTGGAATAACCTGTCCGTGCGGTCTATTGCATGCATGATGATTTCTTTTGTTATTCCATTCTTTATTATACTCAGTTGGTTAAATTTTTTGCTTTTATACTCCGTGAAATTAGTGGAATATCCTTGATATTTGCGCTTCATCCAGTATCTTTTCATGTAAATATTTTTCTGAGCATTCTTGAGTTTTACCCCATAAAGCAGTATCATGTTGACAATTTTGACGTTATTGGTTCCTGGATAAATTAATTCTTGAACTTGTTTTCTTGAATTCTTATATCATTGTCATCATCCTCGTGTTTATATTATATTGAAAGTCATCTATGGCCTGTAGTGCATAGATGGACTTGGTATGATTATGACCAGGGATTATTCGGTATAATCATGACCGTAATGTTACAACTGATGTGGTAAAAGTCCTCATTAGCCTGTAGTGTGTTGATGGACAGTTGTTGGCATGATCATGACCATTGATGAATACACGAATATCCTTGGCCCTTAGTGCATGGATAATTTGTGGTCGTGATACTAATGATTATCCTTGGCCGTAGTGCAGGGATGATGTTGATTATTTATTAAGCTGAGTCCCAGCGATAAAAGTGATGAAAAACCTTTTTAAATCATAAAAGATAGTAGATTTTATTCTCTACTTGACTCTTTTAATTGATTGCTTGTACCACTGCAGTTAAACTTGATGTTTGTTATATTGTATCAGTTTAACACTGTTAAAGGCTAATGATAATTTATTCTGCATTATCTTAGTCATAATATTTTTTACTGGGCTAGTTGAGTTCACCCTTTTGCTTTCATTGCTATCTTCAGGAAATGAGAACGTAGCAGGGACTAATCGGGGAACAGAGTGACGGTCCAAATGATAGCATTAGTAGTTCTCACTATTCTATGAAATAGTGTGATAATAAATGTATTGAGGACTTATTTTGAGTTTGAATACTGTCTAGAAGATAATATTTGTATTAAAACTCACAGCTTATGTTGTATATTTAAGATTGTATTTGTATTCTATACCATGTATTTGGCGACTCAGAATAGGTGATGTATACCTATTTTGGGGGTGTCACAGTTGTTATCAAAGCTTAGGGATATGATCCCTGGCTGAAATGTGAGATAAGAACTAGGAGGGGAGAGACGGGGAATTCCTTCGCTAGTATGGCCTACCTAAGTTTACTTGTTATTTAATTGGTTGGTCAGAGTATAGGAATAATATGTGATATGTCAATTAACCCTTATTTTGTGGGAGTATTTGAAAATGGTATCCCATTTGGTTGATAATGAGGAGCGAATGACGCGAATGTTTCTAAGAGGTCTGAAACCCGATATACGTCAATACCTCATTTCTCACAAACTTTGTTTATATTCAGATGTTGTGAAAAGGGCTCAGTTATTGGAGCGTGATAATGAGTCAGCACAATCAAAAGGCAACGACCAACAACACGGTAATAATCATACCGGTGGCAACGACCATCGAAACAATGATAACCATCGTGGAGGAAATTATCATGCCAAGAATGGTAACCACTTCTGTGGTAATCATGGCCAAGATAATAGGATTGGAAATTTCAAGAAGAGAAGGTTCAACAACGATGGAAGAGCGTTTTTCGTGACTTCTCAAAAAGTGAGTGACCTGAACGAAGTTAGCACGGGTTAGTTAATTATAAATTCCTGTGAAGTCTATACCTTATTAGATATTGGTTCTACCCATTCTTTTATCCCTCTTACTTGCGCTGAACATTTAAATTTGACTTCGAAGAAATTAGACTTTGACTTATTGGTTGAAACTTCAATAGTAGAAACCTTCGTTACCTCCACTAGTTATAAAGCTTGCTGATTCAAATCGACAGTTTCACGTTACCTGTCGATCTTATCTCTATGAAAATACTTGCCTTTGATGTGATTTTAGGAATCGATTGGTTAAGTACTCATCAAGCTTTTTGTAAGGTTGTTAGCTTTCATATTCCTAACCAACTTGTAACACGAATTCAAGCAACCAAACCACTAAAGTCAATCATTGTCATATCAAGTCATAATTAAAGAGCCTCGAGCCTTTCGCTGGTGACTTCCTTATGTGGAATGCATCGATGTCAAACTTTCTATAGGTGACGTCGTGACTGACGATGACAAGCTGATAGGTATCAATGTGACATGTTATCCAAGTCTTCGATGAGAGTCATAGTTTTGAATGATATTTCTATTGTTAATAAATTTCCTGACATATTCTTAAAGACTTCTTAGCCTACCCCTAGAGCGTGAAATCGAATTTTGTATTGACCCCAGTACAAAACCCATTTCTTAAACCCTCAAATATTTTCTTCACCTAAAACGAACGTATAATGCGCCAAAGATGTTGGCTCGAGCTGTTGAAGATTACGATCGTACCATTCAATATCATTATAGAAGCGCGAACGTGGTTGCTGACACGTTGAGTAGAAGATTGTATGCGTTTACGAGTGCGATGTTGTTAACACAAAAACCCATTTCCTATAACTTACAAATGATGAAGATAGAGTTAAAGACTCTAGAGACCCACGTGAAGATAGCGACTATACGAGTAGAATAGACTTTAATTGATAAAGTTAAAGCCGCTCAAGCTACATACTCAGAGCTGATGAATGTGTAGAAGAAGGTTCAAGAGGGCGTTATTCTAGAAGCAAGAATCGATGAAGAGAGGAAATCTCAACCCTCAATTTTATTGGCCTATTTGAAATCCTCGATGGAGTAGGAACTGTGGCCTATAAACTCATTTTACTGCCAAGTATGTCGCGTGTTCATAACGTTTTTCACGTATCGATGTAACATAAATATGTGGACGACCCGAACCACATTATTGAATTAAAACTAGACGAGATAGCAGAAGATTTAACGTATGAGGAGATACTTATTAAAATCTTGGATAAGAAGGATTGTATTCAACACTCAAAGGTTATACCTCAAGAGTTAGAATCTGAAATGAAGTCAAGGTATCCTCATTATACCAGGTACGTACGTAAATTTTGAGGGCGAAATTCCATAAGGAGGGGACATTGTGAGACCCAAAATTTTATGAATAAAGATTTAAATTTCTCAAAATATTTTTTTGAATATTATGGAGTGAAATTGATATAATGTTATAGTTATGGGTAATATTTATAAATTTTGAAATGTATACAAGTTGTTATATAATATTCGATTGGTCGAGGAATATTCTTTTTGTCAGGAATATTCGTACGACGGCACAATCATTGGTGGACCCCACAACGAAATTATTATCGGATTAAGAAAATGACAAAAATATTTTTATGAAATTAACAGCAAAAGTTTACCATTAACTGTTAAAACACCCGGTGTTAAAAGTACAGGAATACGCGTGGTTGCATAGTAGCACACGGTATTGATTATTGATGCTTACATGAAAAGTCACTCAGTTTTGTTCAATTATTGCTTCAGTAATTGTTGCATATTATCTCACGTTATTTAATTCAATTATTCCATTATTCCATTCTTTATTATTCTGTTATTCCATTCTTTATTATTATGTTGGAATAACATGTATACGCGGACTACCCTATACTTGGTGAAATTCTTCTATTTTTCCATTATTTATTATTATGTTGTAATAACCTGCATATGCGAAGTACCGCATACATGTTGAAATTCTTTTATTATTCCATTCTTTATTATTATGTTGGAATAACCTGTTTATGCGAAGTACCGCATACATGGTGAAATTCTTCTGTTATTCCATTCTTTATTATTCTGTTGGAACATCATGTCTGTGCGTTTACACATGACCTAATTCCGTTATTTATTATTCTATTGGAATATCCTATCTGTGCATTTACGCATGACATGGTTCCGTTATTTATTATTCTGTTGGAATAACCTATCTGTGCGGTCTATCGCATGCATGGTGATTTCTTTTGTTATTTCATTCTTTATTATACTCAGTTGGTTAAAGTTTTGTCTTTTACACTCCATGAAAATAGTGGAATATCCTTGATATTTGCGCTTCATCCAGTATCTTTTCATTGAAATATTCTTCTGAGCATTCTTGAGTTTTACCCCACAAATCAGTATCATGTTGACAATTTGGACGTTATTGGTTCCTAGATAAATTAATTCTTGAACTTGTTTTATTGAATTCTTATATCATTGTAATCATCCTCATGTTTATATTATGTTGAAAGTCATATGTGGCCTGTAGTGCATAGATGGACTTGGTATGATTATGACCACGGATTATTCGGTATAATCATGACCTTAATGTTACAAATGATATGGTAAAAGTCCTCATTGACCTGTAGTGCATTGATGGACAGTTGTTGGCATGATCAAGACCATTGATGAATACACGAATATCCTTGGCCCGTAGTGCATGGATAATTTGTGGTTGTGATACTATTGATTATCATTGGTCGTAGTGCAGGGATGATGTGGATTATTTATTAAGCCGAGTCTCAGCGATAAAAGTGATGAAAAACCTTTTTAAATCATAACGGATAGTAGATTTTATTCTCTACTTGACTCTTTTATTGGATTGCATGTTCTGCTACAGTTAAACATAATGTTTGTTATATGGTATCAGTTTAACACTGTTAAAGGCTAACGATAATTTATTGTGCATTATCTTAGTCATAATATTTCTTACTGGGCTAGTTGAGCTCACCCTTTTGATTTCATTGTTCTCTTCAGGAAATGAGAATATAGCAGGGACTATTCGGGGAACAGGGTGACGCTCTAGATGATAGCATTAGTAGTCCTCACTATTCTATGAAATAGTGTTATAATAAATGTATTGAGGACTTATTTTGAGTTTGAATACTGTCTAGAAGATAATATTTGTATTAAAACTCACAGCTTATGTTGTATATTTAAGATTGTATTTGTATTCTGTACCATGTATTTGGCGACTCAGAATAGGTGATGTAGACCTATTTCAGGGGTGTCATGGCTTTGTGGGGTAAAATTCAAGAATAATATTCATGTACCAAAAATAATTTGGACAGAAAAGAAATATATTTTTTGGGTAACTAGTACCCCGTGAATAGTACCCTGTGAATAGTACTTTAGGAATAGTACTTCGTGAATAGTGCCCCGACATGAAAAGTACCCCTAATACCCGAGTGAATAATATTCGGGTGAATAGTAATTGGGTGAATAGTAACCCATGAATAGTAACTCGTGAATAATACTCCGGCATGAAAAGTGCCCCGAATACCCGAGTGAATAATATTTAAGTTAATAGTAACCGGGTGAATAGTAACCCATGAATAGTAACTCGTGAATAGTACTCCATCATAAAAAGATTAATAATTATCAAAAAAGCTCAGAATAATATTTTCATAAAAAGATACTAGATGAAGCGCAAATATCAAGGATATTCTACTAATTTTATGGAGTATAGAAGCCAAAACTTCAACAAAATGAGTATAGAATTTAAAATCTGAACGAAATAATATTACTTACATACTATAGAGTATGGAAGAAAATATTATTTCAAGCGAATATTGAACAAAAATAACATCCCTTACAACTGTTGAACGAAAATAATATTCCAACGAATATTTAACTAAGATAATATTCCTACGAATATTGAACGAAGATAATATTCTTTATGAATATTGAACGAAAATAATATTCATACAAATATGAAAAATAATATCTCTTCAAAATATGAAATAAATAATACCTCTTATCTCAGAAGAAGACTGGACATTGGAATTGTAAAGTAGCAGACTTATCTTCTTCTTTCTCTCTATAGCTTCTCTCTCTTTAATTGCTCTTATGAGTCTTAGTGAATTGGTGAGAATGAAGGAAGAATGAGCTTCTATTTATAGGAAAATATAGTTTCAATAATTGCATGTTTTGGACTCAAAATATTATAGTATAATACCTTCATCTTTTCTTTCTTTTTTAATTTAATCCTGCAAGTATTATCAAACTTGCACCACCTTCCCTAATAGTATATCATGTGAATTAATAGTACAATCATGTGAATCAATAGTTCTATACATGTAAAAATAATAATTATAGTATAGTACCTTCATCTATACCTTCATTTTTAATTTAGTCATGCAAGTATTATCAATCTTGCACCACCTCCCCTAATAGTACATATATTTGAATCAATAGTACACACATGTGAACACATAGTTATAAGCATGTGAATTAATAACAATTAATTGCTCATTTATCTGATTAATTACCCAATTGGTCAATATAACCTCCAAACATCAATTATTATCGAAATATATGTCGATTTCCACTAACAATAATAATCCCAACACAATGGAAATATCAATTTAGTCTTTAATCAATATGAACTTATTCATCATTAATATTATAACTCATAATATTTAACAACCAAGTCGTTCCCAGGAAAGAGGGTGCTTTCCGATAAGGATTTCTCCATATTGGTGAGCAATTAGGTGACCAAACCTCTCCTTGACAGAACTTCTAGACATTGTCAATATTGAAAATAATAATATGAATAAATTTGTCGTCTCAAATATTGATTTAATAATATAAAATATTATGCAGATGATATTGTGACAATAATTGAATCAATAATACGAGAGATATGATGCAACAATTATTGTAGCAATAATTAATTATAACTGTGTGACTTCTTACGTAAGCATCAATAATCAATACCGTATGCTACTATGCAATCACACGTATTACTATACTTTTACTACCGGGTAGTTCAACAGTTTAACGATAAAACTTTTACCGTTATTTTTATAAAAAGATAATTCTGTCGTTTTCTTATTACGACAATACTTCTGTTGCGGGGTCCACCAATGATTGTGCCGTCGTACGAATATTTCCAGTTAAAACGAATATTCGCCGTCACAACGAATATTTTATATCAACTTATTTTCTTTGTAAATTTTTCAAATATCACCCTTAACTTAAACATTTTATCAATTTAACCATTTACTAAATAGAATAATAATTATAGGAAAATTGAATACTTTCATTTTTCATAAAATTCGGAGTCTTACAATTTCCCCTCCTTATGAAATTTTGCCCTCAAAATTTGCGTACGTACCTGGTATGCCGAAGAGGTGAGGATACCTTGTTTAGATTCTAAATCTTGAGGTATAACCTTTGAGTGTCGAATATGATCCTTTTTATCCAAGATTTTAACACGTATCTCCTCATATGTTAAATCTTCTGCTATCTCGTCTAGTTCTAATTCAATAATGTGGTTTAGGTCATCCACATATTTACGTAACATCAATACGTGAAAAATGTTATGAATACGCGACATACTTGGCAGTAAAGCGAGTCTATAGGCCAAAGTTCCTACTCGATCGAGGATTTTGAATGGGCCAATTAAATCGAGGGTTAAGATTTCCTCTCTTCATCGACTCTTGCTTCTAGAATAACGCCCTCTTGAACCTTCTTCTTCATATTTATCAGCTCCGGGTCTATAGCTTCGGCGGCCTTTAACTTTATCGATTAAAGTCGATTCTACTCGTATATTTTATATCACCGCGTGGGTCCTTAGAGTCTTTAACTCTATCTTTATCATTTATAAGCCATATGAAAATGGGTCTTTATGTTAACAACGTTACAATCGTAAATGCATACGATCTTCTACTCATTGCATCAGCTACCACCTTCGCTTTTTTCACGATAATATTGAATGGTATGGTCGTAATCTTCGATAGCTCGAGCCAACGTCTTTGGCACATGATACATTCGTTTTGGTTGAAGAAATAATTAAAGGTTTTAGAAATGGGTTTTAGACTGAGGTCAATACAAAATTCGATTTCACGCTCTGGGGTAGGCCAGGAAGTCTTTAGAGAATACGTCAGGAAATTTATTAACGATAGAAATATCATTCAAAAACTGTGACTCTCATCCAAGACTTGGATAGCACATGAAATGAAGGTTTCTCCTAATAAAGTTTCAACCGATAAGTTAAAGGCTAATTTCTCCGGAGTTAAATTTAAACGTTGAGCACAAATAGGAGAAATAAAAGAATGGGTAGAACCGTTATTGAATAAGATATAGACTTCATAAGAGTTTATGATTAACTAACCCGTGATAACTTTGTTTGGGTTGCTCGCTTTTTGAGAAGTCACAAAAAATGCTCTTCCTGAAACTACCGACTTTGTTTTGTCCATATCCGCCTTTGGTGCCACCGTCCCAGCTAGATTTGATTTCACTCCAGAACAAAATTGAGCTATGTGACCATCTTTTCCATAACTAAAACATACCTTGGAAGGCTATGAATAGTTTGGACTTATGTGTCTCTCCTGTCCGCATCTGTAGCATCTAACTGGCGGTCGTTCTCCTCCCCTAGAATTTGTTGCTGGTGTTGGTGCTACTACCGACGTCTTCCCATCATCGTTAAATCTTCTCTTCTTGAATTTTCCACTTGAATCATTTCTTCTATTATCTTGGCCATGATTACCACCAAATTAGTTACCATTTCTTACCTGATAATTTCCTTCACGATGGTTATCGTTGTTCCGATGGCCGTTGCCACCGGTACGATTATTATCGTGTTGTTGGTCATTATCTTTTGGTTGGGCTGGCTCATTATCGCACTTCAATAACTGAGCCCTATTCACAACATCTGAATATAAACAAAATTTGTGAGAAATGAGGTATTGACGTATCTCAGGTTTCAAACCTCTTAGAAAGATCCGTTTCATTCTCTCCTCATTATCAACCAAGTGAGACGCAAACCGGGATAACTCGACAAACATAGCTTTGTACTGCGACACGGCCATATTGTTTTTCTCCAGCTTGATGAACTTTACCTCCTTCATGTGACGAATACTTTCAGGAAAGTACTTGTCGTTGAACAGTTCTTGGAACTTCTCTAAGACATCTTTAGTACGGCAAGCTGAGTACGTTTTACTGATTCCCACAAGTAATCTGCCTTTCCTCGCAACATGAAGCTGGTAAAGGGAACCTTTTGCTCCTCGGAGCATCCCAAGACATCAAATATCTTGGTGATCTTCTTTATCCACGTCTCCGCCTTAAGTGGTTTTGGCTCTCCCAAAAACTCCGGTGGTCCCAGCTCCTTGAACTGCTTAGCGGTGACCAACCTAGAGTTGCCAGTGTTTCCACTTACATTATAAACAGGAGTCTCTATCGCCTGATGTTGTATAAATTTCATAAAGCCTCTGAACATCCTATCGTTCATCATCTGATCGGTATTGTTGTTTACCTGAGGATTATTGTCTTCCTGATGCACATTATCTTGGGTATTGATCGTTAGTGACTCAACAGTCTCATGTGCTTCATTTCTTATCTCGACATTTTCAGATGCCATTTTTAAACACTGCCACAAAACAAGGGTTAATTGACATATCACATATTATCCCTATACTCTGACCGACCAATTAAATACCAAATAAACTTAGGTAGGTCATATTAGCGAAGGAATTCCCCGTCTCTCCCCTCCTAGTTCTTGTCTCACATCTCAGCCAGGGATCATATCCCTAAGCTTTGATACCAAATATGACGCCCCCAAAATAGGTATACATCACCCAACTTGGGTCGCCAAATACACGATACAAAAATCAAATTCAAACTTCTTTAATACAACTGTCGTGTAAAAATACGACAACACATAGCTGAGTTTTTAAAACGATTATTGTCTTCTAGACAATATCCACACTCAATGAAGTCCTCATTATAATTATTATCACACTATTTCACAGAATAGTGAGGACTACTAAAGCCACTTATCCTGGACCATCACTCCATTTCCCGACTCGTTCCAACTATATTCTAATTTCCTGAAAAGAACAATGAAAGAAAAGGATGAGCTCAACTAGCCTAGTAACAAATATTATGACTAACATAATACAGAATAAATTATCCTTAGCCTTCAACAGTATAACAACTGATAGAATATAATAGACAACAAGTTTTAGATCAACAACTGCAGCAGAATAAGCAATCCATTAGAAGAGTCAAGTAGAGCATGATATCTACTATCTTCTATGATTTAAAAAGTTTTTCATCAAATTTATCGCTGAGACTCAACTTAATAAATAAACCACATCATCGAATCATCCTTGCACTATTGGCCAAGGATATTCATGTAAACATCAATGGTCATGATTATATCGAATAATCCCTGGTCATAATCATACCAACAATTGTTCATCAATGCACTACGGGTCAATGAGGACTTTTATCACATCATTTGTAACGTTACGAGTCATGATTATACCGAATGATCCCTGGTCATAATCATACCAATCAACAGTCCATCTATGCACGTAAGCTAAAGATGACTTTCATCACAATATAAGCATGAGGATGATGACAATGATATAAGCATTAATCAAACAAAATCAAATCAAATGAAATCAAGGATAAATATTAAAGACTTTAAATTTATCCAGAGTTTAAAAATATCCAAATTGTCAACATGATACTGCTTTGTGGAGTAAAATTCAAGAATAATATTCATGTACCAAAAATAATTTGGACATAAAAGAAATATATTTTCCAGGTAAATAGTACCCCATGAATAGTACTCTGTGAATAGTACTTCGGGAATAGTACCCTGTGAATATTACAGTATAATACCTTCATCTTTTCTTTTATTTTTAATTTGGTCCTGCAAGTATTATCAAACTTGCACCACCTCCCCTAATAGTAAATCATGTGAATTAATAGTACAATCATGTGAACCAATAGTTTTGTACATGTTAAAATAATAATTACAGTATAGTACCTTCATCTATACCACTATTTTTAATTTAGTCATGCAAGTATTATCAATCTTGCACCACCTCCCCTAATAGTACATATATGTGAATCAATAGTACACACATGTGAACACATATTAATAAGCATGTGAATTTATAGCAATTAATTGCTCATTTATCCGATTAATTACCCGATTTGTCAATATAACCTCCAAACATCAATTATTATCGGAATAGTTGTCGAATTCCACTAACACTAATAATTCTAACACAATGAAAATATCAATTTAGTCTTTAATCAATACAAACTTATTCATCATTAATATTATAACTCATAATATTTAACAACCAGGTCGTTCCCAGGAAAGAAGGGGCTTTCCGATAAGGATTTCTCTCTATTGGCGCGCAATTAGGTGACCAAACCTCTCCTTGACATAACTTCTAGACATTGTCAATATTGCAAATAATAATATGAATAACTTTGTCGTCTCAAATATTGACTTAATAATATAAAATATTATGCAGATGATATTGTGACAATAATTGAATCAATAATATGAGAGATATGATGCAGCAATTACTGCAACAATAATTGATTATAACTGAGCAATTTCTTACGTAAGCATTAATAATCAATACCGTGTGCAACTATGCAACCACGCATATTACTGTACTTTTACTACCGGGTAGTTCAACAATTTAACGGTAAAACTTTCACCGTTATTTTTATAAAAAGATAATTCTGTCGTTTTCTAAATATGACAATACTTCCGTTGTGGGGTCCACCAATGGATGTGCCGTCGTACGAATATTCCCTGCTAAAATGAATATTCCCGACACAACAAATATTTTATATCAACTTGTTCTCTTTGCAAAATTTTCAAATATCACCCTTAACTTTAACCTTTTATCAATTTAACCATTTACTAAATAGAATAATAATTATAGAAAAATTGAATACTTTCATTTCATAAAATTCAGGGAATTACAATGTCAGCTTGAAATTGTTTCACAAATTCTTCTTTAACCTTTAAACTCCATTCAGGTTTTAATCGCCTGAGCTTCTACCTGATTAGCTTGAATCTCTCTTTAATGGGGAGGCGATGAATAACAATGTCAGTGGAAAAACCCACCATGTCTTCGTGAGACCATGCAAACACATCCTGGAATTGGGTCAAAAGTGTAACCATGTCATTCCTTTGGTTTGGAGTAAGGTCTGTACCAATCTGGATTAGTTTAAGGTCTTCTAAGGTTTTGAGGTTGAAAGAGGAGGTTTGATCAAGATTTGGTTTGGGTTTTTCCTTGACCCATTCTTTGATCTCCTAAGGTATCTCATAGTCCTCTTGTATTTCCATCAAGTCTGAGTCAAACTTTACATCAAAGTTACAGTCCTTGTGGAGAATAGGCACCTCATTAGCAAGTTTAGGCATATTTAAATTCAGAGTCCTGAAAAACAAAAATGATTTCACTTAATATATGAAATTGTTCAATCATACAAAGTATTAGCATGTAATGAAAAAATAACTAATAATTTTGTACAGAAAAGTAAGCAGTTATTGCTATCTACAAAGCAGAGGGAGTTTTTGCTCTTTTAACCTTTATCGGCAAACACATGGAATGGTACTCCAATTGCCAAGGGTGATGTCTTGTTGAAATGCAGTGATGATGGGGTTGTCATCATCTTCTTTATCCCGAATGATGACCATGATATCTGGACAATCATCATCTGGGATGTCTCTATTCGTGCCCTTAGTATGACAATGATGCATATGTTTAACAACCGCCTGGCAATGTCTTGTTTACGTCTCTAATCCCTTTCTTCCACTTCGGGATCTGGAATCAGAACCTCTTTTCCTTTGACCGGTATTGTCTTAGGAAATAACATAGCCATTACATGGGCAGACACCTTTACTGGAGATGGTACAGGCTCAGGATCTGTAAGTTTAGATAATCGTCGTGTGGCTGAAACTGAAGGAACCTGTTTATGTTTGTGAGGGTTCCTGTGACTAGAGCTAGCAGAATAGCCTAGCCCGGTTGTTTCGGTTTGACTGGGAATTTGAATTAGGCGCCTAATGACCTGATGATATTTGCCCAACCCTTGTCCAGGTTGATAACCTAACGACATCATCTCTTTAGTTATCAACATTACCTCAACAAAAATCTTGGGTGTCAGAGGTGGCGCCCCAATAGGATGATAGTGAGTGTTGCTCACCTCTAGGGCATGGAAACTGTCCGGCTTAACTTCTTAATTGAAGCTGATGAGTGGTATGTCACCTTGTTCAAGACATTTCGATTCAGCATTGACAGTTACTCGGCTGTTATTAATGATATATTTGAGTTGCCGGTGAAAGGTTGAAGAGACGGCTCCAGCCATGTGAATCCACGGTCTCCCCAAGAACAGGTTATATCCTGTAGCTATTTTGAGCATGTGAAAGGATACACAGAATGTATGTGGACGAATCTCCACAGGCAGTTCAATCTCTCTGACAGCATTTGGTCGGGATCCATCAAAAGCTTTGATCACCGTATGGCTGCTTCTGATCCTATTGAGATTTATATTTATCTTCATCAAAGTGGCATAAGGGTAGATATTTAAAGATGATCCTCCATATATCAGAATTCCTCCCACCATGTATTCAGAGGATAAATCCGCTATATGCAACGGTTTGCAATGACCAGTCCCTTTGGGAGGTATGTCATCATCAATGAAAGATATCACATTGTTATTAAAAATGTGATCAACCAGATGCTGGAACTTTTCAACATCCACTGATTTTGGCAAATGGGCTTCTTCTAAAACCGTTACTAAGACCTTCCTATGATCTTCGGAAGAGAAAACCAAGTCTAGTATGAAAATTTGTTGTGGAGCTTCTCTCAAGCTTAAAACCACATTGGCCTTATTATGGCCCATATTATGGAGGAACTCTTTAATCTTCTCCATGGGAACTTTCCCCTTTGATCTGATGGTAAGCTTCATCACCCGTTGGGGAAGATATAGTGGATTCTCCTTCAACACTGCAACAGTTATGTGGGATGTGGATCCTTCTACCTCTCCATAATTTCATGGCAATTTTTATAGGCTGACAACAGGATACTGTGGTCTGTATGGCATGAGAATTGGCTTTGGTGAAGCCACTTTCAAAGGATTTTCAACACCTTTGAGTTGAATTGCTTGTATTGTGGGTGGTCTGGTAGCCAAATCAACCTCAGCGGATATAACTGCTACGACCTCCTTTTATTTTGTAGGAAATGTGTCCCCACTCTTGACTAACACAGTGTCATTATCTGTTAACTTCAGGACACCACTATATATTAAGTTTTGAATAAGATGGCGGAGTGCCCAACATTCTTTAGTGATGTGTCCGCGAGAGTGGGAGTGATACTGGCATACTCCATTATAATTGAACTGTCTTGAATGGGGATTGATTGGAGGTAGAAGAGCTATAATTCTTACTTTATTGATCAACATCTGAAAGATCTCCTTCATCGATTGGCTTAGATATGTAAATTCCCTCTTATTGGTAAAATCCTGACGAGCTTTGGCACTTGTTCTTTTTGTAACTTTATCCTCCAGTGTTTCACTTTCTGGAGTTAATGGAGTATTCATAACAAGCGGAAGGAGACTAGCATGCTCCTAGCTAACTAATTGGCGTGTGACTTAGTGTTTTGTCAATTGGTTAACTTGCTTACAAAGAGCTTTCATCTTCTGTTCCATCATAAACTGGAACTATGCATAATCCTATTTATCAGTACTAACCTTCCTGGTTTGGGAGGATTCACCACCATAATTGGAACTCTGTCCATCACTCCAATTAATCATATTAACCTCCTCTTCTTTATGCTGCGGAAGAGGGTTGTCTTTCACATGAGGTTGGTCTGGTTTGGTCACCGTGATCTCACTGTTATCAATCAAATCCTGGATCTTGTGTTTTAAGGCCCAACAATCTTGAGTATCATGTCCTGGAGCTCCAGCATGATAGGCACACTTCTCGTTAGCATTGAAACCCTTCCCATTTGAGTTGGTTGGTGGAAGAGGATGGGTAATTTTCTTCTAGGTTATAAGAAGGTTTAAAATATTCTCGAGTGAGTCCCCTAAGGGTATGAAAACTCTAGTGCGTCTGACTTCCCCATTCTTTGGTAATGGAGGGTTTGAAGACTGTGCTTGAAAGGGGGAGTAGTTTCTCCTCTGGATAGGCATGCTCTAACTACCTTTTTGTCCTTGTAGTATCAAGGAAACATCCTCCTCTTTCTTCTTATATACCCTCCGGGGGTTGTTTCTATAACTTCTAAACTGGTTGTGCTCAGCAACAACTTTTAGAGAGGCTAGGTCTTGAATCTTTCCTGAATTCAATCCCATCTCAGCCATCTCCCCATGTTTAATCATTTCAAAAAATGTCTTACCAATACTAGCTAAGACTCTCTCATAGAAGGGAGCTTCTTGTATGTCTATGAAGGTCATCACCATTTTAGACTCAGTTATAGAGGGAATAACTTGAGCAGCAAGGCGCCTCCACCTTTGAGCATACTCTCTAAAAGACTCGTTGGCTTGTTTCTTGAACTTGGTAATTTTGTGGTTTGGAGCCATCTGAGACTGGAAACTGTACTGGCTGAGGAAGGCATGAGCCAGCTCTTCCCAGTTATGAATCTTGGAGTTCTCTAATCTGGTGTACCACGATCGGGCTTCTCCAGTAAGACTTTTCTAGAATAGCTACATTTTGAGCTTCTCATCCTCGGCATAAGATCCGAGTTCTCTAATGAATACCTTCAAATGTGTGTAAGGATTTCCCAACCCATCATACTTTTCAAAGTCAGGAGTCTTAAACTTCTCAGGATAATGAAAACCAAGGAATATACAAAGGTTAGTATATGAAATACTCCAGTGTGCTCCAATCCCTTAGATAGACCGAATGGTCTCTTCCATTTAAAGGACTTTCTTCCTGATATCACCGATGTCTGGATTTTCTTTGAGATAGGTGATTTCAGGGGTTTTGTTGGTTTTATCCAACTGAGACTCAGATATGGGAACTTCTTTGTCCGGACCCTGGGTTCTTCCTTGTGCAGAGGATTCTGTATGTACGGACCTTGGGTTCTTCCCTGAGTAGACTGGTGTAGTTTTTTAAGCAAAACAACCAAATCTATAATTTATTTGCTTAATCCTTCAAACTCCTCACGAGAGACATAAATAGGACTAGACTGGCCAGATGTAGCCATAATTGGTTGTAGGCTTGTTGCCTTTTTGGACTTTGAGCAGGTAACAGGCCCAATTGTTTCCCTACAAAAAACTTATGTAGTTTAGTCATAGGGAATGTATAAATGTTTCATGCTATATGATGTGTCCATTTTAGGAGTATTATCCTATAAAATGGATGTTAGCTGTTTGTAAGATAGCATGTCAGGTTTCAATATAAAAGGGATTGTTTGTACACATATTCCTTTATATTTTCCATTACAATGAGATTGACATGGAATGAAATTACAAGTAACTGAATTTACAAGTAATTCAAATGGGAAAGTATGAAGAAACTTCCCTCCGCGTTTGTTTTATCAGAGGCTGACCTATCTTAGGTTACTCTCGTGGTTTTTTGGTATGAAGGTCCCCAGATCGTTGTAATCTGGTCTTTCAACTGGAGCGAATCTGGGTGGTGACTTTCCTGAGCCTCGTTGGAATTAGTCTCCCTACGAGTCCAGTAATAAAACACAGATAGGATAGCCTCCTGGTGGAGGAACCACACAACATACATTCACATACAACGTGTCTCACCGTTATAGAAATGATGACATGTGTGAAGCACTTTAATATCACAAATAGATATAGTGTGAAGCACTAAGTGTAGTAAGTAAATGCATTCGTACACATCCGTATAATTATAAATGCAACATCCACACACAAGTATATAACAGTTTTGAAAAGTTTGTAGTACGGGCTTAAGCCCTTTTACTGGATGTCCCCAGTAGAGTCGCCACCTGTCAACGTCGGGACTTTTACTGTCCCTTTTCTGTTCTTGTCTTTTTGTGTTCTCATGTTAGGTGAGGTTTGTTTGAAAAAATAAGTTGTGAAAAGGTCCAAGATGTATATGTCGACGATTGGACCGTAAGAGTCGCTAGTTGGTATTTTTAAATGGTTGCACCAACTCAACCAAGAAAAGGTTTACACATTGACCCAGTGATATGACACTGCTTAACAGGTCTATGAAACCGAGATTCGTTAGGGTCCGAGGGATTGATTATGCGGAGGGAAGGTGTTAGGCACCCGCTGACATCCGTGTTACCCCAGTGAACATAACTTTTCAATTAAACTGTTATATGAATACGTGTGTGGGGGGGTCAATGTGCAATTATCTGGAGGTAGTGATATGCCTCATTTGCACCTATATACAAATGGTTTGAATTTTGTATAAAAGTTCAGTTTTAACAAGATATAGCAGTGATGTTTTAGAAAAGAGGTTTTTCAAACCCTTATGCTCAATAGTAATTGAGGCCTTTGATACTTTCATTTTATTATATGTTCGGCTTGATTGCTTTTATATTCGAGATGCGAGACATCTTCGAGAAAATAATATACATAGCAGTGCCGAAATCCTTGTGGGCATGAGAGTCGTCTAAGTAAATTCAAACACCGTGAATAACGTACAAGCTGATTACAGTTGAAAATGTCCATCACAGGACTGAATCTAGATTCAGGAGACTGAATATGTGATCACATGATTCCTAGGCTCAAATGATGTTGCAGTTTATATGAAAGTTGTAAGCAGTTATATATATAAAAGCTATATATATTTATATATATATATATATATATAAACGATCAACCACCATGAAGCAACTCCATTGGGGATTGAAACTTTTAAATATATATATAGAGACGATTAACCGCTACGAAGTAAACTCCACACGGGACTAAATGTATAGAAAGTAGTAAAAGGCCACGAAGTAAACTCCAGGCCTGACGGAAATGTAAATATATATATATAAGCAATAAATGCTCCAGATGTAAATCCAGGCCCATTGAACAAAGTTCTACAACAGTTTATATATAAATATATATATATATATATATATATATATACAAAAGCAATAAATGCTTCGGACGTGAGTCCAGGCTCAATCGAGGCATAACTCAATAATGTTAGTACAAATATATATATATATATATATATATATATATATATATATATATAAGTATATATATATATAAGAAATAAAAAGTCATAGACCGAAGTCTGGGCATACGCACTCAACATGACTCTGAACGTGAATAACTATGCGTGCAGAATGTGGAGAAAAGGCTTTAAGAAATGTAAGAAGTCTTACAGTGGGATACCAAGAAAACTTCAAATAGCTTTAATTGAATGAACACTCGGTTTCCACCGGCAAAATATAGCACAGTATAAGCTCACAAGTGTTTAAAATAAGAAAGCACTCAGATTATAGTGTGTACAAAGCAAATTGGACAGGGCTTCCTCGCCTTTTCTCTATGCAAAATGGCCACCCCAAGCCATCTATTTATAGAGGGGGAAGCCACAGGTGTACCTGCGGCAGCCGCAGATGCACCTGCGGCGGCTCGGGGTGCTCCGGGCTCTGCGGGTCCCACTGTCTCGAAGTACGTACACGCATATAACGTGTTGTTCATTCAAACTTTAAGAACTTCAATCCGGGCATCCGATTGAGGTGTATAAGACCTTTTTCGGAATATTGTTGTCTAGAGCTACACAATGATATGGGATTAGAGGTTGTACGAAGTCAAGAAAATAAGACCATGCCTAGGTCTTTAGGCTTCAAATTTTATCCGGTGTGTTGTCTTGTGTAGTGGTCACTCGGGATTGGTGCTATGGTTCTTGTAAGACATTGATGTGTAAAATGTATGTTGAAATATGTTAAGATGATGCAGTATGGACTCGAGATAGTAAAATGATGCGTTTACCCCTCATCGGGGCTATCTCCAGTTTGGGCTGATGTAGCAGTCGTTGCTCATGGTTATCTCTTCGATTGGGCTGTTATAAGTGTTGAAGGTACTTAGGTTTGTCTCTGAGGTGTGCTTGAGCCCCCGGGGCTATCTCCGGTGTAAGACCCCAACTTTTATGAATAAAGATGATTTTTTTTATAAATATCATTTTTGAATATTATGGTGTGGATTTAAAATAATGTTATAGTTGTGGGTAATATTTACAAATTTTACAAAGTATGCAAGTTATTATATAATATTCGATTGGTCGAAAAATATTCGTTTTAACAGGGAATATTCGTATGATGACACAATCATTCGGGGACCCCACAACAAAATTATTGTCGGATTGAGAAAACGACAAAAATATTTTTTTATAAAAATAAAAAAAAAAGTTTTATCATTAACTGTTCAAATACCCGGTGATAAAGGTACAGTAATACGCGTGGTTGCATAATAGCACACGGTATTGATTATTGATGCTTACGTGAGAAGTCACTCAGTTTTGTTCAATTATTACTACAGTAATTGCTGCATAGTATCTCACGTTATTTGATTCAATTATTGTTAATATTTTATATATTATTAAATCAATAATTGAGACAATATAATTATTCATATTATTATTTACAATATTGACGATGTCTAGAAAGTTCTGTCGAGGAGAGGTTTGGTCACCTAATTGTGCGCCAATAGGGAGAAATCCTTATTGGAAAGTCCCCTCTTTCCTGGGAATGATCTAGTTGTTAAATATTGCGAATAATAATAATGATGAATAAATGTTGTTAAAAATATTGAGAGAATTTTTATGAAGTATTTGTTGTAAATTTTGCTTATTATTTGGACTCCCATTTACCCATTTTTTCAAAATAATCGGTAAAAAATTATTTAATATATTAAAGGTGGGGCCACATGTGGGGGCCACATATGGGGCCCACGGAAGAAAAAATGAATTTCCTGGGAAGGAAGGAAATTTGGTTTCACGGGTGGAGTTAGATTATGTGTGTGTATATATATATATATATATATATATATATATATATATATATATATATATATATATATATATATATATATCTAACACATGTGTGTGTATATATTTATATATGGGAGCCCTTTCATAGCAACCGGTTGCTGTGAGTACAGTGCAACACCCTTTTTTTGTACCGTTGATAAACTTATTGGAAGGCTGAGATGAAACATAAATATATCCCAGCCGACACAACTTATACCGGCTTTTATTTTAATATGAGGACCCCACATAGTCAACATGTTGTCAGTTTTATTTTTATTTTTAAGCATTTCTCCATTAATAGTCATGACTCAGCACATTACCTAAACTTAAAAAAATATAAAATACTCCTCTCAGTCGTTACAAGCTCTTACGGCTGTTAAAAAAAAATCCAAACCGGCACAACCTCTTCCGGCTGTTAAAAAAAAAAATCCAAAGCGGTACAACCTTTTCCGGCTTGCACAAATTCTATATTTGCTATTCTTTATAAAATATTTGTTATTCTTTTTAACTCTTTCATTTAATAACAAATAAAGAATTATAATTCAAATAAAAATATTATCCTTTTTTTTTAACAGCCGTAAGAGCGTGTCCCGGTTGTATAATTCTTTTTTTTAACAGCCGTAAGAGCTTGTCCCGGTTGTATAATTTTTTATTATTATTTTTTTTAACAGCCGTAAGAGTTTGAAGTGGTACATTTTTTTTAAATTTTTTCCGGCCGGTACAGGCTCATACGGCTGGTACCTTTTTTTAATTTTTTCCGGTCAGTACAGGCTCATACGGCTGGTACCTTTTTTTAAATTTTTATTTATTTTTCCCGGCCGGTACAGGCTCATACGGCTGGTATTAAAAAATTGAAAAAAAAAATCGGCCGGTATAGCTTTGTCACGGCTTGTATTAAAAAAATAAAAAAAATTATTTTATTCAAGCAACTCGCTGCTAAACAGACTCGAACTCGCAACCTCAAACTCCAAACGTGTGTTTAGAGTTTGAGGTTACGAGTTCGAGTCTGTTTAGCAGCGAGTTGCTTGAATAAAATAATTTTTTTTATTTTTTTAATACAAGCCGTGACAAGCTATACCGGCCGGTTTTGTTTTCAATTTTTTAATACCAGCCGTATGAGCTTGTACCGGCCGGGAAAAATAAAAAAAATTAAAAAAGGTACCAGCCGTATGAGCCTGTACCAGCCGAAAAAAATTAAAAAAAATGTACCACTTCAAACTCTTACGGCTGTTAAAAAAAATAAATAAATAAAAAATTATACAACCAGGACAAGCTCTTACGGCTGTTAAAAAAAAGAATTATACAACCAGGATAAGCTCATACGGCTGTTAAAAAAAGGATATTATTTTTTATTTGAATTATAATTCTTTATTTGTTATTAAATAAAAGAGTTATAAAAAATAACAAATATTTTATAAAGAATAGCAAATAAAGAACTTGTAACAAATGTATCAAAATATATCAAAAATATATCAAATGTATCAAAAATGTATCAAATGTATCAAATATATCAAAAATATATCAAATGTATCAAAAATGTATCAAATGTATCAAATATATCAAAAATATATCAAATATATCAAAAATGTATCAAATGTATCAAAATTGTATCAAATGTATCAAAAATATAAAAAATGTATCAAATGTATCAAATATATCAAAAATGTATCAAATGTATCAAAATTGTATCAAATGTATCAAAAATATAAAAAAATGTATCAAAAATGTATCAAATGTATCAAAATTGTAAAAAATGTATCAAAAATGTATCAAATGTATATCAAAAAATGTATCAAAAATGTATCAAAAATATATCAAAAAATATATCAAATGTATAAAATCATTTCTTAATTATAAAATCATTGCTTAATATATAAAATCATTACTAATAATCATTGCTTAATAAATATAGATATTAACTTATTTCTAAATATCAAACCCCCATATGTATTATATAGACTTGTTAATAATAATAAATCGTAATATAATAATAATGCAAGAATATAGATTTTTGGGGGAAAGTGAAGTTTTAATATAAAGACATATCATTGGCTGAAATTAACAGCTAGGCCCGTGGTGCTCGGGTGGTCATATGACGTGTTTTTGGAGTTTGAGGTTGCGAGTTCGAGTCTGTTTAGCCGCGAGTTACTTGAATAAAATAATTTTTTTTATTTTTTTTAATACAAGCCGTGACAAGCTATACCGGTCGGTTTTTTTTTCAATTTTTTAATATCAGCCGTATGAGCCTGTACCGGCTGGGAAAAATAAAAAAAATTTAAAAAAGGTACCAGCCGTATGAGCCTGTACCGGCCGAAAAGAATTAAAAAAAATTTAAAAAGGTACCAGCCGTATGAGCCTGTACCGGCCGGAAAAAATTAAAAAAAAATGTACTACTTCAAACTCTTACGGCTGTTAAAAAAAATAATAATAAAAAATTATACAACCGGGACAAGCTCTTACGGCTGTTAAAAAAAAGGATATTATTTTTATTTGAATTATAATTCTTTATTTGTTATTAAATGAAAGAGTTAAAAAGAATAACAAATATTTTATAAAGAATAGCAAATATAGAATTTGTGCAAGCCGGAAGAGGTTGTACCGGTTTGGATTTTTTTTTTTTAACAGTCGTAAGAGCTTGTAACGGCTGGGAGGAGTATTTTATATTTTTTTAAGTTTAGGTAATGTGCTGAGTCATGACTATTAATGGAGAAATGCTTAAAAATAAAAATAAAACTGACAACATGTTGACTATATGGGGTCCTCATATTAAAATAAAAGCCGGTATAAGTTGTGCCGGCTGGGATATATTTATGTTTCATCTCAGCCTTCCAATAAGTTTATCAACGGAACAAAAAGAGGGTGTTGCACAGTACTCACAGTAACCGGTTGATATGGAAGGGCTCCCTATATATATACATTATAAATAAAATATATTATATTGTATATAAAGTTATTTGTTTTACTTGAATATAATATTATTATTTGAAAATTAAAACGTCTGTAGATTTTGAATATTTCGTTCGTGAATCATAAATTGTTCGTCCGTGATAAATTTTTTAAATAGTATCCTTTCCATTCTCCTATAAATAGGATGCTTAGTCAGAATTGAAAATCACACCAGAATCAGAGAATTAATCTTCTATAATATTGAGCGTATTCTTTAGAGTTTTAAGAAGCTTTGAGCGTAGAAAACAGTGAAAGTTTTCTTCAAAAATATCTCCGCTATACCAGTTGGAATACTTTTCTTTTTAAGATAAGGGGTGTTATTTTTGTTCAATATTCATATGAAATAATATTTTATTTCATACTATGTAGTATGTAAGTAATATTATTTCGTTTCAGATTCTAAAATCTATACTCATTTTGTTAAAGCTTTGGCTTCTTATACTCCATGAAATTAGTAGAATATCCTTGATATTTGCGCTTCTTCTAGTATCTTTTTTATGGAAATATTATTCTGAGCATTCTTAATAAGTTTTAACTTTTCATGTCGGAGTACTATTCATGGGGTCACTATTCCTGAAGTACTATTCACGGGGTACTATTTACTCGGGTACTATTCACCCGGGGTACTATTTATGACAAAAATCGATTTTTATTCTATTCAAATCATTTTTAATACAATATTATTCTTGAATTTTACTCCACAAAGGAGTATCGTGTTGACAATTTGGACATTATTGAATTTTGGTTAAATTAAATTATAAATCCTTAAAAATTTATCCATTACTTTCTTTTAATTGAATTCTTACATCATTGTCATCATCCTCATTCTTATATTAATTGTTATGAAAGTCATCTTTGGTCAAAGTGCATAGATGGACTTGGTATGATTATGACCAATGATTATTCAGTATAATCATTACCGTAATGTTGCGAATAATGTGGTAAAAGTCCTCATTGGTCTGTAGTGCATTGATAGACAGTTGTTGGTATGATCATGACCATTGATGAAAACACGAATATCCTTAGTCGTAGTGCATGGATAAATTATGGTCGTGATACTAATAAATATCCTTGGCCGTAGTGCACGGGTGATTCGATGATGTGGATTATTTATTAACCTAAGTCTCAGCAATAAAATTGATGATAAATTCTTTTAAATCATAAAAGATAGTAGATATCATGCTCTACTTGACTCTTCTAATGGATTGCTTGTTCCGCTGCAGTTAAACTTGATGTCTATTGTATTTTATCAATTTAACACTGTTGAATGCTAATGATAATTTATTCTACATTATCTTTGTAATAATATTTCTTACTGGGCTAGTTGAGCTCAACCTTTGCTTTCATTGTTCTCTTCAGGAAATGAGAATATAGCTGGGACTAGTCGGGGAACGGAGTGACAGTTCAGATGTTTGCAATAGTAGTCCTCATTATTCTGTGAAATAGTGTGATAATAAATGTATTGAGGACTTATTTTGAGTTTGAATACTATCTAGAAGACAATATTTGTATTAAAATTCATAGTTCATGTTGTATATTTAAGTTTGTATTTGTATTCTGCACCATGTATTGGGCAACTCAAAATGGGTGATGTATACTTATTTTGGGGGCGTCACAATTTGTATCAAAGCTTAGGGATATGATCTTTGGCTGAGATGTGAGACAAGAACTAGGAGGGGACAGATGGGGAATTCCTTCGCTAGTATGACCTACTAAGTTTAATTGGTATTTAATTAGTCGGTCAGAGTATAGGGATAATATGTGGTATGTCAATTAACCCTTATTTTGTGGTAGTATTTGAAAATGACATCCGAGAATGTTGAGAATAGAAATGGAGCACAAGAGACCATTGAGTCACCACAGATCAATACCCAGGATATTGTGCAACAGGAAGACAATAATCCTCAGGTAAACAATAACACCGATTAAATGATGAATGATGGTATGTTCAGAGGCTTTATGTCATTCATGCAACATCAAGCGAGAGCGGCTCCTATTCATAATGCAGGTGGAAACACTGGCAACTCTCGGACGGTCATCGTTAAGCAGTTCAAGGAGCTGGGACCACCAGGGTTTTTGGGAGAACCAAAACTACTTAAGGCGGAGACATGGATAAAGCATATCACCAAGATATTTGATGTCTTGGGATACTCCGAGGAGTAAAAGGTTCCCTTTGCCACCTTCATGTTGCGAAGAGAGGCAGATTACTAGTGGGAATCTGTAAAGCGTACCTAGCCTACCGCACTCAAAATGTCTTGGGAGAAGTTTCAAGAACTGTTCAATGACAAGTACTTTCCCGAAAGTATTCGTCACATGAAAGAGGTAGAGTTCATCAAACTGGAGCAAAATAATATGACCGTGTCGCAGTATGAAGCCAAGTTTGTCGAGTTATCCCGGTTTGCGTCCCACTTAGTTGATAACGAGGAGAGAATGACGTAGATGTTTCTAAGAGATTTGAAACCTGAGACACGTCAATACCTTATCTCTCACAAACTATTTTTGTATTCAGATGTTGTAAATAGGGATCAGTTATTGGAGCGCGATAATGAGACAACCCAACCAAGGGAGAGCAACCGAAAAAATGAAAATACCAGTGGTAGCAGTCATCGAAGTGGTGACAACAAACGTGGAAGGAATCAATATGCCAGAAATGGTAACCACTTCGGTGGTAATCATGTCCAAGACAATAAAAGTGGACTGATACCCACATAAATCATACATTTTATTATCCCTAATTTTTTCCTTTTAATTATATTAGTTTATTAAATTAATATATTTTAATTTATTTTGTAGGATTTAATATTTGTTGCAATAAATTTAAAATCTTGGTGATCAAACGATATTTAATGCTCTTATTCATGTAAGGAATATTCAAGAAGAATCCTACAAGGAGAAGAAAAGAGGTGGAACAGTCTTGGTGTGCAAGTCAAATCCAACAAGAGAAAAGAAAGTCTATCTAGAAGATCTTTTTGAGAAGTTGATTTCCACTAGGAAGTTGAAACCTACATGAAATGGGAACAAAAGTGTCCAAGTTAAATGAATCTTAATTAGGGTTCAAAGTTATGTTCTCTATAATAGGTCTCTTGTTTTAGAGAGAAGAGGATGATGGATTGTATTACTTTAGGTTAGGAGTAGGAGTAGATTAAATTACGTTTCATTGTACGCTTGTTGGATGATCCTTAATTAGAGTGAGTTTTCTTATTTATTTTTAATCTTCTCCTTTTCTTTATTTTACTTACTTTAATTATTTTTCATGTCTAGCTAATTTTTTTTATCTAGGATGAAGATGAAATTAAATAATTATTCATGATAATATTTTTCATCTCTTCTATTATTTATGCTTTTATGTTTAATTGATTTCTCCTTCATGTTTCATTATTGAAATACCTTCGTTTTATAGTTCTTATGTGATTTTAAATTAATTAAGAGGTTTTGATAGATTATTGTTAAGATATGAGTTTTTCATAATCCATGCTTACTCAAAGAAGTTTTGATGGGTTATAGTTAATCCTTAAATTTTCATAGTCTATGCTTGCCCACGTTAATTGTAAATTACTAAATTAAAGGAAATGGAGATCAAAATCATAATTGAGTTATAAAAATAGAAGAGATTGAATTATATGTTATGTTTATTATTTTGTGGATTAAGATTCCTAGATTATTTTCTCATTTATTGTTTTCATATCCTAGTTAATTAATTCTCAATCTTTATTTCTAATTCGTCTAAAATAGATATTAAAGAAACATTAAAATTAATCTAGTCTCTGTGGTTCAACTTGCACTTGCCAAATCTACAATAGACAATGTACACTTGCAGTTACATAATTTTAACACATTAAGTTTTTGGCGTCGTTGCCGGGGATTAGAATTTATTTATTTTATTCCTTAATTTTTATTTATTCGAATTAGTTTTCACTCTAATTTTAATTTTTTAAATTTTTTTTCAGGAATATTAAAGCGGATCGAAGGAGCGAAAAGATACAAATTTTGTTGCTGCTCTTTCTTCGGTACTTCGTATCTCCATATTTAAAAAATAAAAATAAAAAATAGTAGTTTAGTTTTTTGTTTTTTTAATATTTTTTTGTGAATTTTGTGGTTAGTTGTCTGTTTGTTTTGTGATTTGTGGAAAAATGAATTCTTATTATAGTTGGAATAATAATTTTGCTTGGAATCAAGATCCCTATGAAAAATTTAATGCACACCAAGTAAATCATTGTTTTCCAACTTATGAAAATTCTTATCTAAGTTCATACACATATTCGGATCCAGAACCTCAATATTCACAAGAATTATCAAATAATAAAGAAGAAAGACTTAGTGCCTTAGAGAAAACTATGGAAGTTTTAATGGAAAATCAATTTAGCATGAATCAATTTATATCCCTTCTACAAATTCAAATAAATAGATTAGCCACCATAATAAATAAATAAGAGATGGGTGAATTTTCTAGTAACTCTGAGGTTAATTTTGAAAATCATTATGGTTGTGGAAATAATGAGGAAATTAAAAAATTTATATTCAATTCTACATAGTTTGAGTCAAGGGAATTTGAGGAGTCAAAAAATTATGTGTCTATGCCTAAAATTGATCATGTAACATTTAATGAGTCGGTTGAAAAAGTCTATAAGCCTAAAGTTCCATACCTTGAAAGACTTATTCCTAAAAAACCACCTAGTGATTTTTTGGACCAACCCATTAAGTTGACATGATACAAGAGTTGTCAATGACCCAAGAAATAATTGAAAATAGACTCTTGATTGAAAAAGATCCAATTGATTTTTTTCTTAAATCACCTTGACCAAAATTGGAATGAATCCAAATATTTAGTTATGGTCAATGAGCTGTTGAGATCCACTACAAATAAGTCAACTAAACTAGAACATGTATTTGAACATGTTAGTGAAAGTTTTCTTGAGGTAAATTTTAAGCATAACTGATGAGTGAGTTTTATACACATGAATTGGGTACATTCAGACTTAATTTATTGTTGTTCTCAAGTCTTTTAGGATGTTTTTATGTGTTTGTGTCTATTCATGCATGTTTTATATTGTTTTGTAGGATTTGGGACAAAAGTTGCATGGATCGACGTTTGGGGTGGCTAGATTCGCGTTTTCGGCTTGTCATTTACACAGCAGTCACTTCAGAGCCAAATTGACTATAGCTCTGGACATTATTTCGAAAAACGTCAAGAATGAAAGTTGTAGATCTACTTCTCCTCTTTCCGGATCATCTTGAATCATCTAAATCGGAGTTCGGACGAAGAAGTTATGGCCGTTTTCCCAAAGGACGTCGGAGCAGAAAATGTTGACTTTTTGACCAGAGCCGGGGCGCCCATTTCTAGTGTATTTCCAGAGCCGGGGCGCTGGGGGGCAGAATGCCAGCGCCGTGCCCAGCGCTGGGGCGCTGGGGAAGGGCCTGGTGCGGGCCTGGACGCGTTTTGGGCGAATTTTGACACCTTTTTGACTCCAATTTGATTGGGATTGTTCCTAAACTAAAAATTAGACTTGTAACCTATAAATACATGATGTAAGGCATACAATAAGGGGGGATTACATAGCTTAGCTTGAGGATTACATAGCTTAGCTTAGGGATTACATAACTTAGCCTAGATTAAACACTCCTTTAGATTAGAACATAACCCTAGTTATTATTAATTTTGGAGATTGAAGCAACTTGGAGACCATTGAAGATCAAGAGCAAGAGCTAGCAAGAGGAGAGCATCAGATTTGCTGACAACAGATTCTATTCTCTTCTCTCATCTTACTTTTATCTTTTAATGTTTATTCAGTTGTGGATTCTTGGTTTCCATTCATTAATTATGAACTAACTCTTTTATTAAGATTTCAATTGAACTTTTTATGGCTATGAATTAGTTATTCATTATACTCCAGTTATTTATGTTAAAGTGAGTTGTTTATCTTGTCTTGTGCATATTTCTTAATTATCTGATCAGTAATTACTTTGTTACTCTAGAAGGAATTGGAAGACGAATTCTAGGGTTAGAACTGGGCATGATATCATGTGACTTAGTTATTTGCAAAGTGAATAATTAGGTTTGTGAATTGAATGGAAATATCTGTTCACCGTATGTAACACATAAGGGATTGGAATTGAAAGAGTTTAATTCAATTATTTTGCATAGGAATATAGCAAGATTAATCTGGATTAACTAGAAGGCAATTGATCACTTGGAAAAGGACTTTTGGCATTTGAGAATTCCTGTTAACAATTCAGTAGGCATAATAATTGGGATAATTGGATAATTAATTTATAATTCATAATTGGGGATATTGAAGTCTTAATCTTTATTTATTTGAATTCATTCATTAAAATCTTAGTTTTAATTAGTTAATTTAGTTTTCTTAATTAGAAAAATCACGATTTGAGATTGTTTAAATAAAATTAGTTTGGTTAAGAATTAGTACTTGGTGATTTTTATTAAATAATTCCTCGTGGGAACGATACTTTTCTTATCACTTTATTACTTGTTGACCGTGTATACTTGCACGTATTCATTGATTGCGAAATCGATCAACAAGTTTTTGGCGCCGTTGCCGGGGAATTAATTTAATAATTATTTACCAATATTAATTTCAATCAAATTAGTCTTAATTTAAACATTTTTATTTTTATTTTTAATTCTCTTTCTATATTTCTCTCTTTTCAGGTACCATGGATGACTTTGTGTATCAATGGCCATACACGAACATGACTCAACCAAGGGGAGCGGAGATTGACAGACTCGAGAAACTTTCTGCATTGTCAGCATAGATTGAGACACTTTCGAGGATGTTTGAAGCTTTTGAAGCTCAGCGTTGTCAAAGTATGGCGGTTACTTGTGATTATTGTGCTGGAAATCATATGAGTCATCAATGCGCCATCAGTTTTGAGCCGGTACGGTATAGTGTGATTACCCCAATAATTATGTCTATCCCAACAACTATCATCAGGATTGGGGGTATCACCCGGATTTTTCATGGAGTAACAATCAAGCTGCAGCTCAACCACCTAGACAACAACACACCTCCGAATTTCAAAATCCAACTCAACAACCAGAGAGGATATCAAGTTTGGAAGAAGCCTTAGAAAAATTCATTAGAGCTTCTGACAAAAAGAACGAGGAACAAGATAAGAAATTGAGTCAAGTGGATCTTACTTTGCAAAGCCATGGGGCATCGTTAAAGAATCTGGAAAATCAATTGGAACAGATAGCACATGCGTTGAACAATCGTCCTCAATACTCTTGGCTCTATGACATGAATTCTGAGACTGATGGTGAGCCCGAACCAAATCTGCAACCGGATGTGCCAAATGATATAGATGTTGAAAGAGAGGAGACGAGTGGGGATAATGACAACAAGGTCGGTGAAGAACTAATTGTGAGACCCAATGATGATGAGCCAATGTTGTTTATGCCTCAAGTGCCTTCTCCTCCACAGTTCAAGAGTCCGGTTAGATTTGCAAAACCTTGTCCGATTGGTAGTCATGTCGTCGGCAATACTCTCTGTGATGTAAAAGCAAGTACACCTTCGAAACTATGGTGGGATGAAAAAGAGAAGATAGAGGAAGATTCCATTATGTTTATTAAGCTTCAATGCCCTAATCTGATCATCGACATAATGGAGGAAACACCTAGTGGTTTGTCGTTCTTAATGGGGATCCTATCTACAAAGAGCATGCTAGGTGACTTTAATACAATGGCTATCGTAAATGGGAACCTACCAAAAGCTATATTATTTCCGATGGATGGAGGGTTCCTCAACTTTCGAAGAGGAATTGGATAGCATTGACCAGACAAAGTCAGGCTGAGACTATAAAACAAGCGCTTATTGGGAGGCAACCCAAGTTTAATTTTTATTTTTTATTTTTAGTTTTTATTAAGTTTTATATTAGTAGTTTTGAATTTGCATTTATTTAGGATTTAATAAAATTGCTTCTATCATGGTTTTACAGGTTATTCAAGTCAAATTCAAGTGTGGTGCCCAATTTGTTCCATGTGTTTAGCCTATTCTCCAAACTTAGCGGACAAGGAGGAAGATTGCTATATTTTCAGGGAAGTCCTCTGCTTTAATTTTTTCTATTTCAGTCATTGAGGACAATGTCTAGTTTAAGTTTGGGGGCATTTTAGTGTCATATTGCATATAGTTAGTTATTTACATTGTAAGTTCGTTATGTTTTCGAGTATTTACATTTAGTTTTTGCATTATGTTTTTTTTTTGTTTAAAAAAAATAATTTTAAAATCGCAAAAATAGTAGTTAGTTTACTGTGTTTGTTGCAGTTAGTTTATATTTGCATGATTCCAACTGTTAGATAGTAAAAGTCTATTTTGGCCAATGATGAGACTGGAGTTAAGTAGATAAGTATAGTATTGAATATTTAGGCTTTGATGTGATTTCTTGTTATGAATTGAATCTTTTCCTGTTTGAAACTGGTATAATTAAGGTTAGCACGTTAATAACAGCTATGTTGACTGATTAAGTTTAAATTGATACATAATGGATTTCTTAAGGATAATACTAGTGTGAAGGAATGAAAGACATGAATAGGCGGAGATGGCTAAATTTTGATAAAAACTTAAGTTTGGGGGGAAAAGTTGAGGTATATAAGCTTTAAAAAAGACTTGTTGAGTCTTGTGGTGGGTTGAGGAGAAACACTCCCCATAAACACAAGCGTGAGATGGAGCGTAAAACGCACTCACCAACCATCTATAAAAAAAAGAGAAAAAGAAAAAAAAAATTACCGTGGCTAGTTTGTTTCGGGGCCTTTGTTACTTGAGTAAGTACGCCCAAAGGGGTATCTTAAAACCTAGCGCCCTAAGGTCTTATATGGTCTGGGAGTCGTTGGTCGAAAGCTCGCTAAGGGGTGACACTGTTAGCCTAATGGAATGAGACATTGCACAGTCATGGTTAAAAAAAACAATAAAACGGGAAAAGAGCAAAAAGCCCCCGTAATGAAAAGTAAAGCATAAGTATCCCAGATTGGACTCTTGAACTTGGTGGATGTTTGACTTTAGTTGGATCTAGCTTGTTCGTGAATTTTGTGAGTTTTCACTGTATGATGCCTTTGAAGATATCTATTATGTCTTAAATTTAATTTTATATCAGTTAGCATTGTTGTGGAGCACACACGCACTATATCAGTGATAACAGTCTAAGATTTGATGATTGATTGAGAAATTACTGATTTGTTTTAATATGATGTATTATCATGTTTACTTGATTTCTCTAAGGCTGGTTGAATAGACTTGTTTCTGTCATTACTGTTGGATTCGTAGGCATATAGATTAGTTTCATTACATTGCATTGCATAACATTTTGTGTTTTTGCTTGAGGACAAGCAAAGGTTTAAGTTTGGGGGTATTTGATGAGTGAGTTTTATACACATGAATTGGGTACATTCGGACTTAATTTATTGTTGTTCTCAAGTCTTTTAGGATGTTTTTATGTGTTTGTGTCTATTCATGCATGTTTTATATTGTTTTGTAGGATTTGGGACAAAAGTTGCATGGATCGACGTTTGGGGTGGCTAGATTCGCGTTTTCGGCTTGTCATTTACACAGCAGTCACTTCAGAGCCAATTTGACTATAGCTCCGGACATTATTTCGAAAAACGTCAATAAAGAAAGTTGTAGATCTACTTCTCCTCTTTCTTGATCATCTTGAATCATCTAAATCGGAGTTCGGACGAAGAAGTTATGGCCGTTTTCCCAAAGGACGTCGGAGCAGAAAATGTTGACTTTTTGACCAGCGCCGGGGAGCCCATTTCTAGTGTATTTCCAGAGCCGGGGTGCTGGGGGGAAGAATGCCAGCGCCGTGCCCAGCGCTGGGGCGCTGGGGAAGGGCCTGGTGCGGGCCTGGACGCGTTTTGGGCGAATTTTGACACCTTTTTGACTCCAAATTGGATTGGGATTGTTCCTAAACTAAAAATTAGACTTGTAACCTATAAATACATGATGTAAGGCATACAATAAGGGGGGATTACATAGCTTAGCTTGGGGATTACATAGCTTAGCTTAGGGATTACATAACTTAGCCTAGATTAAACACTCCTTTAGATTAGAACATAACCCTAGTTATTATTAATTTTGGAGATTGAAGCAACTTGGAGACCATTGAAGATCAAGAGCAAGAGCAAGAGGAGAGCATCAGATTTGCTGACAACAGATTCTATTCTCTTCTCTCATCTTACTTTTATCTTTTAATGTTTATTCAGTTGTGGATTCTTGGTTTCCATTCATTAATTATGAACTAACTCTTTTATTAAGATTTCAATTGAACTTTTTATGGCTATGAATTAGTTATTCATTATACTCCAGTTATTTATGTTAAAGTGAGTTGTTTATCTTGTCTTGTGCATATTTCTTAATTATCTGATCAGTAATTACTTTGTTACTCTAGAAGGAATTGGAAGACGAATTCTAGGGTTAGAACTGGGCATGATATCATGTGACTTAGTTATTTGCAAAGTGAATAATTAGGTTTGTGAATTGAATGGAAATATCTGTTCACCGCATGTAACACATAAGGGATTGGAATTGAAAGAGTTTAATTCAATTATTTTGCATAGGAATATAGCAAGATTAATCTGGATTAACTAGAAGGCAATTGATCACTTGGAAAAGGACTTTTGGCATTTGAGAATTCCTGTTAACAATTCAGTAGGCATAATAATTGGGATAATTGGATAATTAATTTATAATTCATAATTGGGGATATTGAAGTCTTAATCTTTATTTATTTGAATTCATTCATTAAAATCTTAGTTTTAATTAGTTAATTTAGTTTTCTTAATTAGAAAAATCACGATTTGAGATTGTTTAAATAAAATTAGTTTGGTTAAGAATTAGTACTTGGTGATTTTTATTAAATAATTCCTCGTGGGAATGATACTTTTCTTATCACTTTATTACTTGTTGACCGTGTATACTTGCACGTATTCATTGATTGCGAAATCGATCAACAATAACTGTGATGAAAATTCTTACCCTGATTCCTTGGTCTTCCCCTGGCTGGAGCCCTATTTTCCATAGCTTGGGCCAGCATATCAACAAAATTCTGCATCGGGTCAGCTTGACCTCCTTCGTTATTCACTGATTGTTCTTCTCTTTGGTTTGAATTATGTCGTCTAGGTGGCATGATCTGATTTAAATAAAAATCATACACTAATTCTCCTCCTCTACACAAATTCTTAACACAATAAGAATTCAACACATATTTCTCATGTAATCTCATATTTATTCAAATAGCGCATAGTATTTATAATACTTTAACACATATTACTATCTTTTTTAAAAAAAAAATTTAGGGCTAACAACACAACTTTACACAAAAAGTTGCAATTCTCCAACTTTATACAAAAATTCGCAATTCTCCATTCACACACCACTATTCCCAGTTCATCAAACTTACCACACCTAGGGGTTCAGGAACTTGCCACAATTATATGAGTTTATGAACTTATCCTAGTCAGACCTTTGGCATCCATTCGCTGAGGCGTTCAAAACAGCTCATATAACTATGAGTCATGAACTTACCATAAGTATGAGTTTTAAGAACTCACAAATTAATCATAATCTTATATTCATATAGAAAATAAAGATTTTATTCATACAAACATATATATTTACATATGTTTAAACATCATTCTCGATATTACATAACCTAATACCAGAAACTTCTACCAAAAGATACTACAACTTATATCTAAGTTGTTTAACGACCACTCCATTCCCCAGTCTTCTTCTTGCTGGGACACTTGTTAAATCCATGCCCCGTTTGCCCACAGGAAAAACACTTCCTCATATTTGGTTTAGGACAAATTTGGTTTAGGACAATGCAAAGAGATATGTCCTTCCTGGTTACAATTGAAGCACACGTTCTTCCACATCATGCATTCCCCCACGTGAGTTTTACCACACTTGCTACATGCTTTCTTTTTCTTTGGGTTCGAATTTCCAGAGTTGTCACTGTCATTGCTCCTCTTTATTTTCTTCTTGTCCTTCTTGCCGGTTCCTTCAGAAGATCCACCACCTTCAGCCTTCATCTTCTCCACCTGCGCTTTTAGCTCATTTCGTTCTTCAGTCATTTCACGTAACGCCCGCTCCATCTTCCACAACTCCTCCAAAAGAAATACTTTTCTTCGGAGTTCTTGGACTTCCACAGATAGCTGATCTTGTTCACCAACCTTGATCTTATTCTTTAGTTCCACCTTAGCTTTTTCAGACTCCGCCTCCTCATCACCACTTAGATACATCTCAGGATAATCGTCATGATCACTCCCAAGATTGATCATTGGTTCATCTTTCTCCACTTCTTCAACCGTTTCGCTCTGTGCTGGCACCTCGGCTACTGGCATTGGTGCGACAGCCGCTGGCATCTCCGTACAATCAGGGTTATCTGACCAGTACAATCAGTTTAAATAACTTGATTAGTACTTCACCAGTACAAATTTCTCTCACTCCGAATTTACTTATCTTACTATCAATACACTTCAATGATCCCTCACTTAGTACTCTAAATGAGTATTCTCTATCTCGCTATGGTCATAATCCTAGGGTTTTCCCCCACCCCACTTAAGCTTTATAACCTACATCTCCACTACCAGTTGATGACACCTTGGTCACTACAGCTCTGATACCAACCTGTGACACCCCCAAATCAGGGTTACCTGACCCCCGAGTTTGGTGTTCACGATCCACAATATAAATAACATTTAAATACCCATAATATATATAGATAGTAACTTTCATAAGATTTTATCACAGTTTAATAATACATCACCCAGGTTTTCTAACCTTAACTTTACAAACATACCCTTTAGATATACAAAAAGGATTTACAATACAACATAATAAATACGTTAATTATAACTAGTTAATAACTATGACTTTGCCTTTATCCTTCGCAGCACCTCCTGCAACTTCGTCCCTAGCTGAAAGGTTTTATTTAGCAAGGGTGAGAATGATATACTCAGGTGTATCAGATAACCATAAAGATTAAATCATACCCCTCTGCAAGTATAACAAGTGATCAACTTATTATACCCTATATTATGCATAATACTTAAAACGCGCACAAAGGTCGAATTCACGACCAATAAAATGTTCCCTTTATATAAAAGGTTGTTCTTCTCAGTCTTAGAATCAAGATTTTGATTTTACAACGAAATACTGTGATTTCAAATTCTATTTACTTCTCGGTCGAGCCGAAATAATTGGCATCGATCTGTCAATAATAATTGAATTTATTTTCTCGAATCTATCAAGTTCTAACAATTGTTCGTCTAGCCAGAATAATTAGCTAAGACATTTCTCAATATAATTTGACAATAAACAGGAATTATCTGTATTGTCAATTCTAACTTCTACAAATATGAATATCCAACAACAATAATTCTACAAATATATATTTCTGAATCAAAATATGCACTAACTGCGAATAATCAACAATAAATTTCCTAGATGTGGTGTAATTAACAATAATTAACCACTATAATAATTGAATGAATTTAACTCAAGGTTGAGTTAGAAAACTTGCCTCTTCCGCTGATTACAGCTAAACAAAATACTTATCTGCTTTCGAAAGACCTATAACCAATAATATCGGCCTAACAATTAGCACAATATTTCACATAACACACAACACTGTAATTCACAGTTAAACTTCTCCTAGACACATTACCACATAGCCACATTAGTGTTTATAACCTATATAAACACTTAAAAAGTCAAACTAGTTCAGTCTGGTTGGACTTCGGTCCATTCTCGGTGTTCTGGTCACCCTATCCGATAATTAACACAGTTATCTATCAATTACACTTGGTCTCTAAGCTTCAATATTAATTTAGATAAGTCAATTATCATTAATAATATTTTTCGGAAGCTTTTAATAATTATCAAGCAATTATTATAATTTATAATAATTTTTCAAATATTGGGATCATTTTTAAATGATTTAATGATTAAATAATCTTATCATCATTAATATAAAAATATTAATAACATACTTGTAAAAATATTAAAGTTATTATCAATAACTTAAAATATTTTTTAAATCATCAATATTCTATTTAAATGATTTTTAAAATAATTAAAATTATTTTTAAATCATCACCATTAATATATAAATTTTAATGAAATTATTATCCAAATATTAAAAGTCATTAAATATAACTTAAAATATTTTTAAATCATTTTTCTCATTTCTAAATGATTTTTAATATAATAAAACCATTTTTAATTTATTTAATATAACAATTAAATAAATCCAATATCATTAATATTAATTTATTAATGAGAATTCTCCAAAAATATTGAAAATTATATTTTATAATTTAAAATATTTTTTTAACACTTTATTCTCAATTAAAATGATTTTTAAATCATTAAAATTATTTTTATCTTATATATTTAATTTAATAATCAAATAAATCTAATATCATTAATATTAAATTATTAATGAAAATTATCCAAAAATATTAAAAGTTACATTTTATAACTCAAAATATTTTTAAATAGATCATTCTTATTTAAAATGATTTTTCATAATAATAAATCATTTTTCTCTAATTTATTTAATACACTAATTAAATAAAGTAAATACATTTAATATTTAAATAATTATAAATATTAAAGAAAAATATTCCAATTGGTCAGAAATTATTTTTCATAATTTAAAATAATTTTTAAAACTATTTTTGGTAATTTTTAGAATTTATTTCTATTTTTAATCATTTTTCAGAATATTCAGAAAATAAAATTATTAAAACCGTCGCTATAGGTTTTTAGCGACAGAAAGCGTCGTTGTTGGTGTTCTTGAGCCTCAAGAACACTGACAACTTTGTTAACAACCTGTCATGTTTGACCATATATTAAACTCGGTTCTTGCATGTTCTGCTCAACCTAAAAGTCGGAAATTGTAGTGTTTATCTCACTCTACAATTTACAATACTTATCTTGGTCAAACAACATCACCACAAGGAGATCAAAGCCTCCAAATGTGATGTCATACGGTTCTGGGTTTTCCAGAAACCCAGATAGTGCGAGTAGGTACTTTCATGCTCAAATTATTCTATGTTCCCGTTCTCAAATGGCTCAATATTTGGTCCATAACTATAGTACTCATGACAAGGAACAAAGTGATACCAATATTTCAGTCCAAAAACAACAAAATCTCCAAATTCAACTTGGTCAAAGTCTGTCAGAAAAAGTGCTCATACCGATTCTGGGTTTTCCAGAAAGGTAGAAATCAGTTCTTGTGGTCTACTTTGACCACCTATCACGATCGGTCTGTTGAGTTTATAAGTGATCTAAATAATTCAATTTATAGTACACATAACCAGCTACAAAATGTACCAATTAACAACATCAAACACTAAACAGACTGACAGATCCGATCATTACAAAAGCTTGTCAGACACTGTTTCAACGTTCTGGGCTGCCCAGAAAGTCACTCGGTCAATCCCGGTCAACGGGTTTTGACCGTGAATAACTTGAAATCTAGTTATCTAATGGTTGCACTTCCACTTGCAGATTAAAGCCTACATACCAGGATACAAAGTAAAGCTTTAAAAAACAAAAATAACAACCGAACAAGAATCTATGGCTCCTGACATTAGCTTGTCAGACCACAAATTTTGTTCTTGGACAATTTTTCAAAAACTCCATTTTTTATGCTTTTGATGCTATGGATCCGTGATAGACCATCATAGATCTTCAATAAACATCCAATACCATTATGCTAAACACAAAAACACAAAAATTTCACAAGCATACAAGATCAAAAATAAAAATGGGTTATACGTTCTTTCTTTCAATTCTTGATCTAAGCTCTCCAATATGTTATTGGTTGATCTATGGATTGATATTGTGACTGGTTCACTTATGATTTTTGTGGGTTTAGGAGAGAGAGAGAGTTTGTGAGAGCAAGAGACAAAATGAGCCAAATTTTGAGACTTTCTCTCTCTTTAATCTATATATAATACTTAGATGTTGCTAGATCTGATCAAATTCGGCTGGAAGCTGATATTTTGTGCTCACAAAGTCAACAAAGTGGTTGAACAACTAAAGTTGCTAGCATTTTTACAAGTTACCAATTAAAGAAAATTAAAAAGGGTATTTTAGTCATTTGTAAATTAATTTTAATGGCATTCTTGTCCAATACACAAATGCTTAGGGTTTAGGGTTAGGGTTAGGGTTTGGACCCTTTAGGGTTTAGGGTTTAAACCCATTAGGTTTGTAATTTAATTTCTAAGATTTTTGAATTTCGATTTTCAAAATAGAAAATTAATACTCCAAAATTATAATTAGGATTCAATAATTATATTAATATTTCCTAATCATAAAATGCAATCTTGCTAATTAGGATTATATTACTAATTAAAATTGCTTAATTTAGCAATTAGGGTCAAAATGGTCATTAGGGTTGATAACCCACGAATTAGGGTTTTAATTAGAAAAATAAATTTTCTAAATTACAATTAGGGTTTGTAAAATAGAAATTAAAATAACTAAAATATAATTAGGGTTTTCTAATCACATTAAAGTTTAATACACACATTAGGCTTGCAAATTAAGATTTTGGTTTCCTAATTTAGGGTTTAGGATTCCTGAATTCAAAATTAGGGTTTTCTGGCGTACAATTAGGGTTTTTAACTGTACAATTTATTTTCTAAATTTAAGATTAGGGTTTTAAATCCCTTATTAAGGTTTATTAATTACAAACCTTATCCGATCAATTATTGATCAACATAATCAACATACAGTACAAACACATTCATAGCAATATAATTATTTTAATTATATTTTCTACCGAATCCCTATCCGAAAATTAGGGTTATGGTTTTCTAAAGTTGTTAAGCACAACTCTACTCTATTTTTTTAGTCAAATCACATATTAACTAATTCTCGAGACTTGTCTCACAAATTCTCAGTATAATATTAACAGTCAATGTCAATATTAAATAAAAAAAATTTATTCGTAAAATTTGATTATTTGAAATCCCGGGTTATCACATTCACCCCTCCTTAAAAGGATTCCATCCTCGGAATCACCGCTTTCTTATTCTCTACAATCTTTTAAAGTTGTATCATCAATTCATTTTTATCAACACAATATTAATTTGTGTTTCAAATTCTAACCTATGACTTGAATCTATAAAAGAAAACAATTCACAGCCATATTTATTCAATATCAATCGCGTAATTTAAATATTAAGAGAAATCGTTACCTGCTGCCACCTCCTGAGTAGCTACCGCATCTAGCGCCGTCATGTTGAATGTACGGGCTGTTGGTCTTCCTGGTTGTGCAGGTCCTCGAATCGCCAAGGTTCCACCACCAGGTCCCTTGTTGGCACTTTCTTTTTCTGCATTCTTCTTTGGACAGTTCCGAACCAGATGATCAGTAGATCCACACGCATAGCAACCTTGAATCTTTTTCAGGCTGGGACAATTGGGCGACATATGCCCCTCTTGTCCGCAGTTGTAACAAACCCCCTTCTTCTTTAAACAAACACCAACATGGTTCTTCCCACAATTCGCACAAGGCACTCCTCCTTTCCTATTCGCTTCAGTTTTACTACCCGATTGGGTATTCTCATTCCACTTCCTCTTGTTTAGATTACTGCCACCACTACTTCCACCATCATTGGTCTTATTCTTCTTCTCCTGATGAAAACGAGATGCAGCCTCGCTTCCTCCTTCAGCAATTAATGCTTTATCCAGTAAAGCCGCAAATGTGTTGATCTGCAATACTGCCACCTGTTGAATATCCCTGGTTTCAGTCCGTTCTCAAATCTTCTTGCTTTTCTAGCTTCGGTGTCCACCTGATGAGGTGCAAATCTTGCTAATTCGTTGAATTTAGTCGCGTATTCAGAAACAGCCATGTTCTCCTGCTTAAGTTCCAAGAACTTAACTTCCATCGGAGCTTGCATACTATGTTAGAAATAGTTCTCAAAGAACAATTCCTTAAATCTGGTCCACGTCACAACCGATGTACCCGCTCTCGCTTGATTGGTTTCCCACCAATAATTGGCTTCTCCCATCATTAAGTATGTTGCAAAAGCCGTCTTTTGCTCTTCCACCACTCGCGCAATCACGAACGCTTTCTCCATCTCTTTCACCCAAGTTTGGGCTTCAATTAGATCCGTAGTCCCCTTAAATTCCGGCGGTCCTACCGCTTTAAAATCCTTAAAATTAGCCAATCTGTCGGTTGGCTGATTCCTTGGTCTTCCACTGGCTGGAGCCCTATTTTCAATAGCTTGGGCCAGGATATCCACAAAATTCTGCATCGGGTCAGCTTGACCTCCTTCGTTATTCACTGATTGTTCTTCTCTTTGGTTTCAATTATGTCGTCTAGGTGGCATGATCTGATTTAAATAAAAATCTTACACTAATTCTCCTCCTCTACACAAATTCTTAACACAATAAGAATTCAACACATATTTCTCATGTAATCGCATATTTATTCAAATAGCACATAGTATTTATAATACTTTAACACATATTACTATCTTTTTTAAAAAAAAAAATTTAGGGCTAACAACACAACTTTACACAAAAAGTTGCAATTCTCCAACTTTATACAAAAATTCGCAATTCTCCATTCACACACCACTATTCCCAGTTCATCAAACTTACCACACCTAGGGGTTCTGGAACTTGCCACAATTATATGAGTTTATGAACTTATCCTAGTCAGACCTTTGGCGTCCATTCGCTGAGGGGTTCAAAACAGCTCATATAACTATGAGTCATGAACTTACCATAAGTATGAGTTTTAAGAACTCACAAATTAATCATAATCTTATATTCATATAGAAAATAAAGATTTTATTCATACAAACATATATATTTACATATGTTTAAACATCATTCTCGATATTACATAACCTAATACCAGAAACTTCTACCAAAAGATACTACAACTTATATCTAAGTTGTTTAACGACCACTCCATTCCCCAGTCTTCTTCTTGCTGGGACACTTGTTAAATCCATGCCCCGTTTGCCCACAGGAAAAACACTTCCTCATATTTGGTTTAGGACAAATTTGGTTTAGGACAATGCAAAGAGATATGTCCTTCCTGCTTACAGTTGAAGCACACGTTCTTCCACATCATGCATTCCCCCACGTGAGTTTTACCACACTTGCTACATGCTTTCTTTTTCTTCGGGTTCGAATTTCCAGAGTTGTCACTGTCATTGTTCCTCTTTATTTTCTTCTTGTCCTTCTTGCCGGTTCCTTCAGAAGATCCACCACCTTCAGCCTTCATCTTCTCCACCTGCGCTTTTAGCTCATTTCGTTCTTCAGTCATTTCACGTAACGCCCGCTCCATCTTCCACAACTCCTCCAAAAGAAATACTTTTCTTCGGAGTTCTTGGACTTCCACAGATAGCTGATCTTGTTCACCAACCTTGATCTTATTCTTTAGTTCCACCTTAGCTTTTTCAGACTCCGCCTCCTCATCACCACTTAGATACATCTCAGGATAATCGTCATGATCACTCCCAAGATTGATCATTGGTTCATCTTTCTCCACTTCTTCAGACGATTCGCTCTGTGCTGGCACCTCGGCTACTAGCATTGATGCAACATCCGCTGGCATCTCCATACAATCAGGGTTATCTGACCAGTACAATCAGTTTAAATAACTTGATTAGTACTTCACCAGTATAAATTTCTCTCAATACAAATTTATTTATCTTACTATCAATACACTTCAACGATCCCTCACTTAGTACTCTAAATGAGTATTCTCTATCTCGCTATGGTCATAATCCTAGGGTTTTCCCCCACCCCACTTAAGGTTTATAACCTACATCTCCACTACCAGCTGGTGACACCTTGGTCACTACAGCTCTGATACCAACCTGTGACACCCCCAAATCAGGGTTACCTGACCCCCGAGTTTGGTGTTCACGATCCAAAATATAAATAACATTTAACTACCCATAATATATATAGATAGTAACTTTCATAAGATTTTATCAGAGTTTAATAATACATCACCCAGGTTTTCTAACCATAACTTTACAAACATATCCTTTAGATATACAAAAAGGGTTTACAATACAACATAATAAATACGTTAATTATAACTAGTTAATAACTATGCCTTTGCCTTTATCCTTCGCAGCACCTCCTGCAACTTCGTCCCAAGCTGAAAGGTTTTATTTAGCAAGGGTGAGCAACTAATTTGCCCCGCAAGTTAAGATATACAATAAATGTATAAGAATTCAAAATAACAGACTATCTATTTTGATAAAATGAAACCAAAGTTCGAGGAACTTTGAAATAGCTGAACAAATCGTTATTCAATAACAAGTCTTCTCATATTCTATACAATACAATAATTCAATAATGAAAGAGTACAACGCTTTCAAAGTTTCTACGATATTCTAATGAATAATCAAAAATCAGCTCTACGAAATAGCAAAGTGGAATGTTTTTCAGATTTATACTGAGCGATCACACAAGATCTTGAACTTATTTTCTCGGGTAGATATCGAAGATTTACTTTGATATATACTCAGGTGTATCAGATAACCATAAAGATTAAATCATACCCCTCTATAAGTATAACAAGTGATCAGCTTATTATACCCTATATTATGCATAATACTTAAAACGCGCGCAAAGGTCGAATTCACGACCAATAAAATGTTCCCTTTATATAAAAGGTTGTTCTTCTCAGTCTTAGAATCAAGATTTTGATTTTACAACGAAATACTGTGATTTCAAATTCTATTTACTTCTCGGTCGAGCCGAAATAATTGGCATCGATCTGTCAATAATAATTGAATTTATTTTCTCGAATCTATCAAGTTCTAATAATTGTTCGTCTAGCCAGAATAATTAGCTAAGACATTTCTCAATATAATTTGACAATAAACAGGAATTATATGTATTGTCAATTCTAACTTCTACAAATATGAATATCCAACAACAATAATTCTACAAATATATATTTCTGAATCAAAATATGCACTAACTGCGAATAATCAACAATAAATTCCCTAGATGTGGTGTAATTAACAATAATTAACCACTATAATAATTGAATGAATTTAACTCAAGGTTGAGTTAGGAAACTTGCCTCTTCCGCTGATTACAGCTACACAAAATACTTATCTGCTTTCGAAAGACCTATAACCAATAATATCGGCCTAACAATTAGCACAATAATTCACATAACACACAACACTGTAATTCACAGTTAAACTTCTCCTAGACACATTACCACATAGCCACATTAGTGTTTATAACCTATATAAACACTTAACAAGTCAAACTAGTTCAGTCTGGTTGGACTTCGGTCCATTCTCGGTGTTCTGGTCACCCTATCCGATAATTAACACAGTTATCTATCAATTACACTTGGTCTCTAAGCTTCAATATTAATTTAGATAAGTCAATTATCATTAATAATATTTTTCAGAAGCTTTTAATAATTATCAAGCAATTATTATAATTTATAATAATTTTTTAAATATCGGGATCATTTTTAAATGATTTAATGATTAAATAATCTTATCATTATTAATATAAAAATATTAATAACATACTTGTCAAAATATTAAAGTTATTATCAATAACTTCAAATATTTTTTAAATCATCAATATTCTATTTAAATGATTTTTAAAATAATTAAAATCATTTTTAAATCATCACCATTAATATATAAATATTAATGAAATTATTATCCAAATATTAAAAGTCATTAAATATAACTTAAAATATTTTTAAATCATTTTTCTCATTTCGAAATGATTATTAATTTAATAAAACCATTTTTAATTTATTTAATATAACAATTAAATAAATCCAATATCATTAATATTAATTTATTAATGAGAATTCTCCAAAAATATTGAAAATTATATTTTATAATTTAAAATATTTTTCTAACACTTTATTCTCAATTAAAATGATTTTTAAATCATTAAAATTATTTTTATCTTATTTATTTAATTTAATAATCAAATAAATCTAATATCATTAATATTAAACTATTAATGAAAATTCTCAAAAAATATTAAAAGTTACATTTTATAACTCAAAATATTTTTAAATAGATTATTCTTATTTAAAATGATTTTTCATAATAATAAATCATTTTTCTCTAATTTATTTAATACACTAATTAAATAAAGTAAATACCTTTAATATTTAAATAATTATAAATATTAAAGAAAAATATTCCAATTGGTCAGAAATTATTTTTCATAATTTAAAATAATTTTTAAAACTATTTTTGGTAATTTTTAGAATTTATTTCTATTTTTAATCATTTTTAAGAATATTCAGAAAATAAAATTATTAAAACCGTCGCTATAGGTCTTTAGCGACAGAAAGCGTCGCTGTTGGTGTTCTTGAGCCTCAAGAACACTGACAACTTTGTTAACAACCTGTCATGTTTGACCATAGATTAAACTCGGTTCTTGCATGTTCTGCTCAACCTAAAAGTCGGATATTGTAGTGTTTATCTCACTCTACAATTTACAATACTTATCTTGGTCAAACAACATCACCACAAGGAGATCAAAGCCTCCAAATGTGATGTCATACGGTTCTTGGTTTTCCAGAAACCCAGACAGTGCGAGTAGGTACTTTCATGATCAAATTATTCTATGTTCCCGTTCTCAAATGGCTCAATATTTGGTCCATAACTATAGTACTCATGACAAGGAACAAAGTGATACCAATATTTCAGTCCAAAAACAACAAAATCTCCAAATTAAACTTGGTCAAAGTCTGTCAGAAAAAGTGTTCATACCGATTCTGGGTTTTCCAGAAAGGTAGAAATCAGTTCTTGTGGTCTACTTTGACCACCTATCACGATCGGTCTGTTGAGTTTATAAGTGATCTAAAGAATTCAATTTATAGTACACATAACCAGCTACAAAATGTACCAATTAACAACATCAAACACTAAACAGACTGACAGATCCGATCATTACAAAAGCTTGTCAGACACTGTTTCAACGTTCTGGGCTGCCCAGAAAGTCACTCGGTCAATCCCGGTCAATGGGTTTTGACCGTGAATAACTTGAAACCTAGTTATCTAATGGTTGCACTACCACTTGCAGATTAAAGCCTACATACCAGGATACAAAGTAAAGCTTTAAAAAACAAAAATAACAACCGAACAAGAATCTATGGCTCCTGACATTAGCTTGTCAGACCACAAATTTTGTTCTTGGACAATTTTTCAAAAACTCCATTTTTTATGCTTTTGATGCTATGGATCCGTGATAGACCATCATAGATCTTCAATAAACATCCAATACCATTATGCTAAACACAAAAACACAAAAACTTCACAAGCATACAAGATCAAAAATAAAAATGGGTTATACGTTCTTTCTTTCAATTCTTGATCTAAGCTCTCCAATATGTTATTGGTTGATCTATGGATTGATATTGTGACTGGTTCACTTATGATTTTCGTGGGTTTAGGAGAGAGAGAGAGTTTGTGAGAGCAAGAGACTAAATGAGCCAAATTTTGAGACTTTCTCTCTCTTTAATCTATATATAATACTTAGATGTTGCTAGATCTGATCAAATTCAGCTGGAAGTTGATATTTTGTGCTCACAAAGTCAACAAAGTGGTTGAACAACTAAAGTTGCTAGCATTTTTACAAGTTACCAATTAAAGAAAATTAAAAAGGGTATTTTAGTCATTTGTAAATTAATTTTAATGGCATTCTTGTCCAATACACAAATGCTTAGGGTTTAGGGTTAGGGTTAGGGTTTGGACCCTTTAGGGTTTAGGGTTTAAACCCATTAGGTTTGTAATTTAATTTCTAAGATTTTTGAATTTCGATTTTCAAAATAGAAAATTAATACTCCAAAATTATAATTAGGATTCAATAATTATATTAATATTTCCTAATCATAAAATTCAATCTTGCTAATTAGGATTATATTACTAATTAAAATTGCTTAATTTAGCAATTAGGGTCAAAATGGTCATTAGGGTTGATAACCCACGAATTAGGGTTTTAATTAGAAAAATAAATTTTCTAAATTACAATTAGGGTTTGTAAAATAGAAATTAAAATAACTAAAATATAATTAGGGTTTTCTAATCATATTAAAGTTTAATACACACAATAGGCTTGCAAATTAGGATTTTGGTTTCCTAATTTAGGGTTTAGGATTCCTGAATTCAAAATTAGGGTTTTCTGGCGTACAATTAGGGTTTTTAACTGTACAATTTATTTTCTAAATTTAAGATTAGGGTTTTAAATCCCTTATTAAGGTTTATTAATTACAAACCTTATCCGATCAATTATTGATCAACATAATCAACATACAGTACAAACACATTCTTAGCAATATAATTATTTTAATTATATTTTCTACCGAATTCCTATCCGAAAATTAGGGTTATGGTTTTCTAAAGTTGTTAAGCACAACTCTACTCTATTTTTTTAGTCAAATCACATATTAACTAATTCTCGAGACTTGTCTCACAAATTCTCAGTATAATATTAACAGTCAATGTCAATATTAAATAAAAAAAATTTATTCGTAAAATTTGATTATTTGAAATCCCGGGTTATCACATTCACCCCTCCTTAAAAGGATTCCATCCTCGGAATCACCGCTTTCTTATTCTCTACAATCTTTTAAAGTTGTATCATCAATTCATTTTTATCAACACAATATTAATTTGTGTTTCAAATTCTAACCTATGACTTGAATCTATAAAAGAAAACAATTCACAGCCATATTTATTCAATATCAATCGCGTAATTTAAATATTAAGAGAAATCGTTACCTGCTGCCACCTCCTGAGTAGCTACCGCATCTAGCGCCGTCATGTTGAATGTACGGGCTGTTGGTCTTCCTGGTTGTGCAGGTCCTCGAATCGCCAAGGTTCCACCACCAGGTCCCTTGTTGGCACTTTCTTTTTCTGCATTCTTCTTTGGACAGTTCCGAACCAGATGATCAGTAGATCCACACGCATAGCAACCTTGAATCTTTTTCAGGCTGGGACAATTGGGCGACATATGCCCCTCTTGTCCGCAGTTGTAACAAACCCCCTTCTTCTTTAAACAAACACCAACATGGTTCTTCCCACAATTCGCACAAGGCACTCCTCCTTTCCTATTCGCTTCAGTTTTACTACCCGATTGGGTATTCTCATTCCACTTCCTCTTGTTTAGATTACTGCCACCACTACTTCCACCATCATTGGTCTTATTCTTCTTCTCCTGATGAAAACGAGATGCAGCCTCGCTTCCTCCTTCAGCAATTAATGCTTTATCCAGTAAAGCCGCAAATGTGTTGATCTGCAATACTGCCACCTGTTGAATATCCCTGGTTTCAGTCCGTTCTCAAATCTTCTTGCTTTTCTAGCTTCGGTGTCCACCTGATGAGGTGCAAATCTTGCTAATTCGTTGAATTTAGTCGCGTATTCAGAAACAACCATGTTCTCCTGCTTAAGTTCCAAGAACTTAACTTCCATCGGAGCTTGCATACTATGTTAGAAATAGTTCTCAAAGAACAATTCCTTAAATCTGGTCCACGTCACCACCGATGTACCCGCTCTCGCTTGATTGGTTTCCCACCAATAATTGGCTTCTCCCATCACTAAGTATGCTGCAAAAGCCGTCTTTTGCTCTTCCGCCACTCGCGCAATCACGAACGCTTTCTCCATCTCTTTCACCCAAGTTTGGGCTTCAATTAGATCTGTTGTCCCCTTAAATTCTGGCGGTCCTACCGCTTTAAAATCCTTAAAATTAGCCAATCTGTCGGTTGGCTGATTCCTTGGTCTTCCACTGGCTGGAGCCCTATTTTCCATAGCTTGGGCCAGGATATCCACAAAATTCTGCATCAGGTCAGCTTTACCTCCTTCGTTATTCACTGATTGTTCTTCTCTTTGGTTTAAATTATGTCGTCTAGGTGGCATGATCTGATTTTAATAAAAATCTTACACTAATTCTCCTCCTTTACACAAATTCTTAACACAATAAGAATTCAACACATATTTCTCATCTAATCGCATATTTATTCAAATAGCACATAGTATTTATAACACTTTAACACATATTACTACCTTTTTTAAAAAAAAAATTTAGGGCTAACAACACAACTTTACACAAAAAGTTGCAATTTTCCAACTTTATACAAAAAGTCGCAATTCTCCATACACACACCACTATTCCCAGTTCATCAAACTTACCACACCTAGGGGTTCAGGAACTTGCCACAATTATATGAGTTTATGAACTTATCCTAGTCAGACCTTTGGCGTCCATTCACTGAGGGGTTCAAAACAGCTCATATAACTATGAGTCATGAACTTACCATAAGTATGAGTTTTAAGAACTCACAAATTAATCATAATCTTATATTCATATAGAAAATAAAGATTTTATTCATACAAACATATATATTTACATATGTTTAAACATCATTCTCGATATTACATAACCTAATACCAGAAACTTCTACCAAAAGATACTACAACTTATATCTAAGTTGTTTAACGACCACTCCATTCCCCAGTCTTCTTCTTGCTGGGACACTTGTTAAATCCATGCCCCGTTTGCCCACAGGAAAAACACTTCCTCATATTTGGTTTAGGACAAATTTGGTTTAGGACAATGCAAAGAGATATGTCCTTCCTGCTTACAGTTGAAGCACGCGTTCTTCCACATCATGCATTCCCCCACGTGAGTTTTACCACACTTGTTACATGCTTTCTTTTTCTTCGGGTTCGAATTTCCAGAGTTGTCACTGTCATTGTTCCTCTTTATTTTCTTCTTGTCCTTCTTACCGGTTCCTTCAGAAGATCCACCACCTTCAGCCTTCATCTTCTCCACCTGCGCTTTTAGCTCATTTCGTTCTTCAGTCATTTCACGTAACGCTCGCTCCATCTTCCACAACTCCTCCAAAAGAAATACTTTTCTTCGGAGTTCTTGGACTTCCACAGATAGTTGATCTTGTTCACCAACCTTGATCTTATTCTTTAGTTCCACCTTAGCTTTTTCAGACTCCGCCTCCTCATCACCACTTAGATACATCTCAGGATAATCGTCATGATCACTCCCAAGATTGATCATTGGTTCATCTTTCTCCACTTCTTCAACCGATTCGCTCTGTGCTGGCACCTCGGCTACTGGCATTGGTGCGACATCCGCTGGCATCTCCATACAATCAGGGTTATCTGACCAGTACAATTAGTTTAAATAACTTGATTAGTACTTCACCAGTATAAATTTCTCTCAATACGAATTTATTTATCTTACTATCAATACACTTCAACGATCCCTCACTTAGTACTCTAAATAAGTATTCTCTATCTCGCTATGGTCATAATCCTAGGGTTTTCCCCCACCCCACTTAAGGTTTATAACCTACATCTCCACTACCAGCTGGTGACACCTTGGTCACTACAGCTCTGATACCAACCTGTGACACCCCCAAATCAGGGTTACCTGACCCCCGAGTTTGGTGTTCACGATCCAAAATATAAATAACATTTAACTACCCATAATATATATAGATAGTAACTTTCATAAGATTTTATCAGAGTTTAATAATACATCACCCAGGTTTTCTAACCATAACTTTACAAACATATCCTTTAGATATACAAAAAGGGTTTACAATACAACATAATAAATACGTTAATTATAACTAGTTAATAACTATGCCTTTGCCTTTATCCTTCGCAGCACCTCCTGCAACTTCGTCCCTAGCTGAAAGGTTTTATTTAGCAAGGGTGAGCAACTAATTTGCCCCGCAAGTTAAGACATACAATAAATGTATAAGAATTCAAAATAACAGACTATCTAATTTGATAGAATGAAACCAAAGTTCGAGGAACTTTGAAATAGCTGAACAAATCGTTATTCAATAACAAGTCTTCTCATATTCTATACAATACAATAATTCAATAATGAAAGAGTACAACGCTTTCAAAGTTTCTACGATATTCTAATGAATAATCAAAAATCAGTTCTACGAAATAGCAAAGTGGAATATTTTCCAGATTTATACTGAGCGATCACACAAGATCTTGAACTTATTTTCTCGGGTAGATATCGAAGATTTACTTTGATATATACTCAGGTGTATCAGATAACCATAAAGATTAAATCATACCCCTCTACAAGTATAACAAGTGATCAGCTTATTATACCCTATATTATGCATAATACTTAAAACGCGCGCAAAGGTCGAATTCACGACCAATAAAATGTTCCCTTTATATAAAAGGTTCTTCTCAGTCTTAGAATCAAGATTTTGATTTTACAACGAAATACTGTGATTTCAAATTCTATTTACTTCTCGGTCGAGCCGAAATAATTGGCATCGATCTGTCAATAATAATTGAATTTATTTTCTCGAATCTATCAAGTTCTAACAATTGTTCGTCTAGCCAGAATAATTAGCTAAGACATTTCTCAATATAATTTGACAATAAACAGGAATTATATGTATTGTCAATTCTAACTTCTACAAATATGAATATCCAACAACAATAATTCTACAAATATATATTTCTGAATCAAAATATGCACTAACTGCGAATAATCAACAATAAATTCCCTAGATGTGGTGTAATTAACAATAATTAACCACTATAATAATTGAATGAATTTAACTCAAGGTTGAGTTAGGAAACTTGCCTCTTCCGCTGATTACAGCTACACAAAATACTTATCTGCTTTCGAAAGACCTATAACCAATAATATCGGCCTAACAATTAGCACAATAATTCACATAACACACAACACTGTAATTCACAGTTAAACTTCTCCTAGACACATTACCACATAGCCACATTAGTGTTTATAACCTATATAAACACTTAACAAGTCAAACTAGTTCAGTCTGGTTGGACTTCGGTCCATTCTCGGTGTTCTGGTCACCCTATCCGATAATTAACACAGTTATCTATCAATTACACTTGGTCTCTAAGCTTCAATATTAATTTAGATAAGTCAATTATCATTAATAATATTTTTCAGAAGCTTTTAATAATTATCAAGCAATTATTATAATTTATAATAATTTTTTAAATATCGGGATCATATTTAAATGATTTAATGATTAAATAATCTTATCATTATTAATATAAAAATATTAATAACATACTTGTCAAAATATTAAAGTTATTATCAATAACTTCAAATATTTTTTAAATCATCAATATTCTATTTAAATGATTTTTAAAATAATTAAAATCATTTTTAAATCATCACCATTAATATATAAATATTAATGAAATTATTATCAAAATATTAAAAGTCATTAAATATAACTTAAAATATTTTTAAATCATTTTTCTCATTTCTAAATGATTTTTAATTTAATAAAACCATTTTTAATTTATTTAATATAACAATTAAATAAATCCAATATCATTAATATTAATTTATTAATGAGAATTCTCCAAAAATATTGAAAATTATATTTTATAATTTAAAATATTTTTCTAACACTTTATTCTCAATTAAAATGATTTTTAAATCATTAAAATTATTTTTATCTTATTTATTTAATTTAATAATCAAATAAATCTAATATCATTAATATTAAATTATTAATGAAAATTCTCCAAAAATATTAAAAGTTACATTTTATAACTCAAAATATTTTTAAATAGATTATTCTTATTTAAAATGATTTTTCATAATAATAAATCATTTTTCTCTAATTTATTTAATACACTAATTAAATAAAGTAAATACCTTTAATATTTAAATAATTATAAATATTAAAGAAAAATATTCCAATTGGTCAGAAATTATTTTTCATAATTTAAAATAATTTTTAAAACTATTTTTGGTAATTTTTAGAATTTATTTCTATTTTTAATCATTTTTCAGAATATTCAGAAAATAAAATTATTAAAACCGTCGCTATAGGTCTTTAGCGACAGAAAGCGTCGCTGTTGGTGTTCTTGAGCCTCAAGAACACTGACAACTTTGTTAACAACCTGTCATGTTTGACCATAGATTAAACTCGGTTCTTGCATGTTCTGCTCAACCTAAAAGTCGGATATTGTAGTGTTTATCTCACTCTACAATTTACAATACTTATCTTGGTCAAACAACATCACCACAAGGAGATCAAAGCCTCCAAATGTGATGTCATACGGTTCTGGGTTTTCTAGAAACCCAGACAGTGCGAGTAGGTACTTTCATGATCAAATTATTCTATGTTCCCGTTCTCAAATGGCTCAATATTTGGTCCATAACTATAGTACTCATGACAAGGAACAAAGTGATACCAATATTTCAGTCCAAAAACAACAAAATCTCCAAATTCAACTTGGTCAAAGTCTGTCAGAAAAAATGTTCATACCGATTCTGGGTTTTCCAGAAAGGTAGAAATCAGTTCTTGTGGTCGACTTTGACCACCTATCACGATCGGTCTGTTGAGTTTATAAGTGATCTAAAGACTTCAATTTATAGTACACATAACCAGCTACAAAATGTACCAATTAACAACATCAAACACTAAACAGACTGACAGATCCGATCATTACAAAAGCTTGTCAGACACTGTTTCAACGTTCTGGGCTGCCCAGAAAGTCACTCGGTTAATCCCGGTCAACGGGTTTTGACCGTGAATAACTTGAAATCTAGTTATCTAATGGTTGCACTTCCACTTGCAGATTAAAGCCTACATACCAGGATACAAAGTAAAGCTTTAAAAAACAAAAATAACAACCGAACAAGAATCTATGGCTCCTGACATTAGCTTGTCAGACCACAGATTTTGTTCTTGGACAGTTTTTCAAAAACTCCATTTTTTATGCTTTTGATGCTATGGATCCGTGATAGACCATCATAGATCTTCAATAAACATCCAATACCATTATGCTAAACACAAAAATTTCACAAGCATACAAGATCAAAAATAAAAATGGGTTATACGTTCTTTCTTTCAATTCTTGATCTAAGCTCTCCAATATGTTATTGGTTGATCTATGGATTGATATTGTGACTGGTTCACTTATGATTTTCGTGGGTTTAGAAGAGGGAGAGAGTTGGTGAGAGCAAGAGACTAAATGAGCCAAATTTTGAGACTTTCTCTCTCTTTAATCTATATATAATACTTAGATGTTGCTAGATCTGATCAAATTCGGCTGGAAGCTGATATTTTGTGCTCACAAAGTCAACAAAGTGGTTGAACAACTAAAGTTGCTAGCATTTTAACAAGTTACCAATTAAAGAAAATTAAAAAGGGTATTTTAGTCATTTGTAAATTAATTTTAATGGCATTCTTGTCCAATACACAAATCCTTAGGGTTTAGGGTTTGGGTTACGGTTTGGACCCTTTAGGGTTTAGGGTTTAAACCCATTAGGTTTGTAATTTAATTTCTAAGATTTTTGAATTTCGATTTTCAAAATAGAAAATTAATACTCCAAAATTATAATTAGGATTCAATAATTATATTAATATTTCCTAATCATAAAATTCAATCTTGCTAATTAAGATTATATTCCTAATTAAAATTGCTTAATTTAGCAATTAGGGTCAAAATGGTCATTAGGGTTGATAACCCACGAATTAGGGTTTTAATTAGAAAAATAAATTTTTTAAATTACAATTATGGTTTGTAAAATAGAAATTGAAATAACTAAAATATAATTAGGGTTTTCTAATCATATTAAAGTTTAATACATACATTAGGCTTGCAAATTAGGATTTTGGTTTCCTAATTTAGGGTTTTGGATTCCCGAATTCAAAATTAGGGTTTTCTGGCGTACAATTAGGATTTTTAACTGTACAATTTATTTTCTAAATTTAAGATTAGGGTTTTAAATCCCTTATTAAGGTTTATTAATTACAAACCTTATCCGATCAATTATTGATCAACATAATCAACATACAGTACAAACACATTCTTAGCAATATAATTATTTTAATTATATTTTCTACCGAATCCCTATCCGAAAATTAGGGTTAGGGTTTTCTAAAGTTGTTAAGCACAACTCTACTCTATTTTCTTAGTCAAATCACATATTAACTAATTCTCGAGACTTTTCTCACAAATTATCAGTATAATATTAACAGTCAATGTCAATATTAAATAAAAAAAATTTATTCGTAAAATTTTGATTATTCAAAATCCCGGGTTATCATAGGAATCATCGATATTCATGCTGAAAAGTGTGATGGATAAAAGCAGCTTGACTAGTCTAGTTTTGTGTCCTTTGTTACTCGAGTTAGTAAGCCTTTAGGGGTGTCTCTACACCTAGTGCCCTAAAGCCAATTGGTTTGGGAGTCATTGGTCCAACACTCTAATTGGGTAACTCTGAAAAGCCTAAGAAAATGAGACATTGCATAAGTCAAGAATCAAAATTGAAAAAAAACAGAAAAAAAAAAAGAATAAAGAATTTGCTTGATTTTCATGGTAAAAATCCCTACTAAGACTTACATCACATACACGTGCATACATCACATGAAATTAATTTAATGAAGGATGGTGTCTAAAATGAAGATCGGGTATTTTTGATAAAGTGAAAGTGTTATTTTGAACTTAATTTTGCTTATGTATAATGTCCATGGATATTTAGAAGTTTTTTTCAATTTCATAATTTGTTGAGCCCAAAAATATTTTTGAATTTTGTGTGTATATTCACTACAAACCCTCACGAAAAACAACTCGTCCACTTGGGGTAACCTTGGGGTTTAAAGGCTTGTTGCACATGCTAAGTGTAATCAGTACGAAAATGGGATATTATAATTTTTGTTTTCTTTTCTTTTTATTTTACTCGAGGACGAGAAAAAGCTAGGTATGGGGCCTGGGGGTATTTGATAGACTCATAATTCATACATTTTATTATCCCTAATTTTTTCATTTTAATTATATTAGTTTATTAAATTAATATATTTTATTTTATTTTGTAAGATTTAATATTTGTTGCAATAAAGTCAAAATCTTGGTGATCAAACGATATTTAATGCTCTTATTCATGTAAGGAATATTCAAGAAGAATCCAACAAGGAGAAGGAAAGAGGTGAAACAATCTTGGTGTGTAAGTCAAATCCAACAAGAGAAAGAAAAGTCTATCTAGAAGATCTTTTTGAGAAGTTGATTGCCACTAGGAAGTTGAAACCTACATGGAAAGGGAACAAAAGTGTCCAAGTTTAATGAATCTTAATTAGGGTTCAAAGTTATTTTCCCTATAAATAGGTCTCTTGTTTTAGAGAGAAGAGGATGATGGATTGTATTACTTTAGGTTAGGAGTAGGACTAGGAGTAGGAATAGGAGTAAATTAAATTAAGTTTCATTGTACACTTGTTGGATGATCCTTAATTAAAGGGAGTTTTCTTATTTATTTTTAATCTTCTTCCTTTCTTTATTTTAGTTAGTTTAATTATTTTTCATGTCTAGCTAAATTTTTTTAACTAGGATGAAGATGAAATTAAATGATTATTCATGATAATATTTTTCATCTCTTATATTATTTATGCTTTTATGTTTAATTGATTTCGCCTTCATGTTTCGTTATTAATACCTTCGTTTTATAGTTCTTATGTGATTTTAAATTAATTAAGAGATTTTCATAGATTATTGTTAAGATATGAGTTTTTCATAATTCATGCTTACTCAAAGAAGTTTTGATGGGTTATAGTTAATCCTTAAATTTTCATAGTTTATGCTTGCCCACATCAATTATAATTTACTAAATTAAAGGGAAGGGAGATCAAAATCATAATTGAGTTATAAAAATAGAAGATATTAAATTATATGTTATGTTTATTATTTTGTGGATTCAGATTTCTAAATTATTTTCTCATTTATTTATTTCATATCCTAGTTAATTAATTCTCAATCTTTATTTCTAATTCGCCTAAAATAGATATTAAGGAACCATTAAAATTAATCAAGTCTCTGTGGTTCGACCTACACTTGCCAAATCTACAATAGACGTTGTGCACTTGCAGTACATATTTTTAACTCATCATGGACATTTCAAGAAGAGTAGATTCAACAATGATGGAAAGACGTCATCACCAGCACCCGTTGTTAAAGAAGGAGAACGACCACCTATCATATGCTTCAAATGCGGAGGGGACGGACACATCAGTCTAAACTGTGCGCAACAGTACAAAACATGTTACAATTGTGGAAGTGAAGGTCACCTAGTTCAATTTTGTCGTATAGTGAAGCCAAGATCTACTGGGATGGAGGCACCAAAGGCCATTCCAGAAAAGTCAAAACCAGTAGTTCAAGGGAGAGTGTTTGTCGTGACCTCCCAGAAAGCAAGGAACCCAAATGAGGTCGTCATGGGTAAGCTAATCATAAACTCTAGCAAAGTCTATACCTTATTTGATATTGGTTCTACCCATTCTTTTATTTCTCCTACCTGTGCTCAATATTTAAATTTGACTCCGGAGAAACTAGACTTTGACTTATCTGGTAAAACTCTGTTCGGAGAAACCTTCATTACATCCAATATTTTTAAGTCTTGTTTGATTCAAATCAGTAACCGCATGTTACCTGTCAATCTTATTTCATTGAAAATACTTGCATTTGACGTAATTCTAGGGATTGATTGGTTAACTACTCATCATGCAAAAATTAATTATTTTCGTAAGGTTGTTAGCTTTTATATTCCTAACCAACCTATTATGCAAATTCAAGAAACCAAACCATTAAAATTAATCACCGTCATCTCAAGCCATAAAGTTATTCGTTTATTGAAAAATGGATGTCAAGATTTCTTAGCCCATGTCACAGATTTAAACAAAAATTCGTGAGATTTGAATGATATTTATATTGTTAATGAATTTCCTGACGTATTCCCTGAAGAACTTCATGGCCTACCCCTAGGGTGTGAAATTGAATTATGTATCGACCTTAAACCCGGTACAAAACCCATTTCCAAAGCCCCATATCGAATGGATCCTATTGAACTTCAAGAGTTAAAGACCCAACTTCAGGAATTGTTAGACATCGGTTTCATTCATCCTAGTACGTCTCCTTGGGGTGCTCATGTTCTATTCGTGAAGAAGAAAGATGGAAGTATGCGACTTTGTATTTATTATCGGGAGTTGAACCATGTCAGTGTCAAAAATAGATACTCGTTGCCTCGCATTGATGACATGCTTAACTAGTTACAAGGCGCTAAATTCTTTTCAAAGATTAATCTTCATTCCGGATATCACCAATTAAAGATTAAAACTGATGATATTCCAAAGACGGCTTTCAGAACTCAGTACGGGCATTATGAATTCCTAGTCATGTCTTTTAGATTGACTAATGCTCCTCCTGCCTTCATGAACATAATGAACAGAGTATTCAAGGAATATTTGGATCATTTTGTGGTTGTCTTTATTAATGACATTCTCATATATTCCAAAACCCGTGAAGATCATGAGTAACACTTGAGGCTGATACTACAAAAGCTTCGTGAAAATAAGTTATATGCTAAGTTGAAGAAATGCGAGTTTTGGCTTGAGGAAGTTATATTCCTTGGGCACGTGATATCAAATCACGGATTATCTATTGACCCAGCAAAGATTGAAGCAATACAAAGCTGGGAGCAACCTAATTCAGTGACCAAAGTACGTAGCTTTCTTGGCTTAGCTGGTTATTATCGGAGATTCATGGAAGGATTTTCTAGAATCACTACTCCATTAACTCAACTAACTCGGAAAGATAAAAAATTTGGTTAGAGCGAGGAATGTGAGAAGAGTTTTCAAGAACTCGAGAGGAGACTCATTTCAGCACCTGTTCTGACAATATATACCATCTGGCTCGGAGGGATTTGTTATCTATTGTGATGTTTCGGGTTAGGATGTGTTCTCATGAAACATGGGATAGTTATAGCCTATGCCTCTCGACAACTCAAAGAATATGAGAGGAATTATCCTACTCATGATCTAGAGTTGGCAGTTGTTGTCTTCGCACTTAAAATTTGGAGGCATTATCTGTATGGAGAGAAAGTGGAGATCTATACGGATCAGAAAAGCCTCAAATATTTCTTCACCCAAAAGGAACTCAATATGTGGCAACGATGTTGGCTTGAACTGTTGAAAGATTATGATCATACCATTCAATACCACCTTGGAAAAACGAACGTGATAGCTGACACATTGAGTAAAAGATCATATGCATGTATGAGTGCGTTATTGTCAATACAAAGGCCCATTTTGTATGACTTGTAAATGATGGAGATAGAATTAAAGACTCTAGGGACCCACATGTTGATGGCAAACATACGAGTAGAAATTACTTTAATCGATAAAGTTAAAGTTACTCAAGTTAAAGACCTGGAGCTGATGCGTATGAGGAAGAAAGTGCAAGAAGGTGCTATTTCAGAAGCAAGAATCGATGAAAAAGGAATACTACGAGTCAAATCTAGACTTTGTATTCCTAATAAACCTAATTTAAAGTATAATATCATGATGGAGGCGCACAACACACCGTTTGTAATCCATCCTGGGAGTACCAAAATGTATCGTGATCTTCGACATACATTTTAGTGGAGCAATATGAAGAGAGAGATAGCGGAGTTTATCTCAAGGTATTTAACTTGTCAACGAGTTAAAGTGGAGCATCAAGTACCAAAAGGTCCATTGCAACCACTTGAAATTCCAGAATGGAAGTGGGAGCACATTACCATTGATTTTGTTACTAGTCCTTCCAAGGTTTCTCAAGGCATAGATGTAATTCAGGTCATTGTTGATAGATTGACCAAGTCGGCTCATTTCTTACCTATACGAGAAACTTATACACTTGAATGTCTTGCTCATATATACATAAATGAGATTGTAAGACTGCATGGTATGCCAGTATCCATAGTTTCTGATCGAGACCCAAGATTGACTTCACGATTTTGGGTTAGTTTGCAAAAAGCTATGGGCACATTTTTACGATTTAGTTTGATGTATCATCCTCAAACAGACGGACAGTCGGAGAGGACTATTCAAACTCTTGAGGGTCTATTAAGACTCTATCTCCTTGACTTCAACGAAAGTTGGGACAAGTTCTTACCATTGGTGGAATTTTCCTACAACAACAGTTATCAAGCAAGTATCGACATGACTCCATTTGAGGCATTTTATGGAAGAAATAGTTGTTCTTCAGTATGCTGGGACGAGGTGGGAGAAGCAACGTTGTTGGGATCAGAATTGGTACACATGACTACGGAAAAGATTCAAATGATCCGACAACGTATAAAAACCTCACAAGATCGTCAAAAGAGTTATGCTGATCTTCATCGGAAGGACGTGGAATTCAATGTTAGAGAACATGTGTTGTTACGTGATGCTCCATGGAAGGGAGTAACGAGATTTAGAAAGAGAGAAAATTTCAATCCTCGATTCATTAACCCATTTGAAATCCTTGACCGAGTAGGAATTGTGGCCTATAGACTCGCTTTACTGCCAAGTATGTCTCGTGTTCATAACGTTTTTTACATATCCATGTTACATAAATATGTGGAAGACCCAAACCACATTATTGAGTTAGAACTGGATGAAATAGGGGAAGATTTAACGTATGAAGAGGTTCCTGGTAAAATCTTGGATAAGAAGGAACATATTATATGCTCCAAGGTTATATCTCAAGTCAAAGTTTTATGGAGAAACCACGATGTTGAGGAAATGACCTGAGAGTTAAAATCTAAAATGAAATTAAGATATCCTCACCTCTTCGACATACCAGAGTATCGATAATAACTATAGTAACTATCTAAGCCAAACGAATTTATATTATCGTATCGATAGTAACTATCTATCCGAAATCCAGAGTAACAATAACAACATGAACAGTCCATGCTAATAATACCCTCACTCAGATAAATAGTTCCCAAGGATATCAACTAAATAAGAAGAAGTCTAATTTTACATCTATATATGTAAGAAAACACGATTGCGGAAATAAAAGATGTTATATATATATATATATATATATATATATATATATATATATATATATATATATATATATATCATAATATTAAGATTCGATTACATGATTCTCGTAAAGAGTTCTTATTACAAGGTATTCAAAAAGAGAATAATATAATCTAATCTATGTAGGGACGTTTCCCTTTATCTACTCCAGATGTTCCAGGATTACCATCTAAACTGCAAAGGGAATAATTTACAAAGGTGACCTATGACATGTTCAGCAAGTTTTGTATTTATAACAATATAGGATTTGAAGAAATATAACAATTCAAATTTCGACTGATAGTTGTTACCATTTCTGGATTTCTATTTATTTCAACCATTTCTGGAATTTTTCTTTATTTCTGTCAGTCACAAAGACTTAAAAATTTTGTTCAGATGTGAGATAGGGGATCAGCCCATTCAACATCTTAGGAGTATGCATATCATCCTACCAGTGCTTAAAATACACTTAATTAATGTCAATATATTAATTGACCATAACTCGATCCCTTACGGGATACCCCACTTCAGTATAGGATGTCTTAGCAAAACAATTTGGTTTGACACAACAGTTTATGCTCAATAAACAATATCATATGAATAAATAATTCATTTTTGAGTTATGCTAAAACTATAGCAATAACTGTACAATAAAAAGGTAATTCAATTATAGGTGTAGTATATTATATCAACAACATATCAAGATAAAAATCTTGTTTAATGAATAAATAGGTTTAAGAAATTTGCATAATTAGTTTAAGTGTTAAGAAGAACTTGCCTTAGCGTAGATCAATCAAGTTATGCTATTCAATCGTTAATAAATACCTACGATGTTCATATATATAAATCTAACACGTTAGTATTGATAACAATACTCAATTATAACATTTATATAATATTTGGTTAGATTAATAGGGTTTGGTGTTTAATACCTTTGATAAATGGACTAGGTTTTATTTAAGAAAAAAATTTAATTATCCTTAATAATATTTTAAAGTATTTTAAAACATTTATTTATCTTTTAAATGATTTTTAAATCATTTATTTCTATTTATAAGTAATTAATATTTACTTAAAATTTTACAAAAATATTGATTATTATTATTAAATAATTTATATTCATTTATTATACTTTTTATATCAATAATAATATTTCTCCATAATTATTTAGTATTTATAAATAATTTATTCTAATTTTTTATTAATAATTTAATTATTAATAATATCAAAATAATATAAAATAATTATTAAATTTATGTAAAAATATTAGAATTTATTTATAATAATTTAATATAATTTTTAAAACTATTTTTATATTTATTTATTAATTATTTCTAATTTTTATAATTTATTTTTAGAAAAAGAATTTTTGTCTGTCGTTAAAGCCCTTCAGTGACAGAAAGTATCGCTGTAGGTGTTCTTGAGTTTCTGGGCAGCAATTTGGTCATGGTCGAGTGACTAGTTTGACCACTAATTAAAATACTATTGATGATGATTCTTGGGTTGTTTAAGAGTTGATGTTGTAGTACTAATGCAGTAGTATAACATGAAACAAATTTTAGGCTTTAACCTACATATAACAAGAAGTTATAGAGGCTCAAAGTCACTGTCAGAGCTGTTCTTGAGTTTCTGGGTAACCTAGAACAGTAGTCATGGCCGGTCAACGATTTTGTGGCTTAAATATCTTTGATTCTCTGTATTAGATGTGTGTTGTATTTGTTGTGATATGTAGTATATATGTCAGGGTACATATATATATATCATTAACATGAACAAAGCATAAATCTAAGGTCTCTAATTATGCTGGTCAAAGTATAGCCAAACGTTGTTCTTCGTGTTCTTCAGTTTTCTGGAAAACCCAGAAAACTTGGTCAAGCTCGGTCAATGGATTTTGACCATTAATTCCAGTAAACATATACGTTGTTTGTTCAATTTAAGATTATAGATAGGTATTATATATAACAGAGTATTAATCTATAACAAAAACTTATAAAAATCACAAATAGAAGACGATTAAACAGGTTAGTCAAAGTAGCCGGTTAGACTGTATTTGAGTTTTCTGGGTAACCCAGAAAACTGCAATCCGTGAACGGTCAACCCACTTTGACTGCTTATAACTTGAAATCTATGGTTCAAATGAATCTATTTTCTTTTCCAGATTAAAGACCTACTAACAGGCTACAAATCCCAAATAATTAACAGACCAAAACATAAACACATATGAATCTATAGGCCTTGATAATCGACTGTCAGACATAGTTTTCAAAATTTCCAGATTTCTTAAAACACTTAATTAAGGCATCTAGATGTTATGAAAACGTGTTCTACCAATCTAACATACTTTCTAACATACTAATACATGATTCTAAACATCTAAATAAAAAATCTAATATAGGATCATAGAGCTAATTATGAACTAGGGTTTGTACCTTTTCTTGAATGATTTTTGATTCTAGCTTCTGATATTGTTGCTGCTATCACCCAGGCTTGATTTGGTGAGTTTACAAGTGTATCTAGGCTTAGGAATTTCGTGAGTTTGCTTAGCCCTAATGTTCCTATTTATAGAATTCTTCAACTTGGCTTTTTGGTCATTTTTATGCAACTTGCCTATGCAAATATCTGATTTGATGACTATTGTGATGCTTGGGAGTTACAATCATGTCATGTGCAGCCTAGGAACTTGCAATGGTGACTCCTAACCTACTTGTGAGCTAGTTAGGTTTGTTTAGTAGCTTAATTAGGCTTTAATCTTCACTAATCTTGATTAGGGTTTTTGTTTCTAATGATTAGGAATTTAAGTAATGTTAATTAGTACCTAATTGAAGTTTACTAACCATGATTAGGTGTTAACATAAGCTAATTAGAGTTAGTTTAGCTAATTAGGGTTAGGTTTATAAATTAGGGTTAAGTTTTTGCTAATTATGGTTAGGGTTTGTTAATCTAGGATTGTTAACCTAAATTTCTCACTAATCCTAACAAGCACGACAAAGCGTTTAGTCAGTGCAAGTACAACAAAGCAACTTGTCAAAATAATTTTATCGAAAAGTCCGATTATGGGAAAAAAAAATTTAAGCACGAGGTGTCAAGCACGATGTTTTTCGGACAAAAAATTATTTAATCAAATTTGTTAAACAAAGTATATATTAACACATAACCCAATCAGAACGGAAAAATTTTATTTATATAACGGGATTTTACACATACGAGTCTTATCAGGGTTTTGGGTTTTTACAATTATAGTTGTGGGTAATATTTACAAATTTTGCAAAGTATGCAAGTTATTATATAATATTTGATTGTTCAGGAAATATTCGTTTTAATAGGAAATATTCATACGACGACACAATCATTGGGGGACCCCAAAACAGAATTATTGTCGGATTGAGAAAATGACAAAAATATCTTTTTATAAAAATAATGAAAAAAGTTTTACCATTAACTGTTGAAATACCAAGTGATAAAAGTACTGTAATACGCGTGGTTGCATAGTAGCACACGGTATTGATTATTGATGCTTACGTGAGAAGTCACTCAGTTTTGTTCAATTATTTCTACAATAATTGCTACATAATATTTCACGATATTTGATTTAATTATTGTCGATAATTTATATATTATTAAATCAATAATTGAGACGATACAGTTATTCATATTATTATTTGTAATATTGACGATGTCTAGAAAGTTCTGTCAATGAGAGGTGTGGTCACCTAATTGCGCGCCAATAGAGAGAAATTCTTATTGGAAAGCCCCCTCTTTCATGGGAATGATCTGGTTGTTAAATATTGCGAATAATAACAATGATGAATAAATGTTGTTAAAAATATTGAGAGGATTTTTATGAAGTATTTGTTGTAAATTTTTCTTATTATTTGGACCCCCATTTATCCAATTTTTCAAAATAATCCGTAGAAAATTATTTAATATAATAAAGATGGGGTCACATGTAGGGCCCGCATAAGAAAAAAAAGAATTCCCTAGGAAGGAAGGAAATTTGGTTTCACGGGTGGAGTTAGATTATGTATGTGTGTGTGTGTAAATATATATATATATATATATATATATATATATATATATATCCCCGCTATACCAGTTAGAATACTCTTCATGAAGAACAGTTCGTGGTGCCTACTTTAGATCATTATAACTTGCAATCCGTGTAATGTTTGTGTGATCTATCAATTTCAGTGTGTAGACCTCATGTAGTACTACAACTTTAACACTTAACATCATCAGAAAAACAAGAAATCAAACATCTAAAGTATGGTCAAACGGTGCCAGAAAAATCAACACTTAGAAAATTCTGGGCTGCCCAGAATTTGTCTGGTCAATGTCGGTCAACTCACTTTGACCTTAAATAACTTTTGATCCACAATAGATATGGACCTGATTCTTTTTGGAGATTAAAGACCATATTACAGACTACATACAACAACTTTTAAACAACACAAATCATGATCTAGAAAATATTTATAAGCCCTGACATTTGATGAAAAATCACAGATTCATTTTTTTCCAACTTGTTTAAAACTTCAAATTCATACACTTTGATGTTATGGGTCTTTGATTTATCAACCCAGATCATCAATTGACACCTTATTACACATATTTAACAAATCAATTACAACATTTAACAACAAATCAAAAGATTTCTAGAATTAGGGTTTATACCTCTTTTATGCTCACTTCTTGATTTTGTGTTTCTGATCTGTTGTTTGTGATTGTGGGGCTTGGTTTTGGAACTGGTTTACTTGATAATTTCGTGGCTTTTAGAGAGAGAGAGGGTGTAGGATAAGCTTAGTGAAAAATTGAGCAAATAAATGAATTCTTTCTCTCTCTCCAATTTATTTATAACACATGGGTGCATTAGATTTGGCTGGAATGCTGAAGATTTGCTGAGATTTAAGGCACATGGGGTGATTGGATTTGGTCACCAACTTCCCCTAAATGTCAAAGCCTATTATTTAGCCAAAATAATACACTTAGGGGCAAAAAGGTCATTTGATTTTTTAATTTAATGGCATTCTAGTCATTTGGCAAACCTTTAGGGTTTAGGGTTTGGGTTAGGGTTTATGGTTTGGACCATTTTAGGGTTTAACAATAATTTTAAGAATTTCCAAAATTAGGATTTGCACAAAAATATAATAAATAAATAAAATAATAAAATTTTAGTTTCTAAAATACAAAATTAAGGTTTCTTAATTAATTAAGTTTTTAATTACTTAACACCTTACTAATTAGGTTTAAGATACACTAATTAGCATTAAGCTCTCCAAATCAACAATTAGGGTTTATAATTTAATTAAATTAGGGTTTATAAAATAAATATTAGGGTTTCATAGAAATCTAAATTATTACTTAGGGTTTACTTAATCAATATGAAATTATATAATACATAACATGCATGCACCATATAACACAGTTATATAACAGTGTCGAACTCAACTTGAGCTTTAAATTAGGATTTTTCATTTAGCAATTAGCTAATTATTATTTAGGGTTTCTAATTTAAGAAATTAGGGTTTTAATTATATATCACCAGTCGTTAATCACATTATTGTGATTACAAATTCTCAAAGTCGTAAATGACTTTCGCTTTAGAGTTTCAATTCAATTAGGGTTCCAAAATTATAATTAAGGATTATAATATAGAATAATAATAATAATAATAATAATAATAATAATAATAATAATAATAATAATAATAATAATAATAAAGGTCTTGAATAATTACGATTCTCCCTAATTAGGGTTAATACATAAACACCGATCATAAATCACATTAACATGATTACATAACAGTCTTAAGCCGGCATTCGGCTTTAACTTAGGGTTTAACAGCTTAAATTAGGATTTTGGCATTTTACACCATAATTGACCAACCATTGTCAGTCCGCAAACATACATTACATATTTATAGCACTGAAAAATAAAAATATTATAATATTATAATATTATTACCATTCCTTAATTCAGACCCATAATTAGGGTTTGATAGTAATATAATAAAACTGTTCCACACATTAACATTACACACATAACACACATATCTATAACACTGATAAATAATAATATAATATTATTATTTTCATTCCTTGATCAAAACCCATAATTAGGGTTTGGATTCCATATCTGAATTATCTGTCATAATTAACCTTATAATTAAGTAAAAATAATTTACTTAACTATTCTAAAATAATTTCATTTAATAAAATAAATATTATAAAAAATTCTATAATCATATCATATATTATTCAATTAATATAATTATCATATTTTCATAGAAAATAAACATTAAAAACATTTTTACTGTAAAACTAATTATTATTAGAATATAATTTATAATGAGCAATAATTCTAAAATAAAATTATTCATAATCATTCATGTAATAAATATATTTTGTATTCATCACATAAATACTTACATAATACATTTCACGCATTCTTACCTTTAGAATAAATAATTGTTCTAAAATCATTTCCTATATTATTTAAATAATATAAGATTATATTTTCTTGAAAAATAATTAATAAAACATTTCCAATAAGGAATTAATTAGTATGAAATATAATTGATAATAATCAATAATTCTAAAATAAATTTATTTGCAATGCTTAATGTAATAAATAAATTTAATTTATCACCCATATAATTATAATTACACATTACCTTGACACATATCATTCATATTTATTTTAATAAATAAATAAAAAATTTATACGCAAAATTTATGATTTATTTATATAGAAAATATCGGGTTGTCACATTTATCATTTGCTTTCTTTTAATTGAATTCTTATATCATTGTCATCATCCTCATTCTTATATTAATTGTTATGAAAGTCTTCTTTGGCCATAGTGCATAGATGGACTTGGAATGATTATGACCAGGGATTATTCGGTATTATCATGATCGTAATGTTACAAATGATGAGGTTAAAGTCCTCATTGGCATGTATTTCATTGATGGACAGTTGTTGGCATGATCATGACCATTGATGAAAACACGAATATCCTTGGTCGTAGTGCATGGATAAATTGTAGTCGTGATACTAATAAATATCCTTGGTCGTAGTGCAGGGGTGATTCGATGATGTGGATTATTTATTAAGCTGAGTCTCAGCAATAAAATTGATGACAAATTCTTTTAAATCATAGAAGATTGTAGATATTATGCTCTACTTGGCTCTTCTAATGGATTGCTTATTCCGCTGTAGTTAAACTTGATGTCTATTGTATTTTATCAGTTTAACACTGTTGAAGGCTAACGATAATTTATTCTACATTATCTTAGTCATAATATTTCTTACTGGACTAGTTGAGCTCACCCTTTGCTTTCATTATTCTCTTCAGGAAATGAGAATATAGCTGGGACTAGTCGGGGAACGGAGTGACAGTCCAGATGTTTGCATTAGTAGTCCTCACTATTCTGTAAAATAGTGTGATAATAAAAGTATTGAGGACTTATTTTAAGTTTAAATACTGTCTAGAAGACAATATTTATATTAAAACTCATAGCTCATGTTGTATATTTAAGTTTATATTTGTATTATGTACCATGTATTTGGCGACTCAGAATGGGTGATGTATACCGATTTTGGGGACGTCACATCGGGGACTGAAACTGAGTGCCTCGGGGTTATCTTCGAGGTTGAAGCTGACTCCAAGGGTTGAAATGAGCTTTTCTGTGGTTATCTCTGGAACTGCAACTGCACTCCTCGGGGTTGTCTCCGAGGTTGAAACTGGAATATAGTTTTTGCCGAACTATATAAGTTAGGGTAATATAGTTTGATGAAAATAGTGGAAGATACCAATTTAAAATAGGACCTGAATTATTTTTGATAATTAATAAAAGAATGTATGATATAATGTTGTTAAATTACAAATTCATTTACATAATTTTACGATGTTTAAAATTATAATCACTGCATAGCATATTAGATGCTAAATTAACCAGACTGAATTAAAAGGATTGGTTAAGGAATTTTAGAATAGTTCTCATGGCTAAAAAGCTATCGTATGTCCTTAATACGCTTATCCCTTCAATGGTTGTAGATAATGCCTCTGATAAAGAGAATGCTACTTTTAGACAGTGACAAAGTAATGCACAGTTGGCTCAATGCATCATGCTTGCATTCATGAGTAACGAGCTTCAGCGTCAATATAAAACTATGGATGCCTCTACTATATTCATGCACATCAAGCAGTTGATGGTGAGGAAAGTAGGACTGATAGATATTAGATATCTAAGGATACCTACTAACAGGCTACAAATCCCAAATAATTAACAGACCAAAACATAAACACATATGAATCTATAGGCCTTGATAATCGACTGTCAGACATAGTTTTCAAAATTTCCAGATTTCTTAAAACACTTAATTAAGGCATCTAGATGTTATGAAAACGTGTTCTACCAATCTAACATACTTTCTAACATACTAATACATGATTCTAAACATCTAAATAAAAAATCTAATATAGGATCATAGAGCTAATTATGAACTAGGGTTTGTACCTTTTCTTGAATGATTTTTGATTCTAGCTTCTGATATTGTTGCTGCTATCACCCAGGCTTGATTTGGTGAGTTTACAAGTGTATCTAGGCTTAGGAATTTCGTGAGTTTGCTTAGCCCTAATGTTCCTATTTATAGAATTCTTCAACTTGGCTTTTTGGTCATTTTTATGCAACTTGCCTATGCAAATATCTGATTTGATGACTATTGTGATGCTTGGGAGTTACAATCATGTCATGTGCAGCCTAGGAACTTGCAATGGTGACTCCTAACCTACTTGTGAGCTAGTTAGGTTTGTTTAGTAGCTTAATTAGGCTTTAATCTTCACTAATCTTGATTAGGGTTTTTGTTTCTAATGATTAGGAATTTAAGTAATGTTAATTAGTACCTAATTGAAGTTTACTAACCATGATTAGGTGTTAACATAAGCTAATTAGAGTTAGTTTAGCTAATTAGGGTTAGGTTTATAAATTAGGGTTAAGTTTTTGCTAATTATGGTTAGGGTTTGTTAATCTAGGATTGTTAACCTAAATTTCTCACTAATCCTAACAAGCACGACAAAGCGTTTAGTCAGTGCAAGTACAACAAAGCAACTTGTCAAAATAATTTTATCGAAAAGTCCGATTATGGGAAAAAAAAATTTAAGCACGAGGTGTCAAGCACGATGTTTTTCGGACAAAAAATTATTTAATCAAATTTGTTAAACAAAGTATATATTAACACATAACCCAATCAGAACGGAAAAATTTTATTTATATAACGGGATTTTACACATACGAGTCTTATCAGGGTTTTGGGTTTTTACAATTATAGTTGTGGGTAATATTTACAAATTTTGCAAAGTATGCAAGTTATTATATAATATTTGATTGTTCAGGAAATATTCGTTTTAATAGGAAATATTCATACGACGACACAATCATTGGGGGACCCCAAAACAGAATTATTGTCGGATTGAGAAAATGACAAAAATATCTTTTTATAAAAATAATGAAAAAGTTTTACCATTAACTGTTGAAATACCAAGTGATAAAAGTACTGTAATACGCGTGGTTGCATAGTAGCACACGGTATTGATTATTGATGCTTACGTGAGAAGTCACTCAGTTTTGTTCAATTATTTCTACAATAATTGCTACATAATATTTCACGATATTTGATTTAATTATTGTCGATAATTTATATATTATTAAATCAATAATTGAGACGATACAGTTATTCATATTATTATTTGTAATATTGACGATGTCTAGAAAGTTCTGTCAATGAGAGGTGTGGTCACCTAATTGCGCGCCAATAGAGAGAAATTCTTATTGGAAAGCCCCCTCTTTCATGGGAATGATCTGGTTGTTAAATATTGCGAATAATAACAATGATGAATAAATGTTGTTAAAAATATTGAGAGGATTTTTATGAAGTATTTGTTGTAAATTTTTCTTATTATTTGGACCCCCATTTATCCAATTTTTCAAAATAATCCGTAGAAAATTATTTAATATAATAAAGATGGGGTCACATGTAGGGCCCGCATAAGAAAAAAAAGAATTCCCTAGGAAGGAAGGAAATTTGGTTTCACGGGTGGAGTTAGATTATGTATGTGTGTGTGTGTAAATATATATATATATATATATATATCCCCGCTATACCAGTTAGAATACTCTTCATGAAGAACAGTTCGTGGTGCCTACTTTAGATCATTATAACTTGCAATCCGTGTAATGTTTGTGTGATCTATCAATTTCAGTGTGTAGACCTCATGTAGTACTACAACTTTAACACTTAACATCATCAGAAAAACAAGAAATCAAACATCTAAAGTATGGTCAAACGGTGCCAGAAAAATCAACACTTAGAAAATTCTGGGCTGCCCAGAATTTGTCTGGTCAATGTCGGTCAACTCACTTTGACCTTAAATAACTTTTGATCCACAATAGATATGGACCTGATTCTTTTTGGAGATTAAAGACCATATTACAGACTACATACAACAACTTTTAAACAACACAAATCATGATCTAGAAAATATTTATAAGCCCTGACATTTGATGAAAAATCACAGATTCATTTTTTTCCAACTTGTTTAAAACTTCAAATTCATACACTTTGATGTTATGGGTCTTTGATTTATCAACCCAGATCATCAATTGACACCTTATTACACATATTTAACAAATCAATTACAACATTTAACAACAAATCAAAAGATTTCTAGAATTAGGGTTTATACCTCTTTTATGCTCACTTCTTGATTTTGTGTTTCTGATCTGTTGTTTGTGATTGTGGGGCTTGGTTTTGGAACTGGTTTACTTGATAATTTCGTGGCTTTTAGAGAGAGAGAGGGTGTAGGATAAGCTTAGTGAAAAATTGAGCAAATAAATGAATTCTTTCTCTCTCTCCAATTTATTTATAACACATGGGTGCATTAGATTTGGCTGGAATGCTGAAGATTTGCTGAGATTTAAGGCACATGGGGTGATTGGATTTGGTCACCAACTTCCCCTAAATGTCAAAGCCTATTATTTAGCCAAAATAATACACTTAGGGGCAAAAAGGTCATTTGATTTTTTAATTTAATGGCATTCTAGTCATTTGGCAAACCTTTAGGGTTTAGGGTTTGGGTTAGGGTTTATGGTTTGGACCATTTTAGGGTTTAACAATAATTTTAAGAATTTCCAAAATTAGGATTTGCACAAAAATATAATAAATAAATAAAATAATAAAATTTTAGTTTCTAAAATACAAAATTAAGGTTTCTTAATTAATTAAGTTTTTAATTACTTAACACCTTACTAATTAGGTTTAAGATACACTAATTAGCATTAAGCTCTCCAAATCAACAATTAGGGTTTATAATTTAATTAAATTAGGGTTTATAAAATAAATATTAGGGTTTCATAGAAATCTAAATTATTACTTAGGGTTTACTTAATCAATATGAAATTATATAATACATAACATGCATGCACCATATAACACAGTTATATAACAGTGTCGAACTCAACTTGAGCTTTAAATTAGGATTTTTCATTTAGCAATTAGCTAATTATTATTTAGGGTTTCTAATTTAAGAAATTAGGGTTTTAATTATATATCACCAGTCGTTAATCACATTATTGTGATTACAAATTCTCAAAGTCGTAAATGACTTTCGCTTTAGAGTTTCAATTCAATTAGGGTTCCAAAATTATAATTAAGGATTATAATATAGAATAATAATAATAATAATAATAATAATAATAATAATAATAATAATAATAATAATAATAATAATAAAGGTCTTGAATAATTACGATTCTCCCTAATTAGGGTTAATACATAAACACCGATCATAAATCACATTAACATGATTACATAACAGTCTTAAGCCGGCATTCGGCTTTAACTTAGGGTTTAACAGCTTAAATTAGGATTTTGGCATTTTACACCATAATTGACCAACCATTGTCAGTCCGCAAACATACATTACATATTTATAGCACTGAAAAATAAAAATATTATAATATTATAATATTATTACCATTCCTTAATTCAGACCCATAATTAGGGTTTGATAGTAATATAATAAAACTGTTCCACACATTAACATTACACACATAACACACATATCTATAACACTGATAAATAATAATATAATATTATTATTTTCATTCCTTGATCAAAACCCATAATTAGGGTTTGGATTCCATATCTGAATTATCTGTCATAATTAACCTTATAATTAAGTAAAAATAATTTACTTAACTATTCTAAAATAATTTCATTTAATAAAATAAATATTATAAAAAATTCTATAATCATATCATATATTATTCAATTAATATAATTATCATATTTTCATAGAAAATAAACATTAAAAACATTTTTACTGTAAAACTAATTATTATTAGAATATAATTTATAATGAGCAATAATTCTAAAATAAAATTATTCATAATCATTCATGTAATAAATATATTTTGTATTCATCACATAAATACTTACATAATACATTTCACGCATTCTTACCTTTAGAATAAATAATTGTTCTAAAATCATTTCCTATATTATTTAAATAATATAAGATTATATTTTCTTGAAAAATAATTAATAAAACATTTCCAATAAGGAATTAATTAGTATGAAATATAATTGATAATAATCAATAATTCTAAAATAAATTTATTTGCAATGCTTAATGTAATAAATAAATTTAATTTATCACCCATATAATTATAATTACACATTACCTTGACACATATCATTCATATTTATTTTAATAAATAAATAAAAAATTTATACGCAAAATTTATGATTTATTTATATAGAAAATATCGGGTTGTCACATTTATCATTTGCTTTCTTTTAATTGAATTCTTATATCATTGTCATCATCCTCATTCTTATATTAATTGTTATGAAAGTCTTCTTTGGCCATAGTGCATAGATGGACTTGGAATGATTATGACCAGGGATTATTCGGTATTATCATGATCGTAATGTTACAAATGATGAGGTTAAAGTCCTCATTGGCATGTATTTCATTGATGGACAGTTGTTGGCATGATCATGACCATTGATGAAAACACGAATATCCTTGGTCGTAGTGCATGGATAAATTGTAGTCGTGATACTAATAAATATCCTTGGTCGTAGTGCAGGGGTGATTCGATGATGTGGATTATTTATTAAGCTGAGTCTCAGCAATAAAATTGATGACAAATTCTTTTAAATCATAGAAGATTGTAGATATTATGCTCTACTTGGCTCTTCTAATGGATTGCTTATTCCGCTGTAGTTAAACTTGATGTCTATTGTATTTTATCAGTTTAACACTGTTGAAGGCTAACGATAATTTATTCTACATTATCTTAGTCATAATATTTCTTACTGGACTAGTTGAGCTCACCCTTTGCTTTCATTATTCTCTTCAGGAAATGAGAATATAGCTGGGACTAGTCGGGGAACGGAGTGACAGTCCAGATGTTTGCATTAGTAGTCCTCACTATTCTGTAAAATAGTGTGATAATAAAAGTATTGAGGACTTATTTTAAGTTTAAATACTGTCTAGAAGACAATATTTATATTAAAACTCATAGCTCATGTTGTATATTTAAGTTTATATTTGTATTATGTACCATGTATTTGGCGACTCAGAATGGGTGATGTATACCGATTTTGGGGACGTCACATCGGGGACTGAAACTGAGTGCCTCGGGGTTATCTTCGAGGTTGAAGCTGACTCCAAGGGTTGAAATGAGCTTTTCTGTGGTTATCTCTGGAACTGCAACTGCACTCCTCGGGGTTGTCTCCGAGGTTGAAACTGGAATATAGTTTTTGCCGAACTATATAAGTTAGGGTAATATAGTTTGATGAAAATAGTGGAAGATACCAATTTAAAATAGGACCTGAATTATTTTTGATAATTAATAAAAGAATGTATGATATAATGTTGTTAAATTACAAATTCATTTACATAATTTTACGATGTTTAAAATTATAATCACTGCATAGCATATTAGATGCTAAATTAACCAGACTGAATTAAAAGGATTGGTTAAGGAATTTTAGAATAGTTCTCATGGCTAAAAAGCTATCGTATGTCCTTAATACGCTTATCCCTTCAATGGTTGTAGATAATGCCTCTGATAAAGAGAATGCTACTTTTAGACAGTGACAAAGTAATGCACAGTTGGCTCAATGCATCATGCTTGCATTCATGAGTAACGAGCTTCAGCGTCAATATAAAACTATGGATGCCTCTACTATATTCATGCACATCAAGCAGTTGATGGTGAGGAAAGTAGGACTGATAGATATTAGATATCTAAGGATCTCTTTTGATCTACAATGACCAATTGAACTATAGTACAAACAAAAGTCCTTAACATGATCAATTTGATTGAATAATTAGGACAATTAGTTTTGTCATGGATGGAGAGTTGAGCCAAGATTTGATCTTGCAGTCACTCTAGACTCGTTCTCACAATTATTTTGAATTTTTCATATGAAGAAGCTAGATATCTACTTCAGTGATTTGCTTAACATGTTAAAAATGCTGAGTCACTTTCCAACCAAGAAAGACCAAGTCTTACTGGTAGGGGCCAATGAATCTTCTGCATAGAAGAACGATTCTAAGAAGGTAAATAGAAAGGCAAAAACAAAGAAAAATAAGAACAAAGCTGATACGGATAGCAAAGGAGTTTGATTCCACTACAATAAGCTTGGAAACTGGAAAAAAAACTGCAAGAAGCATCTTCCAAAGCCTAACAGAAGAAGCTTAATAAAGCTTCGGTTACAAATAAAGTTTTGTTCATGATTGAAATAAACATTTCGGTAAGTAAAGCTTCTACTTGGGTATTGGATACTAGTTTTAGTTATCATAAATATAGATTTATGAAGGGAACAAGTAGAAGTATAAAGCTAAACAATTGATAAGTAATCATATGTGTGGGAAATGATGCAAAGGTTGCGTCATCAGCCATGTGAACTTATTGTTTAACACAGCCTACGGGAAAGTCTATTAACTTAATAAGTTGTTATTGTATTTGAGTTCTCGTTAGAAACATTATTTCCATTTTGTTGCTGGAAAATGAAATCTTAGGTATTATATTTAAGAACAATTGTTGTTCTATTTATAATAATAATATTTTGTAAAGAATTGTAATATTACTTTATGGATTTTGTATACTTGACTTACATAAAAAATATTATTTTACAAATTGAACAAAAGAATATAAGAAAAGGAGATGATTATTCAAAGAGTTGAATATTTGTATTTGATGAAATATAAGTCTAAATCATTTGAAAAGTTTAAAGAATTAAGAAGTGAAACAAATTTGCAAAGTATTAAGGATCTTTGATTAGATCGAGGAAGGAATACTTGTGCAATGAGTTTCTAGATCATCTTATATGGTTTTCTCACAATGGACGCCTCCTGATATGCAATATTTGATTAATGCATCTTAAAGGAAAATTCGTACCTTGTTGCACATGGTGAGGTCCATAATAATTTTACCGACATTCTAATATCCTTATAGGATTATGCCCTAGAAATGGCTGCATATATACGAAAAAGGTAACCTCAAAATCAGGTCCCAAGACTCCATAAAAGTTATGGACGGGGTGGATTCCTAATCTTAAGTATGTAAAGAAAAGGGGTTGTCCAACTTATGTGAAAAGGTTTCAAAGGATAAGCTTATGATAAAATTTGACAAGTGCAGATTTGTGGTACATCTTAAAGTAAGTTTATGGTATATGTTCTATAATCCTACTTAGCACAAGGTTTTTGTTACAAAACACGCTACCTTCTAAGATAAAGGTATTTATCATTAAAGAGGCTAGTGGGAGGATAATAGATCTTGAAGAGTTCAAGAACCACAAAACACTATTAGTCAAATAAGAGAACCTGTAGATAGACCTATTGTACCACAACCGAATCGTAAATCTAGAATAGTACCAAAGATACCATAGAGGTATGGATTCATCATAGATGATGTTTATGAGGTACGCACCATAAAATTTGATGATCCAGTTACATACGATGAGGTAAGAGTTATAGACACTCAGAGAAATGGATTGAAGCAAGCTTCTCAAATATGAAACATTCGTTTTGATGAGACAATCAAAAGAGTTTGAGTTTTTTAAAAACAAGAATGAACCTTATGTGTACAAAAGGGTCAGTGGGAGTGTCGTGACATTCCTAGTATTATATGTTGCTATACTATGGATAAGGAATGACATACCAGTGCTACAATCAATAAAGATTAAGTTGTCTAAACATTTCTCTATGAATGATTTGGGAAGAGTATCTAAATTGGGGATACACATCTATATAGATAGATTTAAAAGGATGCTCGGCTTATCCCAAGGAACGTATATTCATTTGCTGCTAAAGTTTTTTAGCATGGTAAACTCCTAAAGGTGTCTCATGTCGATGAGCCCTGAAGTGTATCCCTCTTAATAGTCCCCATAGACTCGTAAAAGAGAGATCGCATGAGTAACTATCATTTATGCAATAAAATGTATGAGACCTGATGTTGATCAGTCATATTCTGAAGAAGATCATTGTAAGACAGTGAAAAACATCTTAAAGTACTTTACCGACACTAAGGATGTGATCATATTCATGGTGGGTCTAAATTTAAACTTGTAATGCCTCCAGATCTATACTTCCACGGTATCTGATATGGTGCTTATAACTAATCAATTAATATAACACATTCAAATATACACACCCACGGTATCCGATTCTATGCTTATATCTAATCAAACTACTATACAAATATCACAAGATACAATTCCCAAAGATCCAAGGTTCACAGTATCCCATAACAGATAACAATTCCTTAGAGAACTATAGACTGTATCTATAAATAGTATCTATCTATCTAAAATTCAGAGTGCTAGTAATAACATGAATAGTCCATATTACCAATACCCTCACTAAGATGTATAGTCTATATCATGCGGATTACACTATCGTATCGATAGTACCTATCTATCTGAAATCTAGAGTATCAACAACAACATGAATAGTCCATATTGTTAATACCCTTACTCAGATGTATAGTTTCCAAGGATCTCAAAAATGAAAGTTCTAATTACATTTATTTATGTAAAGGAAACACTGTTGCAAAAATAAAGATGTTATATATATATATATATATATATATATATATCATATATTAAAGTTTGGTTACATGATTCTTCATAAAGAATTTCTTATTACAAAAGTATTACATTCAATTAGATAATAATTTAAACTAGTCTAAGCAGCGACGCTTCCCATTGTTTACTACAGATGTGCCAAGGTTACCATCTAATACTTCAAAGGGAATGATTTTCAAGAGTGAGCTATGACATGCTCAGTAGGTTTTATAATATATCGTAATATAGGATTTGAAGAAGTATAACAGTTCAAAACTTTTCTCAACTGAGTGTTGTTTACCATGTCTGGAATTTTTATATTTCAACCATTTCTGGACTTTTTACTATTTATGTCAGTCACAAAGACTTACAAATCTTGTTCAGATGTGAGATAGAGGATTAGCCTATTCAACATCCTAGGAGTATGCATCTCATCCTAATCATGCCCACCTGTACTAAATGTCAATATATTATTGACATATATTAACCCCTCTTGGGATATATAACTTAGTATAGGATATCTTACCAAAGTAATTTGTTTGACACAACAGTTTATGCTCAATAAACAATATCATATGAATAAAAAATTCATTTGTTAGTTATGCTGAAGCTATAGCTATAACTTTACAATAATTGGCAATTCAAGTTTAGGTTTTGTAATACATATCAAAAGCAATTCAAGATAGAAATCTTGTTCAATGAATAAGCAGGGTTTGAGAAATTTGCGTAAGTAATTAAGGAACTTGCTCAACTAATTAAAATAGGATTTAGTAACTTGCTTGAGCGAAGATCGATCAAGCAACGCTACTCGATTCATTTATAAACACCTAAGTTGTTCATTCATATAAATCTAACACATTAGTATTGATAACGATACTCAAATACATAAACTATTTATGTTTGGGTTAAGTTCGATATAATTTTGTTGTCCTAAGACTTTATCGGGTAATCAATAAGTTAATATCTTAGTTAAACTTTATTTATAAGCTTTATTATATTTTTAGATAATTTATATATCTTTTGTAATAATTTTTAGAACTTATAACAATTTTTAGATATTTATTTATCCATTAAATGATTTTTAAATTATTTATTTCTATTTTGAAATAATTAATATTTACTTAGAATATTATAAAAATCTTGTTTATTATTTTTAAATAATTTATAATTAGTTAATATGATTTTTAAATCATTAATATTATTTTTAAACAATTATTTATTATTTATAAATAATTTTTCTAATTACTTTATTATCAACTTAATTATTAATAATATCCAAATAAATAAAATATTTATTAAATTTATGCAAAAATATTAAAAGTTAATTATTATAATTTAAAATAGTTTTTAAAACTGTTTTTATAATTATTTATATTTATTTATTAATTATTTCTAATTTTTATTATTTTATTTATTAGAAGTTATTTTTTGTCTTTCGCTAAAGCCATATAGTGATAGAAAGTGTAGCTATAGGTGTTCTTGAGTTTCTGGAAATCAGTTGGTCATGGCCTAGAGGTCACTTTGACCTTAGCGTAAATTCTTACTGTTAATGATTCTGGGTTTGGAAGTGTATGGGTGTTATAGTACTCATGTAATAGTACAACAACATACCAATTTAATGCTTTAACCTACATATAACAAAAATTTATAGAGTCTCAAAGTCACTGTCAGAGCTGTTCTTGAGTTTCTGGGTAACCTAGAACAGTGGTCAGGGTCGGTCAACGGTTTTGTGGCATCTAGATCTTTCAATCCGTGTGATAGATTTCTGTTTTGATTGATGTAATATGTAGTCTATATAAAAAGGTACATAAAGGTTACACTGGTTTGGACAGGGTATGATTATATGGTCTAGATCTATGTTGGTCAAAGTACAACCGAAGGCTGTTCTTCATGTTCTTCAGTTTTCTGTGTAACCCAGAAAACACAGGCATGCTCGGTCAACGACTTTTGAGCAGTAATTCTGGTAATCCTATGAATTGATTAAGAGTTTTAGTGTCATAGATATGTAGTATGCATGTCAAGGTATTAATTCATTACATTTAGACATCATAACAACAAACAGAAAGCGATTAAAAGGTTGGTCAAAGTAGCCGGCTCAACCTGTTCTTGAGATTTCTGGGTAACCCAGAAATCAGAACTTCGTGATCGGTCAACCACTTTTGACCACCTATATCTTGCAATATATGATTCTAATGAACATATTTTTTCAGATTAAAGACCTCATGCAATACTACAACTATCTAGCATACAATTAACAGGCCTATTTATTAACATACACGGATCTACAGGCTCTGAAATTCGGCTGTCAGACCTGTTTTTCCAGAATTTTTAGTTTTCTTAAAACATCAATTTGATGCATCTAGATGTTATGTAAACATTTTCTGCCAACTTCGCATACTTACTAAGATGTTATTACACATATCTAATCAGCTAAGCTACAAATTAAACATAGCATCAAAGATCTAGGTTAAAATTAGGGTTTGCACTTTTTCTTAATAGATTTTGATTCCTGGATACTGATTCTATTGTTCCTATCACCAAGGCTTGTTTAGGTATGATATATGAGTGTTTAGGTTTAGAAAGTTCATAGGTTTGCACTGAAGTTGGGCTGCTATTTATAGAATTGCAAGGTTAGGGTTTTGTGTCATTTTTACCTACTTACCTCTACAAATATTTGATTTTCTGATACTTGTGTTGCTTGGGAGTTACAAGCATGTCATGTGATGTGTTGGAACTTGTATTGGTGAGTAGGAACCTACTTGTGAGCTAGTTTGCACAAATTAGTAACTTAATTATGCCCTAATTCTCTTTAATTTTATTAGGGTTTTGGTTTTTATGATTAGGGTTGCTTAATGATGTTTATTATCACCCAATTGAAGTTTAATAATGATGGTTAGGGTTTAGGATAACCTAACTATGGATTGTAAATTAGGGTTAGGGTTTGTAAATCTAGGGTTAAGGTTTCCTAATTTTGATGTTAGGGTTCCTAACTTAAATTTTTCACAAATCCTAATAAGCACGACAAAGTGTTTTGTCAGTGTAAGCACGACAAAGCAGTTTGTCAAAATACATATACCGAAAAAACTATTTTTGAAAGAAAAATTTTAAGCACGATGTTAAACATATCAACTTTCGGATGAAAATTTATTTGACCTAATTTGTTTAACAGAGTATATAATAATCCAAAACACTTTCATAACGGAGAGATTTTATTAATATTACTAAATTTACACAACAAAATCTTATTAGAGTTTTGGGGTTTCACATTCACTCCCACTAATAAGAATTTCGTCCTCGTAATTATAGTATAAGTTAAGTAAACGTACAGTTGGGGATAGTTCTCTCGCATTTTGTCATCGAGCTCCCATATAGCCTCTTCAACGTCCTGATTCCTCCAAATCACTTTGACCGATTCTATCACTTAATTTCTCAAGACTTGCTCTTTACGGTCGATGATCTGCACAGTTTTTTCTATATAAGAAAGATCTTCTTCGATTTGGGTCGGCTCATAGTTTATAACATGTTTATATTCAGGTTTGTATGGTCGTAATACGGACACATGAAACAAATTATGAATATGGTTTAACTCAGGGGGTAGTGTTATCTCATAAGCACCTTCACCTACTATCCTCAAAATTTCGAAGGGTCCAATGAATCTCGGACTCAATTTTCCTTTTTTGCCAAAATGTATCTTTCACTTCCAAGGTGACACTTTCAAGAATACGTGGCTTCCTACGCTAAAGTTTCGTTGTTGACGATGTGGATCAGCGTATTTCTTCTGTTAATCTTGAGACGCTTGTAATCGTTCACGTATAATTTTGATGGTCTCAGTAGTTTGTTGGATTATTTCTAGTCCTAGCATTTGTCTTTCCTTGACCTCATCCCAACAAAAAGGTGTTCTACATTTCCTCCCATATAAGGCTTCATAGGGTGGCATACCTATGCTAACATGGTAACTGTCGTTGTAGGCAAATTCTACCAAAGGTAACTAATCTTCCTAACTTCCTTTGAATTCTATGATTCATGTTCTTAATATATCCTCTAATGTTTGAATGGTTCTCTCACTTTGCCGATCAGTTTGAGGGTGATATGATGTACTTAATCTCAATTGTGTTCCTAAGTGTTTTTGAAGGCTTCCCCAAAAATTTGAGATGAAACGTGGGTCTCGATCTGACACTATAGAAATAGGTAATCCATGCCTTGCGATAATTTTAGTAATGTATAACTTAGCAAGTTGATCTAAGTTATAAGTAACCTTAATAGGTAGGACGTGAGCTGACTTATTAAGACGACCAACTATTACCCAAATGGCATTGTAGCCCTTCTGTGTAGCTGGAAGGCCTACCACAAATTCCATTGTTCTATGTTCCCACTTCCACTTAGGAATTGGTAAGGGTTGAAGTAAACCACTCGGCTTTTGATGTTGTAACGCCCCGAAATCCGGTCTATTTTTACATCCGGATTCCGTACGTCACGATCCCATCATCTTCCAAACATTCATCATTATATAGCTAAATATAACAACATACATCCTCAAAACCCAGGTTCTAAAACCTTATAACCCCTTTTCATTACAAATAACTATAATTACATTATTTTTTATCTTTTACAAGAGTAACCTTTATCAGCCACCAAGGATACATCACCGTTCATTAAACTATTCTAAAGTTCATTTAACTTATTTTATATTAAAAGTCTTCGTTCGATCTTCTCGCTCATCCACATTCTGAATGGCACTTCATCTGGATACCGTCAGCTTGATCTTTACGGGATCCTTAAGTTCTTCTAACATCGTTCGCTGAAAATGTTTTTCATTTAAAGAAAGTGTGAGCATTCAATTTCCCAGCAAGTTATAACAGTTGAACAAACATCTTCAAGAATTTAAACATTCTTTTAAGACTTCAATAACCGAACAAAGGTTATGAAGCAGCTTGAATAATAGGAATAATCTCGATTCCTATCATTTTAAAACAATATTCACTTTAATTTTAAAATACTTTCATTCTTCTACCTTTTTCATACACATTTTGTCTGGCTAGAATCATTAGCACAGACTTAAAAATAACGGATCATGTATGAACAGAGCATTCTCTTATTGAACAGTTAAATCACAGAACAGTTCATCTCATAGAAACACCGAAGTGTTCACATTGTGGCACAAGGCCTCATATGTTCTACCACCTTACACAAATATCGCCCATTAGCACATAGACAGAACTTCTCAAGTTCAACATCTGAGAAGTTTAAGAAACTAGCATTCATTTAAAATATAAATGAAGTTAGGAAACTTGCCTTACGCACAGCTTCAGCTTACGCTGAACTGCTCATTCCAGTTCCTATGTAGCACATAAGAAAAACAACACATACACTAATTAGTCATATATATTTGACTTATGCATTAAATTGCTTAACTTTACTTCCTACGGTTCGCGTTCTTGTAACCTAGGTTTACGCGACCACTTTCATTACAATTCTACGACTTCATGACATATGGAGATGTCTTATTTTTACGTTCATCATCTTTGATGTTTTATATTTTTATCTTCTTCTTATAACTTCTCTAGGACTCGGCACACATTGCTTCTCTACAAGTAGTCCATATGGTACTCTGAGTGGTTTCCCACAAACAACCAACAAACAAGTTCCTGTCTCGTCTACACTGCCCATAACAGTGAGTTAGATCGGTTGCCAGTTTTGTATATACCTTCGCTCTTTGAAGGAATTGTTTAGCCCAGCTCCTATATGTCAAGCATTAAAGATTACGATTGTACTACAACCTAACTTATCTTAACTTATACGAACTATTAAATTATAATCTTCGTTAAGTTAAATTCGCATTCCTTATGGGTTCCTGACAACTAAATGCCACACCTCGGGATTCATTCTTATACGACTCACCTTCGGCTTTCATTAATCTTATTATCGTTCATTATGACTTTCTTATTACCATTCGTATCTTACTTAATACTTTCGTTATGCCTTACTTGAACCCCATGTTCATTAGTCATTCTTATTGCCCAAGCCATACCGTTCGTTGTATGCTAAGACCGCTCGTTTATCGCAACAGCGTTGCGTACACATCGTCCATATGATTCACACTTATCTCTCACTATCATGACATAACATCTAAATGTTATTCATTACCCTCGTCACTCAACATCTAAGGAATCACAACCCTAGCAATCCCTCATGTTAGTTCATTGCGACTACGGTCCCCGGACATCGTTTATGTAACTCGCATTTAAATTCTTTGTCTTTTAATCTCATTTAATCATTCCGTTCAACCTTCATTTAAGGTTTAAATTAGTTAAACATTAGTTGAACATTATGTTCTTTATCTTCCCATATGTTTCCCCCAAGAGTTGAGCAGTTAAAAGCTCTTCTCTAGCTTTTTCCCTACACTGGCGCTGCAGCACCATTCTCCCTTTTATATCTCGCGTCGCGGTGCGAGTTTACAGTACCCGGCTCCCTGGTCTGGCACTGCAGCGCCACCTTACAAGGCATGGCTGGCGCCGAGGCGCCAAGCCCTAACCCTAGAAAATTTCTCTAAGTCTTTGATCGTTCTGAGATGCTTACTTCCCGCTTCCATAACTTATTCATTATAACTCGGAACGAGGTCGTTCCAAGGCCATTCTCTTTCTTATCATACATACTTCAATACCCCCTAGATAGAACTTCGTTCTAAATCCATTAGCGTGCCATTCAATTGGCTTGATCTTCACCCTTCGTTCATTTTACATTTTTAACGTTCTTTGTTTCTTCATCCGTAATTCGGTCATTCGAACTTGGAATTCGTACATTCTTGAATCCACGACTCACGTTTTCTACATTCTCTTACATTCTTATGAAACCCTACACGTTCGGGTTCATTTACTAACTTTCTATTTCTCATTTATCTTTTACAAAATTTTGCCATAACTTCGTTATAGCTAAGTTTTAATCTGTTCTTCATGAACGTTTCTACCGTTCCTAACCTACAATATGCATCTAACTTATACGCGATGGTTTTAAACTTTTCCATCAACAACAATTATCCTACGATGGTTTTAAATTTGTCCATCAACAACGTTCTTCTTATTTTTCGTGTTCTTCATTCGTTCTTCATTTTAATCGATATTTGGATTACGATTTCACTTTTTATTGGAATTTGATGTTGTAGAACATCCTTCCTTACTTATTACACCTACTTATTGATATAATCCACTTGAATTATTCTAAGTCATTACGAATCTTATACTTCCTTAAGAAATTTATAAAATAAACTTTTAATTCTTATTTCTTCATTTTCTTATGATTTCAACCATATGAAATCATCTCTAACATCATCTACTTCTTATTCTCATTAAGTTATGTTTTTAAACATAAAAACTTAAAGAAAATTTATAAAAGACTTGGTTTCAGTTTACCGTTCTCATTTAATATCTTTCCGTCAGAAAACGGTTGCTCCCAAGCAAACTTTTCTGATTCCTTCTCCTTCACATCCTCCCATCCGAACTCCCTCTCTCTCTTTCAAAGTGTAGGATTCTCAAAATCTCAATTAAAAGAAAGTTAGCTTCCTATTTATAGAAAATCTAAAGCTAGGGCAAAATAGTCATTCCGTCCCCCTTAACCTCCTTACTATTCATGGGTTAAGGACTAAGTTAACTTACTACTTAAGTTTACTTAACACTTAAGTCTACTTAGCTTTTAAGTTTGCTTAACTCTTAAGTTTACTTAACACTTAAGTTTACTACTTCCACCTCCTTAGTTAACCTCCTTACTATTCACGAAACTTAGCCTGTAAGTTTCATGGTTCCGTCTTTCTAGTTTTGTCTGACAGTTTTAAAAACTGCGATTCTCGGAATCCAAATATTTTTGGATATTTCGTCTTTCCTTTACCGATTAACTTTTACGTATTCTTTGGATTTCCGAAAAACTGAAAAACACTTTTTGGTTTTAAGAGTTTTCCTTCACATTTTCCCCTAACGTAGCTAAACGAATGAAAAGTACATAACAATACTTTTCGTCATTTTTATTTCGTTCAATTTTTGCACGTTTTTCGAGAAAAACTTTTATCGGCTTACTTAACTTTTCAAGATATATTATCGTCAAATCTTTCGACGGAATGTCATTTCGACATACCAAACTCTCGAAAAGGCTTAGGTTATTCAAACCCTAACCTTTAGGTTTCATCGAGTGAATAGTGCCTATTTCGTCTTTTTTCCCAAAAATATTTTTGTTCCCAAATAATTTTCATTTTTGTCTTGAAAATTATTACTCATTCAGTCTAGCTCGTAGCCAGAATCCTCCTGACTTATAATCATCCTAGGTTCTAGAATGATTAATAAACATATAGCATATAATATTATTAATAAAAATTTATTTTATTAGTAACTAATTCTTTGAACTTAAATTCTGGACGATCCTAATTTTCGGGTCGTTACAGATGTTCAGCCTTAACCCTTTGACACGTGAGACATTTTCTTACCCATTCAGCTATTTCTCTTTTCCGTGGGAAATTTGATGATATTCTCGTTTTCACTCCCAGCTATGAAAGCTTTCTCAAGTATTTAAGAAAAATTATTTATTTGGAATATAGATAATTTACTCCGTATCTAAGGTTTCAAACCTTCATGTTACCTCTGAGTCTTCCTTAATTCAGTATTGACTTGATGTGGAGCAAACCTGGACAATTCATTAAACTTGGTTGTATAATGGGATACAGTAAGTTCTCCTTGTTTCAACTCTAAGAATCGTAGTTCCATGCGATCCTTCAGTGATTGGGAAAAATAATTTTCAAAGAAGAATTCTTTGAATCAATCCCATGACACAACTTGAGTTTCTACCCGACCCATAGTAGATTCCCACCAGTAATTTGCCTCTCCTTTTAAGAAAAACGTTGCAAAAGCTATCTTTTGATTGTTATTGACATTGGTTACTAAGAAAAAAATTTCTATCTCAGTAATCCAGATTTGTGCATCAACTAGTTTGGACGTTCCTTTAAAATCAGGTGGACCAACTAATTTAAAGTCCTTAAATGGGGTATTCTGACTTATGGGTCTATTCATAGCACCTAATAAAAGTTCTTCTAACTATTGGGTAGGATTAACATCGTTATCTATCTCTCGTTGAGGTCTTCTGGTTGGTGGCATGATTCTATATAAAACAATAAACATCCACAATAAGAATTTATATAACACAAACATACTTTTTATACTACAGAGCACTAATACAGAGCACTTAGATTTCTATACTACATTTAGAAATTATTAACTTCATCGAAGGAATCCTAGATCATATGGCATACCACAAATCGATCTATCAAATAGGTAGTTTTCTTCCCTTCGGCTAGATATCGAACTAGTCGTCGTTGCAAATCACTGAAGACATCTCAAGTTTCCAGGGCAGATTTGAGTAACCTCGACTGTATTTCCCTCCTGCCACTATGTGAATTGTGCAGTTGTACTTTTAGTCGATTATTGGTTCCCTTTTTATGCTCTAACATTCCCTCGGCTAAATGTACCCTAAACCTTATCTGATCATTATCATGTTCAGATTTGTGAACTAGTGATGCCATCGCCTACTCATGATCTTCAACTCTCATTAATTATTCTACTACCGGATCCTCCTCTTCTTCAGCATTTTACAGTTGTTGATCATGAAGCAATTCTTCATCCTCTGCATCACTATCTATAAATTACTCAATTTGTGGTGGATTATTTATTATCAGAATTTCCTCAGCATCGGAGTTGGCCATCCTATAAAACAAAACTTCTTTATTATTTATATACAAAATTCTACACAATACATAAAATTTTTAATGTTATTTTATGTGTAGTTTAATATTTTTACGGACTCGAAGACTATATACTAAGATTCCTCTTCCTTATATCTATAGCCCTAACTACTCTGATACCATCACTGTAAATTTCATGGTGCTTCCAACCATAGCACCTCAGAGTGGTACCTATCAGCTTACCACCAACTTTCTCGGCGTCCCCTACAAAGAGTCTGGCTTCGGTGCCTCCTCTTCTAGGGCAATCACCAGCAAGAGGCTCGGGGCTCTTTGTAAATTCATGATTATAGCTCTGATACCATTAATGTAATGCCCTCAGATCTATGTGCCCACGATATCCAATTCTATGCTTATATCGAATCAAACTACTATACAAATATCACAAATTATAATTCCCATAGATCTAAGGTTCACAGTATCCCATAACAAATAACAATTCCCTGGAGAACTATTGATGTTTTTGGATACCCTCACTTGGATGTATAGACTGTATCTACGAATAATATCTATCTATCCGAAATTCAGAGTACTAGTAATAACATGAACAGTCCATATTACCAAAACCCTCACTTAGATGTATAGTCTATATCATGCGAATTACACTATCGTATCGATAGTACCTATCTATCTGAAATCCAGAGTATTAACAGCAACATGAACAGTCCATGTTGTCAATACCCTCACTCAAATGTATAATTCCCGAGGATCTCAAAAATGAAACTTCTAATTACATCTATTTATTTAAAGGAAACACGGTTGCGGAAATAAAGATGTTATATATATATATATATATATATATATATATATATATATATATATATATATATATATATATATCATGAGAAAGGATCAAGAGTAGAATTCTTAAGTAGTAGAATGCCTTAAATAATAGAATTTTATCAAAACGACGTAATTTTGATAAGACGTGGTGGCATTTTTGTAAATACGCGGTGGCATGGTATTTACAAAAATACCACTGCGTCTTATCAAAACTACGTCGTTTTGATAAAGTTCTATTATTTAAGAGAGTTCTACTACTTAAGAGGTCTAATCTTGATCCTGTCTGTATATATCATATATTAAAGTTCAGTTACATGATTCTTAATAAAGAATTTCTTATTACAAAAGTATTACATTCAACTAGATAGTAACTTAAACTAGTCTAAGTAGGGACACTTCCCATTATTTACTCCAGATGTGTCAGGGTTACCATCTAATACTGCAAAGGGAATGATTAGCAAGAGTGAGCTATGACATGCTCAGCAGGTTTTATAATATATCATAATATAGGATTTGAAGAAGTATAACAGTTCAAAAATTTTCTCGATTGAGTGTTGTTTACCATATTTAGAATTTTTATATTTCAACCATTTCTAGACTTTTTACTATTTCTGTCAGTCACAAAGACTTACAAATCTTCTTCAGATGTGAGACAGGGGATCATCTTATTCAATACCCTAGGAGTATACATCTCATCTTAATCTTGCCCACTTGCACTAAATGTCTGTAGACACTCAAAATTTTGCATTCCTATTACTAACCTTGCAAGAGCGTAAAATCGTCTTCCGAAGATAACCCTGGAAGTCAAATCAGCTCAATCCCGGAGACAACCCCGGGATACTCAATTTTCCATCTCAGAGAAAACCCCGAGATACTCATTTACAATCCCGGAGACAACCCCAGGATATTCAGTTCCAACCTCGGAGATAACCCCAAGGGATGCAGTTCCAGTTCCGGAGATAACCCCAAAAAATTCCGTTCTAACCCCTAGAGAATTTAGTTCCAACTTCGGAGATAGCCCCGTGGCACTGAGTTCCAACCCTAGAGATAACCCCGAAAGGTAAAGCACACCTCAGAGATAACCCTGAGGACATCCAATACTCACAGCAGCCCAATCACAGAGATAACCCTAACCAACAACTGCACAGAGCCGGAGTGTCCCACAAGAACCATAGCTTAAAATCCTGAGTGACTATTACCCAAGACAGCACACTAGATAGAATTTGAAGACTTGAAGATTTGGTCATGGACCATCTTCCCGACTTCATGCAACCTCTTATCCCATGTCATTGTGTAGATCTCGACAATGGCATTCTGGAAAGGTACAACACGCCTCAATCGGATGCACGGATTGAAATTTTTGAAGGTTTGAGTGGACAACACGTTGCATGTGTGCATGTTCTTCGAGACAGCGAGACACACAAAGCCCGTGGCACCCCGGGCAGCCACAGATGATGAGTATATTTTTAACATACGATTTATCTTTATTTATCTTGATATATTGTTAGTTTTTGAGTATTTCATGTTACTTTTGATGGAATTTTGTTCTTGTTACAGAATATTAAGTGAGCACATCAAAATGTTGGCATTGGAAGGAAGCTCAAGCAAAATCTGACATACTGCATTACCGGCGCGGGGCGCGCTACATGCATGAACATAATGATCACTTGGCACGGTTCGTGCCACTTTAGTACAGAACCCGGCGCAGGGCACGCCGGTCGGATGGGTCAAGAGTTGTTTTGTTTTGCTCTGCTGGAAACTGAGTTGTGTTGGGAGATATTGTTAGACCCTGAATTTTATGAAATGAAATTATTTAATTTTCTTATAATTATTATTCTATTTAATAAATGGTTTAATTGATAAAAGGTTAAAGGTAAGGGTGATATGTGAATTTTTTTGCAAAGTAAGCAAGTTGATATAAAATATTCGTTAAGCCGGAGAATATTCGATTGGTCGGGAAATATTCATTTTGGTCGGGGAATATTCATACGACGGCACAATCATTGGTGGACCAGTTATTGGAGCGCGATAATGAGTCAACCCAACCAAGAGAGAGCAACCGACAAGTCGATAATACCAGTGGTAGCAGTCATCAAAGCGGTGATAACAAATATGGAGGGAATCAACATGCCAGAAATGGTAACCACTTCGGTGGTAATCATGGCCAAGATAATAGAAGTGGAAATTTCAAGAAGAGGAGATTTAATAAGATTGAATAAGGAAGGAGAACGACCGCCAGTCGTATGTTACAAATGCATAGGGGAGGGACATATCAGTCCAAACTGTACGCAGCAGTCAAAAGCATGTTATAATTGTGGAAGAGAACCTAGCCTGATTTTGTCGTGCACCAAAGTCAAGTGCAGTTGGGATGGAGGCATTAAAGGCCATCCCACACAAGACAAAACTGGTAGTTCAAGGGAGAGCATTTGTCGTCATCTCCCAAAAATCGAGGAATCTGAACGAGGTGATCATGGGTAAGTTAATCATAAACTCTAGAAAAGTCTATACCTTATTTGATACCGGTTCTACTCATTCTTTTATTTTTCCTACGTGCACTCAACATTTAAATTTCGGAGAAATTAGACTTTGATTTATCTGTTTAAACTCCGTTGGGAGAAACCTTCATTACATCCACTATTTATAAGTCTTGTTTGATTCAAATTGATAACCGCACGTTACCTATCAATCTTATTTCTTTAAAAATACTTGCATTCGATGTGATTTTAGGAATTGATTGGTTGACTACTCATTATGCTAAAATTGATTGTTTTCGTAAGGTTGTTAGCTTTCATATTCCTAACCAACCTATTATGCGAATTCAAGCAACCAAATCATTAAAGTCAATCACTGTCATCTCCAGCCATAAAGCTATTCATTTATTGAAAAACGGATATCAAGCTTTCTTAGCTCATGTCACGAATTTAAACAAAAATAAGTTAGTCTTGATTAATATTTCTATTGTTAATAAATTTCCTGACGTATTCCCTGAAGAACTTCTTGGCCTACCCCTAGAGCGTGAAATTGAATTTTTTATCGACCTTGAATCCAGTACAAAACCCATTTCCAAAGCCACATATCGAATGACTCCTATTGAACTTTAAGAGTTAAAAACCCAACTACAGGAATTATTAGACATCAGTTTCATTCATTCTAGTACGTCTCCTTGGGGTGCTCTTGTTCTATTTTTGAAGAAGAAATATGGAAGTATGCGACTTTATATTTATTATCGGGAGTTGAATCATGTCACCATCAAAAATAGGTACTAGTTACTTCGTATTGAAAACCTGTTTGACCAGTTGCAAGGCACCAAATTCTTTTCAAAGATCGATCTTCATTTTGGATATCAACAGTTAAAGATTAAAACTGATGACATCCCTAAAGACTGATTTCAGAACTCGGTACGAGTATTACAAATTCCTAGTCATGTCTTTTGGATTGACTAATGCTCCTACTGCCTTCATGGATATGAACTGAGTATTTAAAGAATATTTGGATCACTCTGTGGTCGTCTTTATTGATGACATCCTTATTTACTCAAAAAGCTGTGAAAATCATGAGCAACACTTGAGGCTGATACTTCAAAAGCTTAGTGAAAACAAGCTTTATGCCAAGTTGAAGAAATGCGAGTTCTAGCTTGAGGAAGTAGCATTCCTTAGGCACGTGATATCAAATCATGGAATATCTGTTGATCTGGCAAAGATTGAAGCAATTTAATGCTGGGAGCAACCTAAGTCAGTGACGAAAGTATGTAGCTTTCTCGGCTTAGCTGGTTATTATCGGAGATTCGTAGAAGGATTTTCTCGAATCGCTACTCTATTAACTCAGCTGACTCGAAAAGATATAAAATTCGGTTGGAGTGAGGAATGTGAAAAGATTAGCCTTACCAATGAAATGCTAAGTATCAGTAGTGACTACAACATTGATTTAGAGCTGGACTCTGACTTGATGGGGATCAAGCAAGAGGATACAGAGGACTATAAGGTGCCTGAGGAGATCAAAGAATGGTTTGAAGACAAACCCAAATCAAACCTTGATCAAACCACCACCGTCAATATTGGAACCTCAGAAAATCCTAAAGAAATTCAAATAGGCAACGACCTTACCCTAAACCAAAGAATTGACCTGATTGAACTATGGATGAGGCTATCAAGGTGGGCATGCTATGTTCAATACGGGTAACTATGGATGAAGACATCTGTAAAACCATATCATGAGACCATTCAGGGGTCAATGCTAAACTCATCAAATGAATATCCATGATATATAATGCATGCATCATAATAAATGACAAATGACAAAATGATGCAATGAATAGAAAGCGTTCTACATACATTCCTAAATATGTCATCATCTAAGTAAAGATTGAAGACATCATCTCTGTTTACAACTGAAAATAAAAAGTACAGGAAAATGGGGCACAACCGCCCAATATCTAACAAAGGCTTATCAAAAGAGATAATGAGCATATCTAAAGAAATATATGATGTCTACAACATTCAGTCGATCGTCATGTTGTAACTCCTCTTGAGTTACTGTATCTCTGCCAGATGGAACATCAAGTTGATACAGAAGGGGATCTGCTCCAATGAAACTATTAAAATATGGGCAACCTGAGGGGCCAGCGCCAGAGCTGGATTGATCAAAAGAATCTACCTCCGATGGATCTATGCCCATATGCCGGATAAAAAAATGTGCCCGGTCCAACCTCTGGGTCAAGCTAGTAATCTGCTCCAAATGAGTGTGTTCTCTGACAAAAGCGATCCAGTCTGTCATCATCACGGACCCAGGAACCATCTCCCCCATGAACTGAGTGGCACAGGTCTGAGCTCTAATGGTGCGAGGAGTCAACCTGCGATAGAAGGCATTCTAGGTGTAAGGGCCCTCTGATAAATTAAACCCGTCTAAGCCACTTGCATGCAATAGATATTGAAATAAAATGTATATAACTTATAAACTTTACTCGAACAAGTGATTTATTAGCTAAATCCTTGTATGGGAGTAAATAAGCTTCATGTTCCCTCTAGATATAGATCTAGGGTCACGTAGTTGCTAAATATTTGCAAAAACTAGAAAGAAAATTAGATCTATTCAGATCTTAGCAATTCTAGCTCAACGAATCAGGTTTTATAACTTTTCTCGTTCTTCATCTTTAACTAATTCATTTAACCTGCTGCAATACATATCAGATCTCATGTGTCGTCGTTTCTAATAAAAGGAAAAAGGTCGACGAACTAAAATTAGACAACTAGTTCAAAGGAAAGAGAAACATCTGGATCTGCGCCGGCTTATTGGAATACTGATACAGTTGATCATACTCGAGCATTATATGCTCCAAATCTTCATCATTCGTAATGGAAATCAAAACATCCAGGTCTTCACCAGGTAACTGATCATCAACTGATCTCTCTTTGACGAAATACACCCTAATCCATCTTAGCAATAAGGTTTTTCATTTGGGAATTTTAAGTGGAAGAAGAAGCACGCGACTGATTCTTCATTCTTGTCTAAGCTACTTGCATGCAATATTTATTGAAATAAAATGTATATAACTTATAAACTTTACTCGAACAAGTGATTTATTGGCTAAAACCTTATATGGAAGTACATAAGCTTCTCGTTCCCTCTAGATACAGATCTAGGGTCGCGTAGTTGCTAAATATTTACAAAAACTAGCAAGAAAATTAGATTTATCCAGATCTTAGCAATTCTAGCTCAACGAATCAGGTTTTACAACTTTTCTCATTTTTTGCTTTAACTCATTCATTTGAACTGCTGCAGCACATATCAGATCTCATGCGTTGTCGTTTCTGATAAAAGGAAAGAGGCCGACGAACTAAAATTGGACAACTAGTTCAAAGGAAAGAGAAACATCTAGATCTGTGTCGGCTTATCTGAATCACGATACAATCGAGCATACTCGAGCATCATATGCTCCAAATCTTCATCATTAGTAATGGAAATCAAAGCATCTAGGTCTTCACTAGACAACTGATCATCAACTGATCTCTCTTTGATGAAATACTGTAAGAACCCGAATTTTTAGAAAATATTAAAATAAGAATTTAGTAAATAAAATTCTTAAGGCATATGAAAGGTTCGAAGAAGAATATTTATGTGTTGTTAGGTATGTGGAATGGTGTTGCATGAGGTAATATAAACTATTCAATAAGTGATTTATGTGTTTAATGAATATATTATTATTATATATTTGTTATTTATTGAAGAGGTGAGTTATTTGAAGTAAAGAACATGGATAGAAATTTATCTATTAATATTAAATAATTTATGTGAAATTATTTTAGCATAATAAGTTGGTGACATTAAATATCTTTGATAATCACCAATTTCTTGAGTTTGTACGAGTAAGTATCAAGTCTAAGGCAGTGCAACCGTACCCTTTAATGGTGGATGTGTAGGAGATGGGCTAAACGATTCCTTCAGAGAGCGGAGGTATATACAAATTAGTAACTGATCTAACTCACTGTGAAAATAGTGTAGATGAGATGGAAACTAATTTGTTGGTTGTTTGTGGAAAATCACTCAGTGTACTATATTGAATACTATTAAAGACTCGATGTGTGCTAGATTTAGACTTGAATATATGTACGTTGATGATGAGAGAAGAAAATCGATATATCTTTAGATAAATATTGGTTAGAGATTTATTGAATAATATTGAGATATGGTTAAATGTATAGATTAAAGAAATTGTGTTGAGACAATCTATAGAAAGAAAAGAGAAATAATTATAGTATATTTCTAATAAAGGATATTAAAATAAATTCTAGCATTTGATTATTTTAATAAAAGGGGGAATATTATTTTGAAATTACCTTATAGATAATGTGTGTGATTAAGTAATATGGTAAATATATTAAAAACCTATTTGCTATATAAGTTAATGGAAACAATTTATCATAATAGGAAATAAACTTATTTTCTATATATAGTGTGTATGTGTGTCGTGCATGTAAATATTTTAATAATGCATAGATATTATATTAAGAATAATATCTTGAGAAAATGAGTAAATCGTTTTATTATGATTAGTTCCTATATTTAGAGAAAACATGATGAAAACATCTTATGTTATGACGAAGTACATAATTTTGATTATAGTAATGTGGTGGGAAATGAATAAGTAATGAGAATAAGTAATAAACTTAATATAAGCTTGTGTGATATGCCTAGTGTGGCAAAGTGATGGAATAAGCATTCATTAAATAATTTAATGAATGAATAATAGAAAGAATTAATTTGTATGTGCAATGATTTTATATTATATAGTAATTACATCTATATAATATGGAATGAAGTGGGACACTTCAATGGTAACTATATAATATAGGAAGTATATGAATACATACGTATAAAGGCTTGTATGCTAGCATTATGTACAAGTGAGATAATAAAATGTGACATGGCAATGGACCACTTCCATCACCATATTATAAGATGTAATGTTAAGAATAATATTATTTTGTGAGATTACATTATAAGGTTGTGAACTATTAATTACTAAGTTCACATAATTAGGTCTTGTTTGGCTTGAGTATTAAAGTTAAACTAGACTGAATGTTTAACTGAAATTATTAAAAGAGAATTAATGGTAAGGGGATAAATGATTAATATTAATCATTGTGATATTTAAGTGTGATAAAAAATAATGGGTTAAGAGTACCCAATTAATTTATAGTTAGCCCAATTAAAATGTTATTAGAACTAACCAAAATGTGTATGGATTATATGCTTATGTGTATATATACCCCTAACTTATTACAAGGTGATAATAATAACACCATAATGTTGCAATTGGTAAGCAAAAAGGAAATAAACCTAAGTGTTTTAGCAACCCTTTTTGCTACTACAAACTAAAACCAGCTACTTGTCCCATTATAAGTGACTCAACAGCGCCTAACAATTAGCATACTTCTTCTTCACGTGAACTCAAGCTTACAATGATGGCTAGATAGCTGATAATCATGGCTAATGGAATGGGGGAAATGGAGTAGGTGACCAACTCCTTAATAACCATTGGCTTCTTCTTCTTCCCCTTGGATTAAGTCATTGGGCAAAATTATTATCTAAGTAATTAAATTGGCTATAAATAAAGACCTCTCCTTCTCTTTCACATTTGTTATATTGTCTGAGAAAAATGGCTATGGGAGGTTACTAGAAGTAGGAGCAATTAGAGGATTGAAGAACTATGTTCAGCAAAGTTAAGCTTCAAGAGGTAATAATTGTATACTTACATACTCTTGAATTCAAGTTCTTCAATTACTAGAAAAGTGTACTAAAAATAGTGCTTTTAAGTCTCAAATTTGATGTCTAAAGCTTGTTTCAATCCATGAATTGTTGTAAGATGTTGTTAATATAGTTCAATACGAAAACAACGAAAGTTAAACGAATTAATTTGGTTTAGAAACGAATTCGTAGTGAGTGAATTCGCTAAATTGTCTAAACCATGAACATTTACGGAACATGAGTTATAAATTCATTTTTGGGTTAGTTAATGTTTATGTTAATTATTGGGTAGTTGGTATGTTGTAGTTTTATGAGTTACAAACCCATAGAATCGAAAATGAACTAATTTGGACATGTATAACTCAAATTATGAAGGTTAGAATGAAGTTTGGCTTAATGGTTCATAGCAGGGACTGAAAAATTCGAGTTCGCAGCAGCTAGGCCCGCCCCGGCGGGCCATTTTTAAGGCAAAACACCCGCCCCAGCGGGGGGGGGGGGTGTTCTGCAATGATTGATTTTATATATTTTACTAAAACAGCCATAACATTTTTATACGAACTCCGATTGAGGTGATTCAAGATGATCCGGAACAAGGACGAATAGACCTACAACTTTTGTTCTTTAAGGTGTTCAATTTGGGGTCTTTAGGAAGGGTCAAAACAGTCATCTTAATGACTATTATGTAATAAGAGGAGATCGAAGGGCGTCGATCGAGCACATACACAAGTATAGTGCTCCTGACGATAGAATATGTTATTCTAAGTGATATAACATGAAAATGCATGATATTATAAATGGCATATAAGACTACCTTACTTATAAGGAATTGCCTTAGCATAATTAAGTATGTTTTTAAAGAAACTTTAGATTTTAAAAACAAGTTTAGACGAACTTTGAGTCTTTTGAATTCTGATATTTGTAGCATATGTAAAGGGTTTAGTCATGCATATAAATAAGTATAACACATGGCCTTGAGTACCTTTGTATACTATGAGTTGCCTAGATGGTTATTTTTCGAAAGATATATAAAGATTTTGAAAACAAACATTGACGAACTTGTGTACCTCTAATTCTGACCTTGATAACATATATTTAATGTCTAAGTACGCATGATGTAAGATTCAAAGTTGTATCATAGGTGTGTTAGATTACTTTGATTTCAAAGGCAAGCTCATATATCATTTGTAAACAAAGTTTTATAAACATGGAGTGGTTATATTTAGCCCTTGGACACGTACGTAGAAATATGTACAAACAAGTATGGCGTGTGAGTTGAAGGTGCCTTGCATGAATTAGTTTAGTATGACATTGACTTTGAGAATAAAGTTTTGAAACTAAGAGGGACGAACTTAAAGTAACTTGTGGACTTAAAGTTCTAAACATGATAACATATATACATGGCCTAGTTAGCTATGAAATGAGATTAAAAGTTGTACCTAGTTGCTTTAACTTGGCCTAGAATGACTTTTAAAAGTGAACTTGAACGCCTTATGCCCCTAGACATGACGAATATGTTCATCATCTAGCTAAGCATGAATTGGACCTTTCAAGTGTGGTTTAAAATACGTCTTCAAATAATGAACTATGATATGTCTATGTGAAGCATACTAGTAGAGGCTTATTAGTACCAATATATGGTTTAAAATCTTATATCATCGAATCTTGTTAAAGAAAGTTGTTAAGCTTTATTGATTGAAATAAATTATTATGGAACTAAGTAGTTTGAATATGAACGACGTAGATCACGTATCTATAAACTTCAAATATGTGTCGAACACATAGCGAGTCAAGTGTATGATAAATGTATATGAATGTTGGTGTTAAGAAAGGATGGTTAAGGTATACTTATACACATGCCTAGCTATTCTAAGAGTATGATGAGAAAGTGAAATAAAGGTTTTACAAACCTAGTTAGGAAATTATATAACATTGTTCTTATATTAAAATCGTATGAAATGTATGACTAATGGATATGAATCCATGATTATATAACTGTGTAGGAATACACGCAGTACAGATAAGCTTTAAGCAGTTAAGTCGTAGTTGATAAACTACGAATCAGGCAAGTCTTTCAGTTCTTATTTGATATATGAATTTGATAACTGTTAGTTGAGTTATATTATGCTATACAAATGTTGATGTATATATATGAAATGCATATGAAATATGTATGAAATTTGAAAGTTGATATTTGATGATATGCTTGTGAAGTAAATCTTTATGCCTGTTATGTGAGAAGTAAAATGTGTAGTAAATATTAATTGATTATGAATGCATGAACTGAATATGCTATTATATGCTATGTGTTGCATGAAAACTATTAGAATTGTTGGGCTGTCGAGCTCACCCTTGCAAATAACCACTTTTGCAGGTTAAGGACTCACGATAAAGATTACGTGCTACTTTATAGATAAAGTTCAATAGCATCGAAGGAGAATTATTTATTTATTTAAATAAATGCCCTTGAACCATGTTTAGGTTTTAGGAGATGTACATGATAGTAATTTACGATGTGTAATACATGTTAAGTTGTACTATTGATACTTAGGGGAATTTGAATTGAGATGTAAAAATTTATACAGCAATTGAATAGAATGAATCATAACATAAATTGATTCAAGGATATGTAATTGATTCAAGTTAAGATATCAATAAAAGATTTATTTTTAAAGGAGATTGAAAAAGTTTAAATTATTCCGTATATTTATATAACATCGAATATGATATAAGACAGAGATGGTAAATGACCAGGATTTGAAACTTATAAAAGTTTGGGGGTCATTACACAGATCCTGGAAATGGAAAGAATTTATATTCTAAATTATAATAAGCAAAGTTATATTCATTAAGTTATGAATAAAAGATATAAATAGTTTGACGATAGTAGTATCGTGGCGGGCCGAATCTGAGGTTCAAAGGAAGTCGGATTTGGGGGCGTCACAAATACACCCTAATCCATCTTAGCAATAAGGTTTTTGATTTGCGAATTTTAAGAGGAAGAAGAAGCACGCGGCTGATTCTTCACTCTTGTTTTGATTTTGATTTTGATTTGGTCATATTTTTTATTTTGTTTTATTTTTATGTTTTGTTATTAATAGGTTTTAATATTTTTAATAATATGTTTCTTTTATGTTTAAGTTTAAATTTAATGATTTTTGTGTATTAATATTAATTTTCAAAATAAAAATAATAATTAAAAGAAAGGAAAAGAGACAAAGGAAAATAAAAAATTATAAAGAAAATGAATTAATTAAAATATTTATTTTAATTTTATTATTATTTTAATTATTTGTTTGCCACATAATTAATGATTTTATTTTATTATTTTTTTATTTTTTTGTGTTACCACATAAGAAAATAAGATTTTTTTTTTGATTTTTTCAATGCCACGTAAGAAAATATTTCACGTCTGTTAACATAATGACCTGATTTTTAAATTTTAAAAAGCACATTATGTCAATTATATTTTTTTAAAGTACAGTGACTCAATGCTTATAACTCGGTGAACACATTGAGATAAAGATGCTTTTTGTGTTAGGTTTTTTGCTTGTATAGTTTATGTGACGCCCCCAAAATAGGTCCAATCCATCCAACCTATTATGAGTCGCCAAATGCATGGTACAGAAAATAACTACAACATTATTACTACAATTGTCGTGCAAATACAATAACACATATGTTGTAAGTATTGATACAAATATATATCAACTGTGACTCTCATCCCAACCTTGGATAGCACGTCACAATGGCACCTTACATAAAGGTACAGTCAATAACTGTTTTAAAAATTAAAATCCTTGGGAAGTGCTCAAGGAAACCTTCGTACATGGGAGGTCATGCGTCTAGGTTATAATAGATATCATTTGTCCATAGAATTATCCTTGGTTGACCCAATAGACCCCAAAGAAAAATGAGAAGATTACTATCATGTTCTTTTCAATGGGGAGTCTTCTCTTGACATATAACTATCTCCACTGTCTACAAATTAAAAATTATATTTCAACCAAACTCCAAGATTATATAGGTAGTGCTCGTAGATATACTCAGCAAGTGGATATGCACAACCCTGTCTTATGATAACATGAGGTTGTATGTCATTAGACATCTTGTATGATAGTGGAAAAACACCCATCCAACGTTGGGTTCGCCTCACCCTATTTGATTCACCAAATATAACTATTAAATGACGTATAAAATACAACACACTTATCTAAAGTTTTTAATAAAATTATTTCCATACTGTTAAGGGAGAACCTCAACAACTATAGACCACCGTTCTATTCCCCTGTTATCCCCGTTCGACCCAGCTACACTCTTATTACCTGAAAGAAATTGTGAAGCAAAAGGGTGAGCACAAATAGCCCAGTGAACTACAAAAAGCTTCTAAACATTTCGTCATTCATCGTCTGATCAGTGGTGTTATTTACATGAGGAACATTGCCGGCCTATTGCACTTTCTCCTCATTGATGAGTAAAGGTGTCTCCACGGTTTCAGTTACTCCACTGTTAACATTCTCGGTTAATATTCTCAAATACTGCCATAAAACAAAGGTTAATTAAAGAAATCAACATATCACAAAATATCCTTATATTTTGACCAACCAACAAATAAGCTAAGGTAGGACACACTAGCGAAGGGTTTACTCGTCTCTCCCCTCCTAGTTCTATTCCCCGATCTCCGCCAGAGATCATATCCCTAAGCTCTGATACCAACTGTGATGCCCCCAAAATAGGTATACAACACCCATTTTGAGTCGCCAAATACATGGTACAGAAATAACTACAACTTTATTAATACAATTGTAGTGCAAAATACGACAACACATAAATTATGAGTTTAAAAATAAATATTGTCTTCTAGACAATATCAACAATCAAATAAGTCCTCATTACAATTATTGATACACTATTTTACAAAATAGTGAGGACTACTAAAATAACTTCTAGAACCATCATTCCATACCCCGACTAGTACTCGCTACATTCTCGCCTCTTGAGAAGAAAAATAGAATAAAAAGCAAAAGGGTGAGCTCAACTAGCCCGGTAAAGAATATTATGACTAAGATAATATAGAACAAATTATCTTTAGTCTTCAACAGGGAAAAATCTGATAGAATATAATAGACAACAAGTTTCAGATCAATATTCGCAGCGAAAATAATATTTCATAGAAGAGTTACGTAGAGAATAAAATCTACTATTATCTATGAATTTAAAAGCCCATCATCAATATTTTATCCCTGTAACATCAATCAATATACATCTTGAATCAAATATTCATCTTTGCACTACAGGCCAAAGATATTCATCAGTTGGTCATGTTCATCTCAACACCTGTACATCTTTGCACTACGGGCCAAAGATATTCATAAGAAAATCAACCATCTTTGCACTACAGGCCAAAGATATTCAGTAATATCATCATTTAGGACTGAGGATGATGAAAAATATTTTAAAGAAAACGAATCCAGTGAAACAAAAGAGCAAATATTAAGGATTCGTAGTTTAAACAGTCCAAGTTCAAAAATACTTTATAAATAACCATAGTGAAGTAAAATTCAAGAATGATCAAAACATTGATACAATCAAAGCTAGTATACATAATAGATATTTTGGAAAAAAACCAAAAATTTAATTTTTTGTGAATAGTGTCGTATTCGTGAATAGTGTCGTATACGTGAATAGTACCGTATACATGAATAGTAACCCCGACACTAAAAGACAAGAATTTCACAAGAAAAATCTTACCAATATTCCGGCATAATGATATTAGGTAGTGCATAAATGGACTTGGTATGATTATAACCAGGGATTATTCGGTATAATCATGACCGTAATGTTATAAATGATGTGAAAAAAGTCCTCATTGGGCTGTAGTGCATTGATGGACAGTTTTTGGTATGATTATGGCTATGGATTCTCTTCGGCCAAGGGTGCAAAGATGAATTGTTTTATGGCATGATCAGGACCGTTGATGAAAACACGATTATCTTTGGCCTATAATGCATGGATAATTCGTGGTCGTGATAGTAAAGAATATCATTGGGCTGTAGTGCAGGGATGATTCGATGATGTGGATTAATTATTGAGCTGAGTCTCAGCAATGAAATATTAATTCATGGATGTGATAATAATGAATATCCTTGGCCCGTAGTGCATGGATAATTCATGGATGTGATATTAACGAATATCATTGGTCGTAGTGCAGGGGTGATTCGATGATGTGGATTATTTATTAAGCTGAGTCTTAGCGATAAAATATTGATAATAATTTTTTAATTCGTAAAAGATAGTAGATATCATGCTCTACTTGACTCTTTTAAAAATACAGTTGTATGTCTTTGGCCTATAGTGCAAAGATGAAGTGTTAATGAATATCTTTGGCCGTAGTGCAAAGATGAATTTATTAGTATGATTATGAGCAGAAATTGTGATTTGGTATAACCATGATTTTTAATGTTTTAGGTGAAGATAGATGATGAAAATTATCTTCGTCATGGGTGCGAAAAGGAATTTAGAATCACAATTATGATTATGAGTTATTCATATGATTGTGGACATGAATTGTTGATTGATGTTACAGGGATAAAACATTGTTGGTGGACTTTTAACATAGAGAAGATAATAGACATTATGGTCTATTTAAATCTTCTAATGGATTGCTCGTTCCGCTACAACTATGGTTGAAAAGTTTTATCATCTACCATATGTTCTAAATCTCTGATTTATTATTGACGAAGGCTATTGATAATTTAATTATCTTTAGTCATGATATTCTTTACTGGGCTATTTGTGCTCACCCTTTGCTTCACAATTTCTTTCAGGTAATAAGAGTGTAGCTGGGTCGAGTGGGGATAACAGGGAAATAGTGTGATGGTTCGAGACTGTCGAAGTTTCTCAATACATTATAAAATGGCATGACATGCAACAGACAATTGTATTGAGGACCTAAGATGTGTGTGTCGTATTTTATACATCACTTAATAATTGATTTTGGCGGAAAAAAATAGGGTGATGAGAACCCGACCTTGAAAGCGTCAAAAGTGCACCTCATTAGAATGAATATGATAGTAATCTTCTCGTTCTTCTTTGGGGTCTTAAAATATCTGCTGCTGTATTTTTATATGGCATTGTATTAATTTGAGTTTGGATATTGTCTACGAGATAAAAATTTGTATTAAAACTTACAGTTAACTGTGGTCGTATTCTATACGACAGTTTAACAGTTGTATAAATGAAGTTTGTATTTGATTTTTATAGTGTGATATCTGGCGACTCAGAATGGGTGATGTATACATATTTTGGGGGCGTCACAATTAATTCCTTCATTTATATCCATATAAAATATATATTTCCTTATCATATAAATTAATAAATAATTATTCACAAATAATATTACAGAATTACAATAATGACAACCAAACCGTTCCCAGAAAAGAGGGGGCTTTTCGATAAGGATTTCTCCTTACTGGTGCGCAATTAGATGACTAAACCTCTTCTTGACAGAACTTTCTAGACATTGCCAATAATGCTATCTAATAATATTATTAAAATAATATGAATTATTGATCTGATAATGAGAAATACTGTGCAGTGATAATTATTGAAACAACAATAATATAAAATATCAATGCAACAATTATTGAATTAATAAAATAAAATATTGAACAGTAATTACTGTAACAATTATTGAGTAGCGCATTCTTACGTAAGAATAAATAATTCAAAAATACTGTGCAATACCGTGTGCTACTGTGCGTATTACTGTATTTTAACCACCAGGTATTCCAACAGTGTTAACGGTAACAATTACGCTGTTATTTTTATAAAAAGGTATTTTTGTCGCTTTTTATATCCGACAATTATTCTATTATGGGGCTCACAAATGGCTGCACCGTCGTACAAATATTCCCCGACAACAAGAATATTCTACGACCAAACAAATATTCCCCGACAACAATAAGTATTTTATAGCCACTTGCTTATTTTGAAAAATTTCATATGTCACCCTTAACTTTAACATTTTATCAATTTAACCATTTACTGAATAATAATTATAAGAAAAATTGAATACTTTTATTTCATAAAATTTAGGGTATTACAGTTTACTGTTTGTATATTTGTTTAACAGGTTTATGGTGTGGCGTGTTGTATGCTTGGAGAACAGATCATCTGTCCCCAATTTTTCTGTCCCCTTATGTCCCTCCACTTAAATTTTGACACTTAATCTTTTACTTAACACTAATTAATTTTAAAATTAAATAAAAGACATGTGTCAAAATTTAAGTGGTGGGCCACAAGAGGGACAGATGATATGCTCTCCTTATAGCATGTTGTTAGTAATGTTGTATCTAGGAAATGAAGTGCTATGTGTTTTACCAAAGAAAGGATATTATGTACAATGTAATTAAAGAAAAATAGATAGATAATAAATTAATTGATTTAATAAATATTAAGGGTAATATAATCTCTTTCACACAATATATTTATAGTATGCATATATCAACCCTCTTCTTTTTTTCTAAAATTCTAGCAGTTGACTATAATAACTATTCATTCTAAAATTAAATACACATTTATCTTACTCATCTTTTTCTCTAAAAATGCAAGAAAAACTTATCAAAAATAATTTTCTTTTACTTTCCGTTGTGGCCACTGGCATCCGTGATTTGAGTAGTATGATGTTTGGAGCAAACCGGTAGGAGTGTCAATTTGTTTTTTCAAACTTATTCTTTATATTAATTAAATATGTAACAATAGTAATAAGATACTCAATTAATTACTAATACATTAAAATTTTAAATTATTTTATAATTTTTAAAATTAAAAATATATTTTTAAAATTAAAAATATATTTTTAATTTTAAAAACAAATAAAAAATTTATCTCTAATTTTAAAACAGATTAAATAATAGAAAACTAATATTTCTACATGATTTTTTGACATTTTCACTTAGCGACGATAAAAATCGTCATTATATATTTATAACGATATTTTTTATATGAAAATATTAAAAAATTATGTATAAATATTAATTTCCTAAATAATAATATCAATTTTGTTTTGTTGTAAAAAAATGCCATATCATAACTCTGAAGTCAATTGTACAGTCAAGCGGGCCCCAGAGCCCATCTTCTTATGGAACGCACACATGACATGATTACATACATATCTTGATTCTTGCGTGTGTTCCTTTATTATTGTTGCAAGCATAAAGGCCATTTTTTGGCTCCCCAAGAAAAAAAAAATAGAGGAAAAGGATACGAATAGCCTACCAAACACACCCTCCATAAAAACATAAAATAAAAACTCATTTTTAGTTTTTTGGAGCTTCCTCTGGGGAAAGATCTTCAGATTCTAAGGTATGGGTTCTGTTAAAAATAAGGTTTTATGCTCATTTTCTGTGGGTTTATATATATATATTTTTCCTGGGTTTGTGTATATTTGATTTGGGTGGATTTTGTTAAGCTAGATTATATACCTAAAAGCTATTTTAGTTTATATTTCCATATTTAGTTTAAAATTTTATTGTTTTATTGTTGACGGGTATAGTTCTAGTACTAATATTTGCTATTAGAAGATATTTTTTTTTCTGGGTTAGCTTGTTGATTTATAGTAAGAAGGTTAGGAGCTATCAAATTCAAGAAGATTAGGAGCTATCAAATTTCTATCTTTTAATGTTTCAAATGATTTATGAGATTTAATGTAGTGCTGTTATATTTTCTTTTCATTTGTCTTTTGATTTTAAGAGATTGCTATATATGTTATATCAGCTATTCAGTAAAAGATTGAGGTGTTAAGTTCACCCAATTCTCACAATCATTTTTTCCTTTTCCTTTTTTTTTTCGTGGAATATGATATTTTCTGGGTTTTGAGGTTTTGTGAGAATTTTGGTGAGGAGTTTTTAATATTATCTTAATTGGTAATGGATGGTAGAATTAGAAGGGTTCTACCCAGGAAGCAGGAGGGTGGGTGGGGTTAGACAAATTCTTAATTGTGGAGCTCTATATTTTAATGCAGGATTAGAGGATGTCTGGTAACCAAGTTGACCGGTTTGATTATATGGTTGATGAAGGGGATATGTCAGATTTCTTGGATGATACGGATGGCGAATACTATGGTGGGGAATACTATGGTTTAGGTGGTGGCCATGATACCTCTCCTGATGATTATGATATGGTTAGTTACATGCTCTTTACCCAGTTTTTGTGCTAATTTTTTAAAATAAGAACTATTCTTGCTTAGGTAATGGTCAACAAATTTTTTTTTTTGGTTCACATTAGATGGGACAAGAAACCAAACAATTTGTTTTACCTTACCAGCATAATTAGTTTTATATTATCTTGAGTAGCTTACGAAGGTGACTGATACATCCTCTGCCCAAGCGAGAAAAGGTAAGGATATTCAAGGTATTCCTTGGGAAAGGTTGAATATAACACGGGAAAGCTACAGGTTGACAAGGCTAGAACAGTACAGGAATTATGAGAACATCCCTTTATCAGGCGAAGCTATCGATAAGGTGGGTCATTTGGCAGCATTTGTTTTCAGCATCATTCTTCTTCGCATCGGTTTTAGGACATTGAACTTCCTTCCTTGGATGGTTATTATGCAAATATAGTTGTTCTAAGTAGGAATGCAAACAAATGAAGAAGGGTGGTAGCTACTATGAGTTCTTCCATAATACAAGATTAGTGAAGCCTACAATTCTTCACTTTCAGGTTTGAGTCAGTTTTAAACTCAAAAACTATTTTTTGTCTATTTTTCTTTGCAAATAACATTATTGCTGCAGCTGTTGGAAGATCATGTATGTTTCTTTTATTTTATTCAATATGGGATGCCTACCTCTTTCTCTCCTAGATGACAGATGTGCATCCGTGTGCACACATTTCCCCTTTTCCTTTCACTCATTTATTCTTCTACATACATTGCATAGTGTTATAACAGACTATGACGAACATAAAAATCAACGAAAGAAATTAAAGACAAGAAAATAATATTTACATGGAAACCCAAAACGGAAAAAACCACAGGCGAGAGCCAGAAGATATCATTATATCAATTTGATATGAAAAATACAAACCGAGGAGAAATCTCGCACTCCGAAACCTGAATACACCAAATTGATTCTGTCTGAAGGTGGCTAAGACTAAAAAAGAAAAGAATACCGAAACCTTGCTACAGTAACATATATCTAACTCAGCGAAAAACATAATAAAACAAAATAACATAATAGATACCATACCGCAGGGGATGCCCACCACTAAACCTTATATTTTTTCTTCCTTCGGGTCATCAAAAAAAATAAAATAATTCAAGTTGGGTCAGATGTCGGGTCCCGAACTAGGATTTGAGATACACACAACTCATAGTTTATTAATAATGCAACTTATTTCTTTCATTCCTTTCTTGCAATGATGGTGCATAAGCTTTTATAGACTTATAGTTCAGTAGTTTTATGGAAAATTTACAGAATGTAGTGAACTTGCATGGTTAATAACTTCTTTTTCCTGTCAGTCTTTTATGTGACTCTCTTTCTTCCCCTTTTTCTATACATGGAAGTTTTATGTAATTTGGCCAATTTCTTTGAAGTTTCGAACCATTAATATTTTTGTGGGACTTGTGGAGTGGCAACCAAAATATCATGTCCGTTGTACTGAGTTTTAGAATTTTATGTTTAGGTTAAAATTTTATATTAGACTTAGACATATAACTTGGATTATGTAATTGCCTGCTTTGATGATCTTCCCTCAAGCCAAGTCTTCTTGGTCTAATGACTGCTCCTATTTTGTATGAACAGCTCAGGAACTTGGTGTGGGCTACTTCAAAACATGACGTTTATCTCATGTCCAACTACTCAATTATGCACTGGTCACCATTATCCCACAAGTTGTCTGAGGTCCTCAACTTCTCTGGACATGTTGCGCCTACTGAGGTATTTGAAAAATAAACTAAGTCTTTTATTTTCAAGTTTGTTTAGAACTGGAAAAAATGGGTGTAAGCTGTACCTTTGTCTCTGTGTATGTGTATTTGTAGTACTGCTGCACTAATTTTTTCTGTTCCTTGAGAATCTAGAAACATGCTGGGAGCTTGTTAGAAGGTTTTACACAAACTCAGATTAGCACACTCACAGTCAGAAATAATTTTCTAGTTGCAGGGGGATTCCAGGGAGAACTTGCTTGTAAGGTGAGCTAATATAAATGGGTAAAATTTGTCTATATGAACAAGCACAAATACATACATATATATATATATATATATATATATATATATATATATCTGCTTTTGTAATTTATGCACAAATTTTTGCATATTTTGTTTGGGTGTTTGGGAGGGGAATAAGCAGGTATGAATATTAGTTCAGAGTATAAAACTTCAAATAACTTTTATGAGTTTATGCTTCTATTTAAGCAGATATGATTTTAAGTGCAGATTATAAAAGTTTAAATAACTTTTATAAATAAACCGATTCGATCCGAGCTCTTGAAATTCGAATAAGTTCAGAGAAGATTGGAAGGAGAAATGCATCAATTTATGCTTCTAGCTATGATCTTTTAGTATATTTATCACCTTGCTTTTCTCTCCATAGAAAATTTCTAAACTTGCAGTGCAACTCTTTTAGCTTAACATTGGAAAATTGAAACAATTCGTCACTCGATGGGCTGGATATTTACAAGGTTAATTACCTGCTTTGGATTAAATTCTAGCCTTCTATACCGGAACAATCTGAGCTATCTTTTATGTAGTTTGCTGACGAGAAGGGGGGGAAACAAAGAATAAGACTTGGTATCTTAGATATGAAATATTGAAAATAAGGTAATCGTAATATTTGCCAGTGGAAGTAGATAAAGGAACGGGTAAAATGAAACTTCTCTTTTTATATGGAAATTAATCTTGGGAATCTAAATATTATTAGACTTAGGAAGAGTAACGTGATCTCCAAATTAATTTACTTATCAAAAAAGAGTACCATTATATACTTGCTGGATTAGAAATATTTACATTTGTTTTATAATTAATTCATCCTAAACATGGACTCATAACTTATTATTCTTAGGGATAAACATGGAACAAAAACAAATCGTAAATATTTGCAAATTTGGAAATGGGAATCTTTATGTGTAATAATGGGAGTATTAAGAACCATAAGTAAATAAGGATTTTTAGTGGATTGAACCTTGTTCTCATATTGATTTTCCTTATTGTCTACTCTCTACATGCACTGATCAACTACATTTTTGCATTTGTTTTATAATTAACTCATACTTTACCAAAGGTTTCACCTTGGAGTCTGGTACTATCCATTTATAGAGTTGATTACTTAGAATGGTGCATCAAAACAATGGTGTTAATAACTATCCATTCGTCTATGTTGTTATCTTTACTTCGCTTGATCTTTGCTAGTGACGTGTTAATATTTCCATAGGGATGAATAGCTTGCACATCAAACTTCCTTTTTTATAGTCTTCTACTGGAGCAATGATATAAGAAAAGAGTATATAAAGTGATGAATACTTTTTTTTATATACTAATGGACCCCACTAAATGACTTGATTACTGTCAAAGCTAAGGTTATTTTAGAGAATATAGAATAAAAAGTAGATTCTAGTAGCAATGAAGTGCATGTGAGCACATGTCACAATTAGTTATTTTGTGGTGAATGATAAGAAGTATGGTGTAGGATTAGCTTTATTTCTTTGCAAGTAATCTCTTCCTATAAATAGTTGTAATAGCTTTTACATTGACAAATATTGAAATATATGAAAATGAGTAGCATTTGCTCTCAACCCTTTCTATTGGTCTCTCTCTCCTCCCAATTTTCTCTATCTTATCTCTGTTATCACTGTCATTCAAGGTCAGGACCAAGTGTTGCTTGACAAATTTGGTATCAGAGCTCAGCCGAAGCCTGGCTCCATCTTCTTCCTCTCACTTTCCTTCATCTCAAACCTCTCTGTAATTCCTCTATTTCTGCAGAAAATCAAAACCCAGATTCCATGACTCTGTTTTTATTTAAACACCCAAAATCTTCATAAGACCCCTAAAAACTCCATTGATTACTCAAATCCCATCATCTATAACCCATACAACATTAGACACAACTAAAACAATCAGTCAAAACAACCCAAAAGCAATCTAACACATGGATCAAAAGATCGAGCTGTCGATGCTCTGTTTTCGTGAAAACATCTTCAACTGAGAATTATAATCACTTCCTGTGATTATTTGAGGTATAGTTCTGTTACCCATGACTCGTTTAAGTATAAATCACATAGCCCAAGCATTTACTACACTTAATTAGCCTTTTCTCTTAGTTTATTATCCAAAATCCCAAAAAAATTATTGTTTCGGCATAAATGTCTATTTTCTGCATATTTTTCTTAATGGGTGTGCAAGTTTTTCATTGTTTTAGCCTAATTTCATCATAGTTACTCATCACAGATCATCTAAATTGTTTACAAACTTTCCCACTGCTCAGTTTTAGTTTTAACCAAGTATTAGCATACTGTTATAGTACATTTGTTAGCCTAGCTTCCTTGTTTACTCATTTACTCCATTAATCCTTGCTAAGCCAAGTGCTAGTCAGGTTTAAACTCCATTGAAACTCGAGCCCACAAATTGTTCTTGTGTAAGGATCAATTCACACAACCAAAAAACACTCTAGCTCATTTACTAAGAATATCCAGTAGTGTCACTACTGGATAAAGTTTGCAATTCTAATTCTCTATAATTCTAGGAATTCCTTCTATACATACAAATAGTAGTGATGGTAGGATCATCAAACTCCCGCCCCAATGAACTGTTACAACAGGACTTCCTAAGCTATACGGAGTATACAAATGAACAGTTAGAAACCATTAATGAGAAAATGGGATGTTTCATGAGTGGGATGAATGAATTGTTAAAACAAAGGGCTCCAGAGTCCCATGAGAACTTAGAAAATTCATTTGGAGACAAGGCCAGAGGAAAGAGTTCAAGAGGTCAACAAGAACACCAAAGGATTTTTTAGAGACTCTGAACATGCAGAAAGGGAAAGGACCAGAAATCATGAGGAAGAGGATGACCCATGGAGGAAGAAAAACAACTGGGGTAGTGAAGAAGGAGAATATAAGGAGCTGAAACACCTTAAGTTAGTCTTTCCTTCATTTACTAAAGGTGATGATGCCAAAAGTTGGGTACAGGATTGGGAAGAGTACTTTGATATATATGGCATCCACTCATAGGGTACAGGGGATGATGCCATTACTGGTATGCACCTGCATGGGCCTCCTAAATATTGGTACAATACATTAATAGATTTTCAGAGGCAGGGTTGGATAACATTTATGAGCAGTTCAAAATTCTAAAGCAAACCAGCACGATCAATGCTTATTATGATGAGTTTGAGAAGCATAGAGGTAGGCTGCTTGAAAAAAGCACCACATAACAGAGGATTTCTTTGTGGGTAACTTCATTGGAGGCCTTAGAGATGAAACGAAGAAAATAGTCAAACTCATTGATCCAGATACCCTGTCTAAATCCTTATGCAAGCTAAATTATATGAGGTACTCCTGCCAAAACTAGTCAACAACTATATTAAATACGCTATACCAACCAATGCAAGTTCACACAAAAACGACTTCCCTGCTCCTACAACTACCAAGACTCCCCTCCTTTTCCCAAAACTAATTTCAACAAACCCAAACCTATTATTGCATCATAAAGAGAAGAAAGGAAATCTAAAGACCTATATTTTTACTGTGATGAGAAGTATACCTTGGGGCACCAGTGCAAGAATCACAAGTCCTTCATGATAGTAAGAGACAACTATTGCAGTCCTGACTACACTGAACCACCCTCATTTGATGAGGATCCAACTGAAGTAAATGAGCATGAAGGAGAGGATGTTGAGGGGGAACAAACTACACTGGCAACCCTAGAAACCCCACTTAAACACCAAGATCAAACCTTAATATTACAAGGGAAGAAGGGAGGAAAGTTACTTCAAATGTTAGTTGATAGTGGTAGCACCTTTAATTTCATAAACCAGATCATTGCAGATAATCTTTAGTGCAGGTCCCTACCTTGTGGTCCTTTGGTTATTACCCTCCCAAATGGGGAACAGGTTCACAGTCAAAGCCTGGATACCTGAATTCACATGGAGCATAAATACACACCAGTTCACTACTCCAATGTGAATAATGGAGCTACAATCATGGGATGCCATTTTGGGAACTAAATGGTTGAAACAATTAGGAAAAGTTAGTTTGGATTACAAGAACATCCTGTTCAACTTCTCGCACCAAGGGAAAATGGTAAGGCTGCAAGGCTAAAAAAGAATCCACCTTGAACCAATAAGCCATCCCTCTTGCAATTACCTCACCATAGCACAACCAGTATGGATGAGTCAGTGGGTGAATACTTATGAAGGGGATGAAAATTTGGCCCAAGTAATTTTTGAACTTTCCTCCACCAAAATGGGACCCAATGAGTTTGAGCTGAACCATGGTTTACTTAAATACAGGGGAAAATGGGTCATTGGTTCTGAAGGGGATCTCAAGAGGCAAATATTTAAAGAGTTACATGAGAAGGGTGTTGGGGGCACTCAGGGTTAAGAGCAACACTTAAAAGAATAGAACAATATTTCTATTGGCAACACATGAGGAAGGAAATAGATAAATGAGTGGTTGAATGTCCCACTTGTCAATTTTCTAAGCATGAGATAGTAAAATCACTTGGGCTCCTGCAACCTCTACCCATTCCCCAGCAGCCTTGCAGAGATATTGATTAGTGGCTTCCTAGTTCCAAAAACCATGTCACCATATGGGTAATCAACAGAAGCTCCCATTTACTACCCCTAAGCTTCCTCATCTCAGCCAGAAACTTGTCCCATCTATACTTTGAAAACATTTACAAACTACATGGGTTACCCAACTCAATAGTAAGTGATAGGGATGCTATATTTCTAAGTGATTTATGACAGAACTTGTTCAAAATATCTGGAACCAGACTTCACCTTAGCACCTCTTGCCACCCCTAGAGTGATGGCAACACTAAAAGGGTGAATCAATGTCTAGAACAATATCTCAAAGGCATGTGCAGTCATTCCCCCAAGCAATGGAGCACTTGGTTACCTATAGCTGAATGGTGGTTCAACACAACATATCACACTTCCCTGCATACCACTCCTTATAAGGTGTCTTATGGACATGATCCTACCCATCTTACCATTTCAAACAAAAATATCCCCATAGCAGCAGTTGAGGATGTCCTACTTGAGAAACAACAACACATGGATATTAAGGAAAATCTAGTAAAAAGCACAACAAAAGATCAAGAGCCAAACTGATAAAGGGAGAACAGAAAGGGAGTTTACTATTGGAGATTAGGTCTATCTCAAACTACAGCTTTACAGACAAAGTTCAGTGGCAATTAGGACCTTAAAGTTGGCCCCAAAATTTTATGGTCCTTACAAGATTCTACAAAAAATTGGGAAGTTAGCTTATAAATTAGAATTACCTAACACTTCTAGAATTCACCTTACATTTCATATATCCCAACTTAAAAAGCATTTGGGTGCAGTTTAAGCTCGAACTCAATTACGAGCTGTTACACAAGATGGGACCTTTGATATTGGGCCTCTCAGAGTTCTTAAACAAAGGAAGGTCTATAAGGGGAGCAAGATTATATGCCAATACCTAGTCTAATGGAAAGGTAGCAAAATTAATGATGCAACATGGGAAGATGATATTTATTTGTTCAGACGTGTAATTGGGCAAAAACGCCCATAGTGACTAGGATGGATATCTCGTATTTGAAAACTAGCAGTTCGCCCTGTCAATCCTCCAATATCTAGTCTAATGGAAGGGTAGCAACATTGATGATGCAACATGGGAAGATGAGGAGTTACTTGAGTTTAACTTCCTTGAGTTTAGCCTTGTTTCATGAGGAAATGGAAGCTTTTAAGGCGAAGGGATGTCAAACTAAGGTTATTTTAGAGAATATAGAATAAAAAGTAGATTCTAGTAGCAATGAAGTGCATGTGAGCACGTCACAGATATTTATTTAGTGGTGAAGGATAAGAAGTATGTTGTAGGATTAACTTTATTTCTTTGCATGAATACTCTTCCTTTACATAGTTGTAATAGCTTTTACATTGACAAGTATTGAAATATATGAAAATGAGTAGCATTTGCTCTCATTCTTTTGGAGACAAAAAAAGTGTACCTTTAGTCATCCTTTTGGGGATGGAGGGAGTAGACGATAGTGCTGATTTGACTAACGTTGGATAGCTGTTGATGGGACGGGGTCTTGGGACAAGGGATAATATCACACAGATAATACTCACGCAAAACTCAATCAATTAATCATTCAATGTATCAACATAATGAAGTACATCACTATTTATAACACTTCTACACAACTTTCCTAACCTAACTTGAACTCTGATAAGATAACTACAAATAAAAGAAACTAATTAAAATACAACTTCTATTTCATAGGCTTACGAAGTCTCTTATATTCTTCCAACCAACTTTCACAATCTCGTCCTACATCATTTCTCCTCCGCTGAAAAAAACTCGACTCCGTCGAGTTATGAACATCAACATAAGAACAATCACGTTGAATCACCAAGGAAGTCTTCACAAGTTTCAAATTTGGCATGTCAAGAGCGCAAGTAAGAGTGAATTTGGTATTGCCTTTGATAATCGAATAGATATTAGCACGAGAATCATGTTGCGCATGACGATCCTCCCATAGCCATTTACGCCCTAAGATAATGTGACAAACTTTAAGGGGTAAAATATCACACATAACGGTATCCTTAAGCTTGCCAACAAAAAATGTAACCATACACATCTGGGTAATCCGCAACTTTGTATTGGTAATCCATGCAACATCATACGGCTTCAGATGAAGCTCAACTTTTAACCCAAGTTTCTTAACTGCTTCCTCAGAAATAACATCCGTACAACTCCCAGTATCAATCACAAGAGAGCACACTTGTCCTGCACACGACTCTGGTCTGAAAAATTCGCCCATGATGGATTTTAGGATCATCCTTATGTTTCTGGGCAACAAGTAAAGGTCGAAGAACACCTAAACATCCTTCCAAATGAGCCTCAGCTTCTAAATATTGCTCATCGAGCTCATACTCTTCGTCTATCGGCTTGCAAACCTCTTCGTTTAAGTCAGTTTTTTCGCACGCTTTGTCAACAATAGCAAGTTGCCTAGAGGGAGAAGATGCAATATTCATCTTTGGGGAAGGACACTCAAAAGACATGTGACCAAAACTACGACAGTTATAGCACCTAGATGAATTATTGTTGCTAGTATTAGAAGAACTCGGGGTACGATTAGGCCTGCTAGCAGCTGAAGGGCTTGTTGACGATCTTTCTATTGGCCTATATAAAACAGGCTCCACAAAAGTACGCTCCCTCCGAGTTTAGACTTTTATTGGAGGCCTAACAAAATTTCTTTTCAAATTATCCTCTATTTGGGTGGCAACTTGAACAACATCTAAGAGCAAGAGTTTACTTATAGATACACCACCTGCAATCTCTAGATTCAATCCTCGATGGTACATGGAAATTAAAACTTCTTCAATCCAAGGAAATTCAGACTGTGTAACCAAACTGTAGAACATTGAAGTATACTCGGCTACAGATTTACTTCCTTGTACCAATTCAGTTAACTGCAAATATGCTCGCTGCTTATAATCCGAAGGTACAATACGTCTTGTCATTGCAACTTTCATATCCTCCCATCTCGCAGTTGTATATAAATTTTGTTGATGTTGATCCCACCAAATTCGAGTTCCTTTCTACTTCGTTTCATCAAAGAAAAGTTTTCTTTTATCGGATAATTCATACCAACGAAAGAAGCTCTCCAAACTATAAATCCAATCGAAGAATGTCTCGGGACAATTATCGCTAGGACTGAGCAAAAAACGGATAAAACTGAATTACCGAACACAACCGGATTTTTTTAACCGAATTATTTCTGTTTTTCGGTTTTTTTTTTCTAATTTCGGTTATATCCGATTTATTTATCAGTATTCGGTTTCGGGTTCAATTTTAAAAAATAAACTATTTGGGTATCCGAATTACCGAACGAATATATATAAATTATAATTATGTCCATCCTTCATTCCTTCTCCTCACACGTGCGTGCCATTTCATTCCTATTTCAATACTAATATAGAGAGATAATCAAATAAGACCGTACCCACTACCCACGAAGGCCACCATCTCTTTCAGTCTCCTTCCTCCCTCTTCTAACTCTCAGCCCACCATCTCTCCTTCCGCCTCCTCCTTCCTTCCTCTTCCAAATCTCGGTCCCACCATCTCTCCTTCCGCCCTCTTCCAACTCTGTATTTGTTTGAACTCTATCGAAACACCCTTTTCGATCTATGCTTTTACAAAGTCTGGGTTGCTTGATTTGTTGTTCTTGTGTGATTAGCAGGGGGTAATTGTGTACTTGATGGAGTTATGATCTAAGGGGTGGCTCTATTCTGGAATGATCCATGCCGATCTGGGTTAATGCTACACCTACTGCCTATCATGTTCATGCTCTGATTTGGGTTTGCTGTTTTTGATTGTAATCTTAAGTTTTTCATCTTAGTTCGAATTGCCGAATTGGGCACGATTTTATTGATTTTTATTTGTCTGATTTGGTGATTTTGCTTTCAATCAGTTTCAATTTTGGTTGGTTCGATTATTAACCGAAATATCCGAATTTACAATTTGGTAATTCGGTAATCGGTAATTCGGTTATTGACAAATTTGGTTAGTAATTCGGATAATGAAATATTGAATATTTTGGTATTCGGTTATAACCTAGCCTATTCGGGTCGGTTATAACCGAATGATCAGTCCTAATTATCGCCATTGAAATCTCTAACGTCTAATTTTGCTCCTCTATCTACTGCATTCATCCTAGGATCTGGAACATTAACTTGTAGATTAGGGTCATGCTGCTGTAGTCTCAGATGATTAAGATCCGGAATGGGTTCTTCAAAATTCTTAGGAGCATCTTCCTGTCCCTTGTCTATGCATTTCGTGAGTAAATCAACTTTTACTGTAAGTGCTATAATAGAGGCTTGAACATTTGCAATAAATGTGATAGACTTTTTAATCATCTTGAGACGCTCATCTTGTTGTAACATATAATTATCAAGTTTCGAATTGATTTTTTCAGCATTAACCATGATTCCTGTGATTAAAAAAAATACTTATTTTTTGCTCTAGGGACTTAAGTGTAGGAAATATAAAGAAACAGGGGCTGAATTGAAACTGCTAAAACTTCAGGGGCTATTTTGAAATTTATGAAAACTTTGGGGACTAAAATAAAAAAATTATAAAACTATGAGGTACCTTAAAGGCTTGAAATTTTCTAAACAAAAATGAGGATGGTGGCGACGGGACGCGGCGGTGATGATGGTGATGCGGTGACAACTCTTTTCTACTTCTCTTTCTCTCTCTTCTACCTTTCTCCTTTTTTGTTTTTTTTTCACGTCTGTGATGACTACGATTTGGGGCTGCTACTTGAGCTGTGTTTGACTAGATTTTTTGCTGAAATTTGGGTTTGGGAGATGGTTTGGGTTTGGATGTGATGGCTGCAATTTGGGACTACTACTTTTTGGCTGAAATTTGGGTTTGGGAGATGGTTTAGGGTTTGGATAAGGCTTTGTTTAGCTGTTAGGTTTTATTTTGATGATGATGAGACAATGATTTTTTGACAGAGGATGGGGCGGCAAAAGGTGGTTTTGAGATTTGGCTCTAATACCAAAATGATGGGGATGAGGTCTTGGGATAAGGGATAATATCACACAGATAATTCTCACACAAAACTCAATCAATTAATCATTCAATGTATCAAAATAATTTAGTACATCACTATTTATAACACTCCTACACAACTTTCCTAACTTAATTTGAATTCTAATAAGATAACTACAAATAAAAGAAACTAATTAAAATACAACTTCTATTTCATAGGCTTCCAAAGTCTCTTATATTGTTCCAACCAACTTTCACGGATTTGTCCTACATCAGGTGTCATGTGAGCTCGTTAAATATATGGCCCATATTCATATTAGTAAATAAACTCTTGCCATCATCATGTTTTGTAGGATCCGTAGCTCAACATGTATAAAGAGAAAGGGGCATGTACAAGGATATGTGACTTTTTATGTACATCATTGTGAATCCAAAAACTCTCCAAATTGAAGCACCAAAATCTTTTAAACACCAAACCAAACTGTAAAATCAAGGAAAAATTAGTCCAATAAACCCTAGAATCCAACAGAGCCTCTCAGATCTGCGTCGCGTCAATTTGTTGCTTTACTTTTCATCTCATTTATTTTTTCACAGCGAATATATTGAGATATAAAGAAGATAAACAAGTTTTCTGAAGTGGGCGTTCCGTTTATCACTTTATTGTGAAAGACTAGTTTGGCCCGTTCTGTTTATAATGTGGGACTGTGGCTCCAGCGTAATAACACGGATCCACGGCGATAGAGAAAGGAAAAATTTGTGAGGGGAGAGAGAGAAAGTTGATTTAAGGTGCAGAGCACTGAGCACCATTATTTCCAAACATTATTGTGTGTGGTTCAGACTTTAGGAGGAGAAAGGTGAGCTTGGCTATTTAATTATTATTATTTTTCTCTTTTTTTGTTCTAGAGTATCAAAATAATTGTTGTGCGTCAATTTTTTGTTTTATTTATTTTTCTTTGGTGAGTTTTACGGTTTTTTATTTTTTATTTTTTATTTTAGTATATATATATATAAGGTGACCCACACATGCCATTTTACAATATTGAGCATACATCTGTCAAATGTTAGCAACATAAGTTTTTCCGTTAATTTTTTTGATGGAAAATTATAAAATCACTTGTTTGAATTTTTTTTGTTAGTTTGATAATGCAAATGTTTGGAAAAAAATTCCACTAACCAAAATGAAAATCTACAATGACCAAAATATCAATTAACATGAAGTCGCTTTAATTTCCTTGGTCACCCAAATACTACAAGCATTATTTTGTATGTTCAACAATTATATCCTAATTCCGTAGGTTTGTGTGGTTTGATTCCTAAAATGATTGAGTTGTTCTTTTATATCTATATTCCAACAATACAGCAAGTGGATAAGAAGGGTGTAAGTTTCTGTACAAGGACCACTTACGAGGATAATGCCATCACAAATGCTGTCGAGATATATGACAGCTTGAGGTACTGCAACTATTTGGATATACTGCGGAATAAGATTCATTTCTCCATATTATTCATTTCCAGGAAAACTTTTTTTGCAGTGGTGGAATCCATTTTATGGCATCAAATAATGATTGTGGAATTAGAGACTATGACATGGAGAAGTTTCAGCTTACGAATCACTTCAGATATCCTTGGCCAGTGAATGTAAGTTTCTTTTTAAACCATTAAATGCTATACTGTCTTTATTTTAGCATCTACGTCATGTAAATTCTTATGTGTATATTTCCTATTGATGCAGCACACATCAGTGAGCCCGGACAGCAAACTTCTTGCTGTTGTTGGAGATAACCTTGATGCATTGCTTGTGGATTCCCAAAATGGGAAGGTAAACAAAATGTTTTGTTTGTGATTATCTTAAAATAGTAGAAGTATATGAATATCTCAAGCACCTCGTCAATAAATTCAAACCCTCGAGATAGGTACTTGATATATTCATTGTATTAATCCTTAAGTTTAAAATAGATTATCATGTCCCACTTCAGTTGGGTCAGGATTGCAACTAGATATTTGAATGGCACAATAAAAATGAGAGGAAATCTATGAAAAAAATAAAGGAGTGTAAAGAAAAAGAAGCATATATATATATATATATGTATATTGAAAGTCACTTCAAATATATATTATTTCCATTCTTCACTTAACAATCCATCCGTAGAGACTACAAATGCAAATAGACTACAGATGCAAATAGCATGCGAAATTTTGAATATATGTAAAAATATTTCATTTAATTTAGGGGTGTGGAACACCGTTATTATAATGGTTTTATTAAATAAGTATATTTTTGATGGCTCATATCTGATTATTTTTTATTATTATAAATTTGTTGGCTCCTATCACAAAATTATATGAAAATTTACATATTCTCATATTTTTGCGTGCTTTTTGCATTCGTATTGTACTGTTGGATTGTTAAGTGAAGATTAAAATTACTTAGTATTTGAACTTGAAGTGACCTTCGATTAGATAAGTTATCAGAGGTCTACCTTAGGAACCTTTTACAGATATATTTAGTTGTTTACACCCTCCGTTTCAAAATATAAGATTATTATTGATTTTCTGAAAGACATTTTTTGACTTTTCAAAACAAAATTTATACAAGTTCATTTAATTTTGGTTGATACATCGATGAATATTGTAAACAATCTAATTTAAGATTGATTGCGTTATAAATCTAAATGAATCATATCAATTTTCAATTTGGAAAATGCGTTGCATTAACTTTAAAAAAGTCAATAATGATCTTATTTTTGCAATGGAGTAAGTATATTAATATGACATTCAGCTGGTTCAGTTAATAAACATAGTTTATGGCTATACCCGCGTCCAAAATCACTTGGTTTTCTCTTATTAAAAAAACTGTGCAGAATGACGTGGTTGTTTTATTTATTTATTATTATGTCGGTTTTGTGTACAAAACCTGCGTAGAACACTATGTATTACAGACTACCATTTTACATTAGAAAGTTAACCCAAAAAATTGAATCATAGCAAAATTGTTTATGATGTTTATGAGTCGCTGGATTTTAAGAGTAGATGAAGAGACGCAGCCCATTAAATTAAAGACGTCCACGATCAAGCTTAAAGAAGGGACAGACCAGATTATTAAGCCCATATCCTTATTTGGAAAGACTTTAGCCTTGAACTGGTCTACTAATTTTAAGTGGTCTATTATATTTGCTTTGGGACCATTATATGTTTGTGATGTATTAGTACATGAATGTATTATGCAACAATTAAATAGAGAAATGAAATTGCACTTATTTTTCAATTTTCCATCAAAAAGATAAGAATGCTAAAACAGTGCAACTTTGTTATGTTTTCAGACAGTCGCCTCGGTTGTCGGTCATCTAGACTACTCATTTGCTTCTGCATGGCACCCAGATGGACGTAACTTTGCCACAGGAAATCAAGACAAGACCTGCCGAGTGTGGGATTTAAGAAACCTTTCCTTGCCAGTCGCAGTTCTTAAGGGAAACATGGGTGCAGTCCGATCGGTCCGCTTCTCGTCAGATGGGCAGTTCTTAGTAGTGGCTGAACCTGCAGATTTTGTCCATGTCTATAGTGCCAAGGTAGACTACACGAAAAGGCAAGAGATTGATTTCTTTGGTGAGATTTCTGGGGTATCTCTCAGCCCGGATGACGAGTCTCTTTTCATTGGCGTATGGGACCGAACTTATGCGAGCTTGCTACAATACAATAGAAAGCATGAATATGGGTATCGAGATTTATATATGTGATTCTATGAGATAAGATATGAATATGGGTATATTGATTCTGTTTATATTTTTGCAAGCAAATCTGTCGGCCACAGTTGATAGGGGATAAGTCAATTTTACAATAAGCTTTAAGCAAAACATGTATAGTAGAGCTTTCTTTTTGGTTTAAACTTTAAAGAGAATTCCTTCTGTTAATTTTGTGTTTGTATCTAGTATGAAGCATTGCTCACAAATGTTGTCTTTGAAATTCTTTTATCTTCTGGATGATGCCCATTTCCATTAGTGTTACCAGATTCTGGTGGCAGCTTCTCGACAGAACTGCTGAAGATTATTAACTAAATTTCATATATGTTTATGGTTAAGTCATGGTCTACTAGTCTAATGTATTAAGGAGATTGATATTTAGAGCTTGTTGGTCTACCGGCTTTGGCAACATTTGGGGAGATTGAAATTTCAAATGCATTTGAGAATATTGTTGGTCTAGAATCAACCTATTTGAGATGCAACTTATTTAACTTTTGAAACATGTTTAAGCTTTAGGGTCCAAGTAAGTAAGAGTATGTTTGAGAACAGAACGGATCAGGTAAGGGCTCCCTTATTTTATTAAAATGCGGACTTTTTTTTCGTTTTTTTTTGTTTTTTTTAAACAACTAAAAAAAATTAATATTTTATGGAACTGAAATTTTTTCATAATATAATGTTTTGGGCGTGTTTTGAATACCTATATCAAAAAGTGGTGGTACAGTCTGCCCAGACTGTACATACATATTTTGTTATACGTACCCAAATCACATCCAAAACACTGTATTATGAAAAAAATTCAGTTCCATAAAATATTAAATATTTTTTTTAGTTGTTTAAAAAAAAAACCAAAAAAAAAACAAAAAAAAAATCCGCATTTTAACAAAGTAATGGAGCCCTCACCTGATCCTGACCCTGTTTGAGAATGCTTAAAAATTGTGATTATTGATTATGATTAGTTTATTACTGTTTTTGTTTAAAATCAATTTTAAAAAAGCAGTTTGTGTTTAATAACGAAAAAACATTTAACCTAGTATAAAGAAAAACTGTTTGGTATAAAAAATAAAAATAAAAATATAAACTGTTTGTCAACCATATGAAGTGTAAATTACTATAAAGACAGATTTAGAGGAAGTAAAGAGAGGTGTTAAGTGGAATTACTAAAATAAATAAGAATAAATTGGTAATATATTTGTTCAAATTTGATTATTGGATTTTGGCAATAATTAGAAACTCTAAATTGACGTTTCTAATTATTTGTATGAAAAATGGTTGGAAGCAGTTCAAAAAAAAATTGATTACAAAATCACCAACTGTTTATTAAAATTATTTATAAGTACTTTGGGATAATTCTTGGGAGGTACAATGTATAAGTTGCGAATAATGAGTGCAAAATTATAAATTTGAAGCATTCTTCGATTTAAATTTTATTTTTATATAATAATTCAATAACTTAATAAATTGATAGTGTCGTGCAACAATGCCTAAATATAACAAATTTTTTCTCCTAATTTTACTTGAAATATACTTTATACCCTAGGTTATGTTTGTTTGTAAGGAGTACACTTAGATAAAACTATTAATGCTAAATGTCTTGTTTATTTTTAAATTTGAGCTTTGGACTATGAGTTCTGGGATTATAAAATAGTTTAAGGTGAGGGATTATTTAATACCATGTTCTACCCGTTATTATAATCCCTACCACTTGAAATTAAAAATTGTTAGACAAAATTAACCTCAATCTTTTTCTAAAATGACCATCATATCCTATAATTTCTTTTATTATTATTGAAAACTTAAAACTTACTAGTACAAAGACTAAATATTATTAAAAAAAATTGAGGGGAGGGGGTTGGAGGTGGGCAGGGTGGGGGGTGGGGGTGGGGGTGGGGGTGGGGGTGAGAAAGTATACATAATCACTGAATATTATTTTTTTTGGGAGGGTGGTGGGTTGGGGGTGGAGGATGGCAAGTGGAGATACATACATAATCAGTAAGTGTTATTTTTTTTTGGGGGGGGGGGGGGGGGCTGGACGGGGGTGGATGTGTATACATAATTAGTAAATGTTATTTTTTGGGAGTAGGGGATGAGGGTAGGTGTGACGCCCCCAAAATATGTATACAACACCCATTCTGAGTCGCCAAATACATATAACATAAAGCAAACTACAACTTCAATAATACAAATATTGTGTGAAATACGACAATACATACTGTGAGTTTAAATACAAATATTATCTTCTAGACAATATCCACACGCAAATAAGTCCTCATTACAATTATTCAAACACTATTTTATAGAAATAGTGAGGACTGCTAAAATATCTTCCTAGAACCATCACTCCATGCCCCGACTCGATCCTGCTATGTTCTCACCTCCTGAGAAGAAAAATAGAACAAAAAGAAAAGGGTGAGCTCAACTAGCCCAATAAAGAATATTATGACTAAGATAATATATAACAAATTATCGTTAGTCTTCAACAGAGAAAAATATGATAAAATATAATAGACAACAAATTTTAGATCAACAAATACAGCGGAAACAACAATCCATTAAAAGAGTCACGTAGAGAATGAATTCTACTGTCTTCTAAGATTTAAAAGTCCATCATTAATATTTCATCACTGTAACAACAATCAATATACATCTTTAATCATCTTTGCACTGCAGGCCAAAGATATTCATTTGTATCACCAGTTGGTCATGTTCATCTCAACACCTGTTCATCTTTGCACTACGGGCCAAAGAAATTCATCAGTTTAATCATTCATCTTTGCACTACAGGCCAAAGATATTCATCAAGTATCACCATTAAGGACTGAGGATGATGAAAAATATTTTTAAGAACGAATCTAGTGAGATAGAAAGACAAATATTAGGGATTCGTATAACAGTTTGTCCAAGATCAATAATACTTCATAACAATTGATTTTGAAGCAGAACTCAAAAATAATGATCAAAACATGGATACAATCAAAGATAGTAGCCAAAATAGATATTTTGGACAAAAAGAAGAAATTTCATTTTTCGATGAATAGTGCCGTATTCGTGAATAGTGTCGTACACGTGAATAGTAACTCCGACACCAAAAGATAAAAATTTTACAAAAACATCATCACGCTTCGTGAATAGTATTCGTGAATAGTAACTCGTGAATAGACGGAGGAGGGGGGTTGGGGATAGACGGGGGTGCGGATCACTGAATATTATTTTTTTTGAGAAGAGTGAAGGGTGGGGAGGGGGTGAGGGATGAGCGAGTGAGGGTGTATACATAATCAGCAAATATTATTATTATTATTATTTTTTTTGGGGGGGGGGGGAGTTGGGGCTAAGGGCTGGGCGAGGGTGAGTGTATACATAATAAATAAATATTATTTTTGGGAAGTGGGGGCTAAGGGCTGGACGAGGGTTGGTGTATACATAATAAATAAATATTATTTTTGGAGAGTGGGGAGTGGGGAGTGGGGAGTGGGGGTGGGCGGGGTGGGAGTGTATACATAATGAAAAAATATTATTTTTTATGGGGGTGGGGGTGGGGGTGGGGGTGGGTGTGGGGGATGGGGGGTGGGCGTGGTGGGAGTGTATACATAATCAAAAAATATTTTTTTTTTATGGAGGTGGGTGTGGTGTGGGGGTGGGGATGAGGGGGAGGGGTGGGGGTGGGGGTGGGGGTGCGGGGGGTGGGAGTGTATACTTAATCAGTAAATATTACTCTTTTTGGGGTGGAGTGGGGTGGGGTGGAGTGGGCTGGCGTGGGGTGGGCTGGGGGTCGGGGTGTATATATAATTAATAAATACTTTTTTTTGATGTATAAATAATTTTAAAATATGTTATTACTGGTAAGAGTATAATAGTCTAAACGATGTTTTTTAATCCAATACTTTAATTAATCTTGAAAAAACAAACATAACATGAGATTATTTTAAGTTATCACATAAATAATTTCATAAAAAGCAAACATGTGACTAGGACTATTTAATCTTAGGATTAATCGTCTTAAAATTATAATCTCATAAATTATAATTTCGGTATTATAATTCTTGCAAACAAATATAATTAAAGTTTATATGGATAAACAAGCTACAGATCTCGTACTCTTTTTTTTATGGTAATTTAAAATTTAAAATTGACACATTTAAGCGAATTTATCCAATTAAGCACAATATTTTAATTCCCTGGATAAATCTGGATCCTCTATGAGTATTTTTCTGTGAGGATCTTGTGAAGGTTTTGCTGTGAAGTTGACAACATATCAGAAAGAAGATCCAATGGCTCATAACTCTTTTTTTTGTCTGTGTATAAAAACGACGTCGTTTTGATAGGAATTTTTTTTACAAGTTGACAAATAATTTGAAGCCACCAAACACCGTTTATTGTTACATATAATTATTTTAAATTTCTTGATTATTCTGTATATGATTTTTTTTTATATTTAATAACTTAGCTTGCTATTAATATTAGGATAATTACAAACTTGGCTAAAAAAATGAATAAATATATCGGTTATAATTATCGTTAATGTTTTCAATGTGACTTTAGTTATTTTTCGTTTATTATTGTTTTTGTTTGTTTATTTATATTATTATTTATTATTATTATTATAATTTGTATTTATCTGTTTCATAAAAAGAGTTTACTCCAATTTCGAAAATGAAATTTCATAAGTAGGGGAGGTTATAAGACCCCAAATTTCATCCTTGAAATTGGGTAAACCAAGAAAATATTCTAGACCTATCAATTATTATTAGTTACGTATTCTTTTATATCTTTTATTATTATTAATAATCGTTTTACTTTACCTCTCTTAATCCACTGCTCAACGAAGACAATCACCATCACAACTCAAATACTATTTTAAATGTACTTTTTTTTTACTTTACTTCATTTGTTTGGTAAAAATAAATTACCTTTGGTGACTTTCAATTTTCTATCAACTTGTAAAAAAAAATTCTATCAAAATGACGTCGTTTTGATACACAGAAGAAAAAAGAGAGTCGTGAGCCATTGAATCTCTTTTCTAATGTGTTGTTAACTCCACAACAAAACCCTCACAATATCCTCACAGAGAAATCCTCATAAAGAATCCGGATCCTTCATGGATGAGAAACAGCACGGTGCAACGTGACAAACATTGAAAGGTAAAAAAAGAAACACAAGAAAAAATAAGCCATGCACAATGGAGAGAAAAAAAAGAACCTAGATGAGTAGTCATCTATCTATCTTATCTATCTATCTATCTATATAAAAATATAACAATCTAAATATTTGGTTATTTGATCTTTAACAGATCAAGTTTGGTTGGTGACTTGGTAACGTTGAAGCCTTTTTTCTTTTTTCTTTTAAATTTATTTTCACGCTTTTTTTTTATCATAAATTTTAGTATTTCAAAAATTTGACACAATTCAAAATTTAATTTTTTCACAAAAGTTTAGTATTAAAGATACAATGTATACTTTGTCACTAAAAATTAAACCAAAAAAAAAACTTTTGAAATACCAATTCACCAAACTTGAACTATTAAGTTGACCTAGAACCAACTAAACTATTGTTCAAATATGTTATATTTAAAACTTGATAAAGTCGATTATAAACTTACATGTGTCGACGTTGAGATTTTTATTTGTCTCTTTTCGTTACTTATTTTTTGGTGTTCTCATGTTATTTGAGATTTGTTTGAAAAAATAAGTGAAAAAGGTTCGACATGTGTAATGTCGACGATTTGACTGTAAGAGTCGCCAGTTGGTGTTTTTAACTGGTTGCACCAACGCAACCGAGAAAAGGTTTGCACATTGACCCAATGATGTAACACTGCTAAACGGGTCTGTGAAACCGATATTCATTTGGGTTCGGGCGCTTGATTATGCGGAGGGAAGGTGTTAGGCACCCTCAGACATTCGTGTTACCACGGTGACCGCCACTTTTCAAGAAACTGTTATATGAATGTGTGTGTGTGTGTGGATCAATGTACAATTTATTTAGAAGTAGTGCGAGGCCTCGTTCGCACCTATATACAAAAGGTTTGAATTTGTAGAAAAATTCAGTTTTAAACATGATATAGCAATGAAATTTTGTAAAAGAGATTTTTCAAACCCTGTGCTCAATAGTAATTGAGACCTTTTCATACTTCCATTTTATTATTAAATGTTCGGCTTGTTTGCTTTTATTTTCGAGATGCGAGGCATTTTCGAAAAAATAATATACAGCAGTGCCGAACTCCTCATGGGCATGACAACAATCTAAGGAAATTCAAATGCTGTAAATAATGTACAAGCTGCTTACAGCTGAAAAAAGTTCATCACGGGAATCGAATCTAGATTCAGTAGACTGAATCTGTGATCACATGATTCCTAAGCTCACATGATGCCGCAGTTTATATGAAAAATAGTAAGCAGTTATATATATATATATATATATATATACAGACATGATCAACCACCACGAAGTACCTCCATGGGGGATCGGAAATGTAAATATATAAAAACAGTATATATATATATATATATAGTTCGGATCATAAGCTCACCCCTTATCCAACTCACCCGAGCTCACCCCCCTTTAGCGACGGATCCGGCGACGGTTCAGTCATATAACCGTCGTCTATACTTTTAGCGACGCTATATGTTATCCGTCGCTAAAGTATAGATGACGGTTGTATGACCAAACCGTCGCCGGGTCCGTCGCTAAAGAGGGAGTGAGCTCGAGTGAGTTGAATAAGGGGTGAGCTTAAGATCCGGACCGTATATATATATATACAACACGGATCAGGTCCGGGAGTCCGGACCTGATGCAAAATCCGGACCCTATTTTTTTTTTGGTAGAACAACTAGAAAAATAAAAATTATGGAACTAAAATTTTTCCATAATACAGTGTTTTGGGTGTGTTTTTAATACCTACACCAACTAATGTATGTACAGTCTGCCCAGACTGTATAGATATATTTTGTTATACGTATCCAAATCACACCCAAAACACTATATTATGTAAAAATTCAAGTTCCATAATTATTATTTTTAGTTGTTTTAAAAAAAAAAAAGGTCTGGATTTTGTTAAAATTCGGGAGTCCGGACCTGATCCGGACTCTCTCTCTCTCTCTATATATATATATATATATGGACATGATCAATGTTAAGTGGGTTTATACCTACTTATTGGATATCAATTCACGAGAACTATGCCTGAAGTAAACTCCAGGCCTGACAGAAATGTATATATAGGGTCATCGAATAGAGTTTGACAACAATTTATATATATAAGTATATATATATATATATATATATATATATATATATATATATATATATATATACACACACACACATACACAGACAGGATCAAGAGTAGACGTCTTAAGTAGTAGAACTCTCTTAAATAATAGAACTTTATCAAAACGACGTAGTTTTGATAAGACGCGGTGACATTTTTGTAAATACCATGCCACCGCGTATTTACAAAAATACCACCGCGTCTTATCAAAACTACGTCGTTTTGATAAAATTCTATTATTTAAGGCATTCTACTACTTAAGAATTCTACTCTTGATCCTTTCTGTATATATATATATATATATACAGACAGGATCAAAAGTAGATCTCTTAAGTAGTAGAACTCTCTTAAATAATAGAACTTTATCAAAACGACGTAGTTTTGATAAGACGCAGTGGCATTTTTGTAAATACCATGCCACCGCGTATTTACAAAAATGCCACCGCGTCTTATCAAAACTACGTTATTTTGATAAAATTCTATTATTTAAGGCATTCTAGTACTTAAGAATTCTACTCTTGATCCTTTCTGTATATATATATACACACACACACAAAAGTTCAAGAGCATAAGTTTTAAAAAGCATAATTTTCTTAAGTAACATAACTATATACGGGCCTTTCTTACGCGTCTTTTTAAAAAAAAACCCAAATCTCGTTAGGGCAAACTGAGCTCCTCTCTCTCCAAATAATCGCGTCCTGGCCTAGCAAACTAAGAATCGCGCCCAAATCGTTCTTCTCCCCAAACGCGCTTGTCTCTTCTCTCCAAATATGAATTACATCTCATACACAAGCCCTAGTTTCTCTCTTCTCTCCAATTACTTCTCTAAGATTCGCGATTCGCCCAAATCGTCTGCCCTATTTCGCTGTGAACGAACAAACTCCCAAATCAGGTATGTGTAACTCAGTTTCTCTCAGCATGGTCATTTATAATCTGATTATCCTCTGTTTTCTTGTTCTTTTGTTTGTTTAAGTGATTCTCGAAAATCAATTTTGTTTGTTTTCTCTATGATTGTTGTTTTCCTTCTATTTCTTGTTGTTCATGTGTATAGCAGTACGTTGTGGCACTTGACTAGTGTTGTTTTTGTTCTTGAGCCTGTTTACGGTTTGGTGGCAAGTGATTCCCGAAAATTATATATGTTTCGGTTTACTGAATTGTTTGTAGTCAGGTGTCCCGTAAGTATATGGCTGTTCATTGTTATCAGTATTCTGGAAATGATGCTTCACTTTGAGTTCAGTTCATCTGCAGTTGTAATATGTAGTTGTCACATATCCTTGCTAATACCTTTCATAGATATTGTAGTTGGCACATTTTGACTAAATTTGCAGAGAAGATTGACTCAGTAAAATTCAAGGATTATTATAAAAAGTTTGCAGATTGCATTTGGAATTCGGACTTTGTGGAAAAGTTTGACTCCACTGGGTGGAGCTGGTGGAGAAAAGTGGGTTGAATAATAATAAATGACAACAATCAATTTATGACATCCGTTCTAGATGGGTACCCGCACATGTGAATCATGTTTTCTCAGCCGGCATGTCAAGTAGCCAACGAGCGGAGAGTTCTCATTCCTTTTTTAAAAATTTTATTTCAAAAAAAAATTCTTTAGTGGATTTCATGATTCAATTTGGTCGGGGCCTTCAACATCAATGACATGGGGAGTTAGTTTCGGATAACAAAGATTTGGTTGAGAGGCCGAGAATCAAATATCGTCATGACTTTTTAGTTCAAATGGTTGACATTTATACACACTCTATATATTATAAATTTGAAGAAGAGTTGTGTGAGAGCTTGAATTATAGGTTTGATCTTATGAAAGAGGATGTCAACATGCATGTCTATAAGATTTATCGAAGGAATGTTAACAACTGTAAAGTAAGACAAATTCATTACAACAAATCTTTAGATTATGCAACATGCACTTTTAAAAAGTTTGAGAGTTTGGGAATCCTATGTCGACATGTAATAACTTACTTGAATAAGTATCATGATCTTGACAAATTGCCTACCAAATATATTTTGAAGAGGTGGACAAAGACAGCAAAATCAAGTGGTGTAATTGATGCTAATGGTGTGGCAATTAAAGATGACAAACCCTACTTACTCTTGTGGAGTCAATTGATTCAACAATCCTTAGATTTTATTGATAGGGCTCTCACAAATGAAGAAGCCACAAATGTTTTAAAAGAATATTTTGGTGTTGTGGATGAGAAGATCAATCATATTATTGGAAAACATGGTTCTAAAAGAAACAATGAAATGGAGTGTGGTGGAATGAGTGTATCCAAGTTAGTTAACAAGACATGTACTTATGATCATAGTTACATTGAGCCAAACCAAGTGCGAGCAAAAGAGTGTGGCAAAAGGCTGAAGGGTGGAAAAGAAAGGGCTTTGGGTAAAGCAAAAAATTCCAAGGGTAGACGTTGTAATGGATGTGGCAGAGTGGGTGTGACACACGATAAAAGAAATTGTCCCGTGCTTAATAAACAGTAAGCAAGTTTACGTATTTTAAATTTGTCGACATGTTTAAATTTGACTTTGCTATTTGGTTAAATTTGACTTTGACTTTGAAATTAGTTTAAATGTAGAACTTGAGCATCAAATGATGATGCTACTTAGGATCCAAGTGTAATGACGATGATAGTGATTCACCCCCAGGTGCAACTAAGATTATGAGGTACTACAGTATTTTTTTAACATTTCAATCAATTCATTCTAAACTGTTAGAGCATGGTTATTTTCCTATGTTGAAGCATGTCTTTGTATTCAGTCTTATGATTCAGTTTTGTGACTTTTTGTCATACAGTAATAGGGACGCTGAACCTGGCCTTGAATGAAGCTATGGAGTTTATTAGAGGTAAGAAACAAACTGTTAAACTGCATTTCTTGTAAACTGCATCAGTAAGTTGCATTTCTTGTAAAGCACATCAGTAAACCTCTCCAAAAGATGCATTTTTCATAAGTTGCATTTAGTTTCACCTGAATCAGTACGAACTTGTTTAGATAATTTCTTGTAAACTGCATTTTTTTTATGAACTCAAGTGCCCAGTTCCTCATAGTTACATGTCTGTTGTTATAGAAATGCGATCACATATCATTCTGAATTATTCTTGATTATGAAAAAAAAGAGTAATTTACTGCGTAATTCTTAGGTATACAAATAAACCACTCATGATTTTGTTAGCATGCAATTTTTAGGTAATTGGAAATGTGAGAACAGTTCAAGCATTTGCAGGAGAAGAAAAGGCAGTGAAATCATACAGCAGCATTGTTGAAAACTTACAAGTATGGGAAGGGAGGCAATGGAATCTGGATATTAAAGCCTGCAGCTGGTTGGAAAGTTAATTTCAATTTAGAGTTAATTACTATGAGTGAGTGTTTGTAATTTTTCAAGTGAGTTTGGTGAATGGTGACTGTTGTTTCAAAGCTTTATTTTTGTGGCAGTTCTACAAATGTGCTGACATTTGAGCTGGACCCTCACGTTATATCATACTTCTCTTGTTAGAACTTATGAAAGGTTTTTTTTGATAAGGAATTCTAATTATTTCTTTTGCTTCACTATTTTTGTTCTTTACCATTCTCAGTTAATATGCACATTGGAATCACCCTTATGCTGTAAGAACACAGATAAAGGCATTTGGGAGATTTTGTTGACTTTGACATATAGTTTTCAAGAAAAGGTTTGTATATTTTGATCAGAGTACCATCCAGAGCAATAGGCAATAAGACTATATATATATATACAAACCTTGACAAAAATGCCACCGCGTATTTACAAAAAAATGCCACCGCGTATTTACAAAAATACCACCGCGTATTTACAAAAATGTCACCGCGTATTTATAAAAATGCCACCGCGTATTTACAAAAATGCCACCGCGTCTTATCAAAACTATGTCGTTTTGATAAAATTCTATTATTTAAGGCATTCTACTACTTAAGAATTCTACTCTTGATCCTTTATATATATATATATATATAAAAGCAAGTAAACGCACCAGACATAAGTCTAGGCTCAATCGAGGCATAACTCAATAATGTTAGTCCATATATAAATATATACATATATAAGTATATATATACAGACAAAAATAAAAACCATGGACCGAAGTCCGGGCATACACACACAACACGACTCTCAACATGAAGAATAGTGTGTGCAAAGATGAAGAGAAAGGCTTTATAGAGTGTGAGAAGGCTTACAGTGGGCTGCCAAGGCAGACTTCTATAACTCTAGATGGATAAACACTCAGCTCCCGCTGGTAAAATATAGCTATATGTGAGCTAACAGATGTTTAAAATGAGAAAGCACCCAATATGGGGTATGTATAGAGAAAATTGGACAGAGCTTCCTCGCCTTTTTTTTTTCTTTAAATGGCCACCCCAAGCCCTCTATTTATAGAGGGGGTAGCCGCAGGTGTACTTGTGGCAGCCGCAGATGCACCTGCAGCTACCCGGTGTGCCCTAGGATTCGCGGTCCCATTATCTCGAAGTACGTGCACTCGTGCACTGTGATGTCCACTCAAACTTGCAGAACTTCAATCCGAGCATCCGAACGAGGTGTACAAGACCTTCTTCGGACCGCTTTTGTCGAGAGTTAAGCAATGACATGGGATTAGAGGTGTTACGAAGTCAGGAAGAGGGGACCATGCCCATGATCTTCAAGCTTTAAATTCTATCCAGTGTGCTGCCACGCGTAATAGTCACAAGCATATAATAGTTTTGAAAAGTATATAATAATTTTGAAAAGCTTGTAGTAGCAGCTTAAGCCCTCTTACTGGAGTCCCCAGCAGAGTCTCTACCTGTCGACGTCGGAATTTTTATTTGTCCCTTTTCGTTACTTGTTCTTTGGTGTTCTCATGTTATGTGAGATTTATTTGAAAAAATAAGTGAAAAATGTCCGACATGTGTAATGTCGACGATTTGACTGCAAGAGTCGCCAGTTGGTGTTTTTAACTAGTTGCAACAACGCAACCGAGAAAAGGTTTGCACATTAACCCAGTGATATAACACTGCTAAACGGGTCTGTGAAACCGAGATTCATTTGGGTTCGGGGGCTTGATTATGCGGAGGGAAGGTGTTAGGCACCCCCCGACATCCATGTTGCCACGGTGACCGCCACTTTTCAAGAAACTATTAAATGAATGTGTGTGTGTGTGGATTAATGTGCAATTTATTTGGAAGTAGTGCGAGGCCTCGTTCGCACCTATATACAAAGGGTTTGAATTTGTAGAAAAATTCAGTTTTAAATAGGATATAGTAATGAAGATTTGTAAAAGAGGTTTTTCAAACCCTATGCTCAGTAGTAATTGAGACCTTTTCATACTTCTATTTTATTATTAAATGTTCGGCTTGTTTGCTTTTATTTTCAAGATGCGAGGCATCTTCGAGAAAATAATATACAGCAGTGCCGAACTCCTCATGGGCATGACAACCATCTAAGGAAATTCAAACACTGTAAATAATGTAAAAGCTGCTTACAGCTAAAAAAAGTCCATCACGGGAACCGAATCTAGATTCAGTAGAATGAATCAGTGATCATATGATTCCTAGACTCACATGATGGCACAGTTTATATGAAAAGCAGTAAGCAATTATATATATAAAAGTTGTAAATATATACAGATATGATCAACCACCACGAAGCACCTCCATGGGGGATCAGAAATGTAAATATATACAAGCGATATATATATATATATATATATATATATATATATATATATATGGACATGATCAATGATAAGTGGCTTTTATACCTACTTATTGGATATTAATTCACGAGAACTATGCTCATCTCAAGTTATTTTTAGTGTGTTTTTAGTTGCATTTCGCGTTATTTTGCATTGCATATACTGAGAACTCCTATGGTGTGAAAGTGCAGGAAAATTGCATAGCTCGGCGTTGGTATGTGGCATGAGATCAGGGATGGCATTGACAAGAGGGTCGAGTGGACAAAAGAAGCTGAGCATAGATGGACAAAGAGGCAAGAGTAGCATGTCAAAGAATCAGTAGCAGCATGACAAGGAAGCAGCAAAAGTAGAACACAAGATTGCAGATTTCAGGAGCTGCGCGGCCGCGCAGCTTCATAGGCTAGAACATGCGCGCCCGCGCCATTAACCGAAAATAACTAATTTTGCACACACGTGCGCACGAACCTTCTTTACAAAGGGATCGCGCGCGGCCGAGCACGTCATAGACTGTACTTGCTGACTTTATTTTATTTTCAAAATTTGAAGTGTTTGAGTTGGTATAAATTACTCTGGTTGATACCAGATGGGATTATCTTTAGTTTTTACGAGTTTTTCATATTAGAGAACTAGGGTTTCACGCTTTGAGCAAATTCCAATGAGGATCCAAGCATAGACTGAATATTTTGTATCTCTTCATTAGAATTCAATCATTGACTACGAACTACTTTATGTTGCTGGAGATTATTGAGGATTTGAACATCACTTTTGGATTATAAACAACAATTGGGTTTGATCAATTCTATCTTTTCTTCAAATTGTTATTTATTTTCCATGTGTTGCTTTAATCCCATAATGGTTTTTGGTTCAGACATGAACTAACTTCCATTATGGGATTCTAACGGAGTTTGATATGTAGTTTAATTGATGGCTTGATTGCTGGACTGTTTGTGTATCATCAGGAATTTCTATTATGGTTGTTTTGAATGCATGAATGATTGATCACCATTCATTTTATGTACTTGTATGGAATTGAAAAATAACATGCAAGTATGGTTGTAATCATAATAGCATGCGTGTATGAGGCTGAATTACTTGGCTTTATATTTTGTGAATCAGATAGACATATACTGTTTCACCGTGTGAGTTATATAAGGGCTTGTGCTTAAATTCAATATGGGTGCAATTTCACATAGAAATATAGTGATCTTGGTTTTATTGAAGATTATATGATGTCTATTGTATGTGGATATTATGTAAGTATGTCATAATTCATTGAAAAATGGTTATGTCTACATTCGTGATCTTGGCTAATTTTCTGTGATACGTGAATAGTCTTGCATGACGGTGGTAATTAGATGAACTATTAAATGAAGTTAGAATCCCATTATTTCCAGATTTGATTTATTACATTAATATTCTTCTTTTATTTATTAGTTGAGTTTAGAGTTATTCAAAATCACAAGTGTTCGTTTAAGCATATAAAAATAGTGATACGGTTGATGCATAATAATTTAATTTTGAAACCTTTCTCCGTGGATCGATACTTTACTTACTCTGTATTACTTGTTGACCTGTGTATGCTTGCATGAGTTAGTCCTTTTGTTAGAACTAAAAAGGAGGCAACAAGTTTTTGGCACCGTTGCCGGGAAAAGGCGTTTAAATTTCTCATTATTATCATCAGTTTTAAACTATATTGTATGACTTAGACAAATCTAATCTTTTCTCATTTCTATTTTTGTTTTTGTTTTTGTTTCAGGTACTTGTAGATATTTTATGCACACGAGATCAATCAATTCCGAATTGATACCAACAAAGGACAATATTAACGGGAGAGGTTGGAAAGCGAGAGTGCATCGAAATTTACAAGCGGAATTAGGATGGACTACATCTAATTTGGCTGCCGAGGGACAAAGAGAAGAGAAAAGAGACGAGCATAGAGCTTTGAGGGACTATTCGATGCTGAACATTAATGGACTACAGTCAAGCATAGTCAGGCTAGCGATATCAGCCAACACATTTGAGATAAAACCGGGCACTATTCAAATGGTGCAGAATTCGGTACAGTTTGGGGGTGCTGCTACAGATGATCCTAATGAGCACCTGTTGAGTTTCATCGAAATATGTGATACATTCAGATATAATGGGGTGATGGAGGATGCTATTAGACTAAGACTATTTCTGTTCTCATTGAGGGATAAAGTAAGAAGTTGGCTTCACTCTTTGCCTTCAGGTTTTATAACTACATGGGAGGACCTAACACATAAATTCTTAGCCAAGTTTTTTCCAATGGCTAAGACTGCGAAAATGAGGACATCAATCTCTCAATTCGAGCAACAACAGGGTGAATCTTTATATGAAGCCTGGGAGAGGTACAAAGAGATGCTAAGGAAGTGTCCGCACCATGGTATGCTAGATTGGATGGTGATCAATATATTTTATAATGGATTTGGGTGGCAGTCAAGGTCGATTGTAGATGTAGCTGCAGGAGGAGTGTTATGCGCAAAGAGTTATGAAGAGACCTATAACCTTATCGAGACAATGACATCGAATGATTTTCAAAACCCTACAGCCAGGATGCCACAACCCAGAGTTACAGGTTTGTTGGAAGTGAATGCTATCACTCAGTTGTCAGCACAGATGGAAGCCATTGCGAAGAAAATAGATTCATTAACAGAGAGCAAGGTGAAGATAGTTGCCTTTGGGTATGAAATTTACGCAGGGTCACACTCGACGGATCAATGTGCTATTAGCTCGGAGTCAGTACAATATGTGAGCAACTACAGGAAGGACCAAGGACAATTTCAGAACATATACAACTCTAACAACCGCAACCATCCAAACTTTAGTTGGTCAAATAATCAAGGAAATCAGTAGAATCAGTTTCAACCGAATAACCAATTTCAGTCACAGCTAGCTCAGCAAAAGTTTACACCAAGACCACATTTTCCACCGAGATTTTCTCAATAACAACAACATCACACTCCATCTGCACCTCAACAATAAAAGAAATCAGAAATGGAGGAGATGATGATGAAGTACATGGCAAACACGGAGGTGATGATCAAAAGCCAAGCAGTGGCTATTAAAAATCTGGCCACTCAAATGGGGCAAATGGTGAGCATGCTTAACAACACGCCCAAGGGTTCATTACCAAGTACTTCGGAGACAGATCCACAAAGAGAAGAGAAGGAACAATGTCAAGCGATCACATTAAGGTCTGGGAAAAAGGTTGCAGAAAATGAGCATGGCATGGCCGCGCCATATTTACAAGGGGAGGACGTGCGACCGCGCAAGGCAGAAACTGTGTCTGAGAAGAAAAAAAATCATGAAGGTTCTGAGTTACAGCTGGAAGAGGATAACAAAGCAGGTTCAGTCGAGAAGCCCGTGAGTAAAACAACACTAGTTCACCCTCCGATTCTGTATCCACAGAGATTGAATAAGTAGAGGGAAGATAAGCAGTTCAGCAAGTTCTTAGAGGTCTTTAAAAAACTGCAGATTAACATACCTTTCGCTGAGGCATTGGAACAGATTCCAAGTTATGCAAAGTTTATGAAGGGTATATTGTCAAGGAAGATGAGATTAGAAGAGTTTGAGACAATAGCCTTAACAGAGGAATGCAGTGCAGTGCTTCAGCACAAATTACCTCCAAAACTGAAGGATCTGGGCAGTTTCACAATTCCATGTACGATCGAAAAGACGAGCTTCAGTAAATGTCTATGTGATCTTGGGGCAAGCATAAATTTGATGCCCTTGTCAGTATTCAACCAGTTGGAATTGCCGGCTCCAAGGCCGACAAATATTTCTCTATAGCTAGCTGATAGATCCATTACTTATCCATGGGGAATAGTTAAAGATGTATTGGTAAAAGTGGATAAATTCATCTTTCCAGCTGACTTCATCATTTTAGATTATGAAGAAGATAAGAGTATACCAATCATACTTGGGAGACCATTCTTAGCCACAGGAAGGACATTGATAGACGTACAAAAAGGGGAACTCACTATGCGTGTTCATGATCAGGAGGTTACCTTTAACGTATTCAAGGCGATGAAGTTTCTGACAGATGAAGAAGAATGCTTCTGGGTTGATTTCGTGGATCATGTCTTAAATGATGAAGTAGAGAGTTTGATGGGTCATGAACCATTGAGAAGTGTTATTGCTAAAAATTTAGAACTAGAGGATGAGGAATTTGAAGAACTTGTGCAATTTCTTGATACTGCTCCACAATTCAGAAAATTCAAAACTCCAGTTGAGCCATTGAAGAAAGCTGGAGAGACATCAGTAAAATTAAAGCCATCTCTTGAGACACCTCTAGAACTTAAATTGAAACCACTTCTAGATCATTTGAGGTATGCATTTTTAAATAAAGATTCAAAGCTACCATTGATTATTTCTTCTGCACTAACATCTTTTCAGGAAGAAAAACTACTACGAGTGCTTAGAGAGTTCAAATCAGCTATTGGATGGACTATAGCAGACATAAAAAGGATCAACCCTTCTTTTTGCATGCATAAGATCCTGTTGGAAGATGATAGTAAGCCGTCGGTGAAGTAACAAAGAAGACTTAATCCGATAATGAAAGAAGTGGTCAAGAAAGAAGTATTGAAATGGCTGGATGCAGGCATAATCTATCCGATTTCAGACAGTTCATGGGTGAGCCCAGTGCAATGTGTACCGAAAAAGGGTGGTATGACCGTGGTTTTAAATGAGAATAATGAGTTTATTCCAACACGAACAGTGACGGGGTGGAGAGTCTACATGGACTATCGAAGGCTTAACAAAGCTACGAGGAAAGATCATTTCCCACTGCCTTTTATCGATCAAATGTTGGACAGACTAGCAGGTCATGAGTACTATTGCCTTCTGGACGGATATTTAGGCTACAACCAAATTGTTATAGCTCCAGAAGACCAGGAAAAGACAACCTTCACATGTCCATACGACACTTTTACTTTCAGAAGGATGCCTTTTGAATTGTGCAATGCTCCAGCCACCTTCCAAAGATGTATGATGGCTATTTTTTTAGATATGGTGGAATAGAATGTGGAGGTATTCATGGACAATTTCTTGGTATTTGGGGATTCTTTTAATTTATGCCTTAAGAATTTGGTGATGGTCTTGAGAAGGTGTGTTGAAACAAATTTAGTACTGAATTGGGAAAAGTGCCATTTTATGGTACAAGAAGGAATTATTTTGGGACACAAGGTTTCGAAGAAGGGACTCGAGGTGGACTGGGCTATGCTAGAAACTATTGAGAACTTGCCACCACCTACTTCAGTAAAAGGTGTTTGCAGTTTTCTTGGACATGCAGGTTTCTACTGCAGATTCATCATGGATTTATCTAAGATAACTAAACCATTATGCAGTTTATTGGAGAAAGATCCATAGTTCAAATTTGATGAAGCTTGCATGTCAGCATTTGAGCACTTGAAGGGGAAATTAACACCAACACCAGTTATTACTACACCAGATTGGGATTTGCCATTCGAATTGATGTGTGATGCCAGTGATTACGCTGTGGGAGCTATTTTGGGGCAGAGAAAGGAAAAGATGTTTCATGTGATCTATTATGCCAATAAGACCCTTACAGATGCACAATTGAACTACACCACCACAGAGAAAGAGTTATTGGTAGTGGTGTATGCCTTTGATAAATTTCGAGCATATCTGATTGGTACAAAGGTGATAGTGTATACGGATCACGCAACAATTTGGTACTTAGTGGCAAAGAAGGATGCCAAGCCCCGGTTGATCAGATGGATATTATTGTTACAAGAATTCGATTTGGAGATCAAGGACAGAAAGGGCACTGAAAATCAAGTGGCGGACCACTTATCTCGACTACAGAATCTGGAAAGGGAAGCAGATGACAATGTTGTAATCAATGAATCCTTTCTAGATGAGCAGTTATTTGTGGTGAAAGGGAAAGTGCCATGGTTTGTAGACTACATAAACTACTTGGTGAGTAAAATGATACCTTTTGAATTGGTGGGTCATCAAAAGAAGAAATTTCTGCATGATGTCAAATGGTTTATATGGGATGAGCCATACTTATTTAAATAGTGTGCTGATCAAATGATAAGAAGGTGTATCCAATATAGTGAGATCGAAGGAATTTTGCAGGATTGTCACGCTTCTTTGTATGGGGTCATTATGGTGAAGAGCGAACAACGACTAGAGTGCTCCAAGCAGGATTCTATTGGCCAACAATTTTCAAGGATGCGTACAATTTCGTCCAAAGATGTGATAGATGTCAAAGAGTCGGGAACATTTCAAAAAGAAATGAAATGCCATTGAATACGATCCTCGAAGTGGAAATTTTTGATGTGTGGGGGATTGATTTTATGTCCCCTTTTGTTTCTTCTTGTGGAAATTTGTACATCTTGCTCGCAGTGGATTGATTATGTGTCGAAGTGGGTAGAAGTGGCAACTCTTCCAACAAATGATGCCAAAGTAGTCCTCAGATTTTTGTAGAAGAGTATTTTCATGAGGTTTGGGACTTCTAGGGCCATCATTAGTGATGAAGACAGTCATTTCTATAACAGGCAGTTTACAGCTTTGTTGGCTAAGTATGGGGTGAACCATCGCATCGCTACAGCTTATCACCCACAAACGAATGGCCAAGTAGAAGTGTCAAATTGAGAAGTTAAAAGAATTCTGGAAAAAGTTATGAATCCCACTAGAAAAGATTGGTCTTTAAAGCTTGATGATGCTGTGTGGGCATATAGGACTGCGTATAAGACTCCATTGGGTATGTCATCTTTTCAGCTCCTTTATGGCAAAGCCTGCCATCTTCTTATGGAGCTAGAGTATGAGGCATATTGGGCGATTTGGAAGCTCAATTTTGATTTGAAAGCGGCAGGAGAGAAATGCCTACTCCAACTCAACGAGTTGGATAAATTTCGACTACGGGCGTATGAAAATTCTATTCTGTACAAGGAGAAGGTGAAGAAATGGCATGATCGCAAGATCATAGAGAGAACATTCGAGCTGGGACAAAGAGTTTTGCTCTTCAACTCCAGACTTAAACTTTTTCCCGGGAAGATAAAATCAAGATGGTCAGGGATATTTAAAGTGAAGACTGTTTTCCTGCATGGTGCAATAGAAGTGTTTGATAAGTTCCCGAATAATCCGTTTAAAGTGAATGGACAGCGACTGAAACATTACTTTGGTGGCGAGGTTGACAGACAAAAAGTCACCTCAATTCTTTCTTTGACATGAGATTCAGAGACAGTCAAGCTAATTGACAATAACTTAGCGCTTGATAGGAGGCAACCCATTGTTTATGTCTCTACTTTTTATTTATTAAGTTTTGGTTATTTTTATTTGTTCATCTTCATTTTTAATTGTGATAAAGTAATGTGTTTTGCATAAGTGAGTGTGTAGCTGAATTTACATTGGACTGTGTTTGAGATTAATATAGAGAGTATGCTAATTAGATGATCATTGTTGCGTACTCATTAGTTCAAGCATTGACATGGTTAATTGGAGTTTATGCAGGTACATTGAAATGAAGTAATCATTGTGTGCTATATTAGAAGATGTAAAAATTGAAATTGCAGGATTCAGGGTCGCTTGGCCGTGCTATGATAGCAATACAAACCCGCACGCTCGCGCTACATGTCTGCGTAAGAGGAAAAAATTTATTCGCGCGCCCGCGCCACTTCCCTATTGAAAATCTGCGCGGTCGCACGCGACACCGAAAGTTGAAAAAAAATTTGGGCTTAAATACGTGTATTAACACATAACTCCCATCAATTGAAATACACAAGTGACGTCTTCCTTTTCTCTCCACAACATACACGATTCTCATCTCCAAACCGTTACCAAGTGATCCACTACGTGATTGTTGCATAAAACCTCCTACCCACGACCACTAGATATACTGATATAAACTAGGGTTTCAGAGTGGGTTGTGAGAAATCAGTTTGGAGGTAATCAACTCTTCAGCTATCACTTACTATCAAGCAAATCTTCTTCTTCGTTATCAATCTCAAATGGGTCCTAAGCGTGCTTTATCTTGCACCCCTAAATCATCATCTGCTAGCATTCAAAGCAGGGACAATATTGATTTTACAAAGTTTATCAACTTGGATGGTCAGATTGAATATTATCGCATTGTGGAGAAGTCGTTTATTAATGAGCGAGGGTTCAAGCCAGACGCGCAAGATGGACAATTGGTGTAGATGATTCGAGAGAGGTGTTGGCATGGTGTTTGCTTTACGCCGATGGCTTCACCTATGGCTGTTGTGCGAGAGTTCTGTGCTAATCAAGGGAAACAATGAATGGGTTCTCTTTTGTTCATGGGATTCAGGTGGATTACTGACTGAGAGCCATTTTCCAGGTGCTCAATTTATCTGACCCGCCGACTGGACGTACAAGTTGGGTGGAGGCTGACCGTTTGGACACAGATTTAGATGTTGTGATCACTGATCTGTGTATCCCAGGGACTCAGTGGACATGCACGCCGAGCACCAATCATCCTAAGAAATTTTCGGTGTCCACTCTCAATCGTTATGCAAAGGCTTGGAATTTGTTTGTGTGTGCCAAACTCATGCCATCCTCTCATCAGCATGAAGTTACAGTTGAGCGAGCCATTATACTATGGGGAATTTTCGTGGGCAAGGATATTGATGTAGGTCACTTGATGAATCAGAACATGATGAGATATATGCAGGGAAGTACCACGGGTAGTATTCCACATGCCTCCATAGTGACCTATTTATGTGCCAAGGTAGGAATTCGATGGACAGATGAGCAGTTGCACTTCCCAAGTCAGGACATTACGCATGCTACTATAGCATGATTTGAAGATTGGCAAGGGGGTACACTGCATCCCAGAGGAAAGGGATTTATTCTTTGTCCAGCATCATTGACGCCCTCATCGCAGCCATCTAGGACAGATGAAGTGGGCCCGTCAACTCAAGCTACCGCTGTTACTGGAGATCTACAGCTCCGAAGGTTGGAGCGAAAGGTCGACGCTATGTATGACAACTTTGCAATGTTTGCAACGAGATTGATGAGGTCACTAGTAGAGGAATTTGCATAGCAGGGGATGATGCTTGAGTGTCCACAGTTTGGGATGGCCGTGCCATTTCCACAACCGGATTCACCACCCGAAGAAGGTGGTGCAACTGATGAATAGGGGAGTTTTCTCGAACCCTTTACCTTCATTCATTGAGACAATGAATATTTTAAGTTCGGGGTATTGGGCATTAGGGTAGTTGCATATTGTATTTGTATGATTAGTTTAAATTTGGCATGTTTATGTGTTAGATTAGAGAACAATTAATTGCAATTTTTTTTTCGTTTTTAGTCATTATTATATTGCGCGTTAGTATATGTTAGTTGCATGTCTCACAGTTCTAGCTTTATGGAAGCTATGTCCAGCCAATGATGAATTTGAATCTTAAAGGATTGGTGAATTTAATGGATATCTTAAGCTTAGCTATAATGTTTTACATGATATGATCCATGATGCTGTTTAGATGCTTTCGGTTTGCACTACCGTGTTCACAATTGCTTGTAGGCATAAGAATTATGTGTTGCATTGCTTGATAAAAAATGTGGTTGTAAAAAGAGAATTATGTGGAAAATGGATTTAGAGTATGCAAGACATTGATAATCAAACTTTGGGAACACTTGGGTATACTATATAAAAAAAAGAAAAATCAATAATGTGGCTAGTCTTATTTTGGGGCCTTTGTTACTTGAGTAAGTACGCCCGTAGGGGTGTCTTAACACTTAGCGCCCTAAGGTCTTTTATGGTCTTGGAGTCTTTGGTTGAAAGCTCGCTAAGGGGTAACATTGTTAGCCTAATGGAATGAGGCATTGCACAGTCATGTGAAAAAAGAAGAAGAAAATAATAATAAAAATAATAGCAATAAACATCGCGGGAAAGAGCAAAAATCGCCCTCGTGAGTAGTAATAAAGTAGTTAAGCCCATTGTTGAACCTTAGTATGTGGCATGAGATCAGGGATGGCATGATAAGAGGGTTGAGTGGACAAAAGAAATTGAGCATAGATGTACAAAGAGGCAAGAGTAGCATGTCAAAGAATTAGTAGCAGCATGACAAGGAAGCAGCAAAAGCAGAACACAAGATTGCAGATTTCAGGAGCCGCGCGGCCGTGTAGCTGCATAGGCTGGAACACGCGCGTCCGTGCCTTCTTTACAAAGGGATCACGCGCGGCCGTGCGCGTAATAGACTGCAGTTGCTGACTTTATTTTATTTTTGAAATTTGAAGTGTTTGAGTTGGTATAAACTACTCTGGTTGAAACCGGATGCGATTATCTTTAGTTTTTACGAGTTTTTCATATTAGAGAACTAGGGTTTCACACTTTGAGCGAATTCCAACGAGGATCCAATCATAGACTTAATATTTTGTATCTCTTCATTAGAATTCAATCATTGACTACAAACTACTTTTATGTTGCTGCAGATTTTCGAGGATTTGAAAATCACTTTTGGATTATAAACAGCAATTAGGTTTGATCAATTCTATCTTTTCTTCCAATTGTTATTTATTTTCCATGTGTTGCTTTAATCCCATAATGGCTTTTGGTTCAGACATGAACTAACTTCCATTATGGGATTCTAACGGACTTTGATATATAGTCTAATTAATGGCTTGATTGTTGGACTGTTTGTGTATCATTAGGAATTTCTATTATGGTTGATTTGAGTGCATGAATGATTGATCACCATTCATTTTATGTACTTGTATGGAATTGAAAAATAACATGCAAGTATGGTTGTAATCATGATAGCATGCGTGTATGAGGCTGAATTGCTTGGCTTTATATTTTGTGAATCAGATACACATATACTGTTTCACCGTGTTAGTTATATAAGGGCTTGTGCTTAAATTCAGTATGGCTGCAATTTCACATAGAAATATAGTGATCTTGGTTTTATTGAAGATTACATGATGTCTATTGTATGTGGATAATATGTAAGTATGTCATAATTCATTGAAAAATGGTTATGTCTACATTCGTGCTCTTGGCTAATTTTCTGTGATACTTGAATAGTCTTGCATGACGGTGGTAATTAGATGAACTATTAAATGAAGTTAGGATCCCATTATTTCCAGATTTAATTTATTACATTAATATTCTTCTTTTATTTATTAGTTGAGTTTAGAGTTATTCAAAATCATAAGTGTTCGTTTAAGCATATAAAACTAGTGATACAGTTGATGCATAATAATTTAATTTTGAAACCTTTCTCCGTGGATCGATACTTACTTACTCTGTATTACTTGTTGACCCATGTATGCTTGCATGAATTAGAGTCCTTTCGTTAGAACTAAAAAGAAGGCAACAATCAACCACTATGAAGCACCTCCATGGGGGACCTAGAAAAGTAAATAAAGCTGTAAAAGACGATCAACCGCCACGAAGTAAACTCCAGGCGGGACTAAATGTAAATAAAGCAGTACAAGGCCTCGAAGTAAACTCCAGGCCTGGCAGAAATGTAAATATATATATATATATATATATATATATATATATATATATATATATATATATATATATATATATATATATAAGCAGTAAACACTCCGGATATAAAATCCAGGCTCATCGAATAGAGTTCGACAACAGTTTTTATATATATATATATAAAAGTAAGTAAATGCTCCAGACATATGTCTAGGCTCAATCGAGGCATAACTCGATAATGTTAGTCCATATATAAATATATACATATATAAGTATATATATACAAATAGAAATGAAAACCACGGACCGAAGTTTGGGAATACACACACAACACGACTCTCAACGTGAAGAATAGTGTGTGCAAAAATGAAGAGAAAGGCTTTATAGAGTGTGAGAAGGCTTATAGTGGGCTGCCAAGGTAGGCTTCTATGACTTTAGATGGATAAACACTCAGCTCCCACCAGTAGAATATAGCTATATGTGAGCTAACAGATGTTTAAAATGAGAAAGCACTCAATATGGGGTGTGTACAGAGCAAATTGGACAGGGCTTCCTCGCCTCTTTTTTTTCTTTAAATGGCCACCCAAGACCTCTATTTATAGTGGGGGTGGCCGCGGGTGGGGGTGGCCGCAGGTGTACCTGCGGCAGCTGCATCTCCTGGGGTGCTCTGGGCTCTGCGGGTCCCATCGTCTCAAAGTACGTGCATTCGTGCACTATGATGTCTGCTTGAACTTACAGAACTTCAATCCAAGCATCCGAACGAGGTGTACAAGACCTTCTTCGGACTGCTTTTATCGAGAGTTACACAATGACATGAGATTAGAGGTTGTATGAAGTCAGAAAGAGGGGACCATTCCCATGGTCTTCAAGCTTCAAATTTTATTCGGTGTGCTTCCACGCATAATAGTCACTCGGGATTGGAACTCCTTGGCTCTTGTGGGACATTGTTGTGTAGAAATGTTAGTATGAAATGTTGAGACGACGCACTTGGGTTGTGGTGGAAAGATGACAGTTTGACTCCTCACCGGGGTTATCTCCGGTTTGAGCTGATAGCAGACGTTGCTCAGGGTTACATCTGAGATTGGACTGCTGCAAGTGTTTGAATTCTGCAAGGTCATCTGTAAGTGTGCCTGTCTTCTCGGTGTTAGCTCTGGGTCTTTGGTATGAGTGCCTCGGCAGGAGGTCTAAGATTGAAGCTGATCGCATGCATTTGAAACAAGCATTTACAGAGTTATTACTGGAACTACAACAACATTCCTTGGGGTTATCTCCAAGGATGAAACTCGGGGTTATCTCCGAGGTTGGAATTGATACTCCCGGTGTGTGTTCCGGGGTTGAGACTGAAATTCCGGTAGTATCCGGAATGGATATAAACTGTCTTCTAGGGTTATCTCCGAAAGACGAATCTGCCCTCATGTAATGTTAGTAACAGGCGTGCAGAAAATTTTGAGTGTCAACAACATGTACTCTACACAAACTAATATGGTGTTTGTTTAGGTCTTAAAGACTCTTAATAGGTGTGCCTCTGATTCGGTCATTTGGTAAAAAAAATTATGTCTCTTAATCGATAAGATTCAAAAATAATTCTAAACCATTTAGAGCCCCATCTGAACTAATTTATGTTTTTTGAACAAAAATAACCTCAACAATATTACAAAATCCTTTATTTATCCCCAATACATAGCTCTTGCTTCCTCTCGAGGAAAGCACAGTCGAGTGGCTGAGTAGATTGATCGTAGAGAAGCTCGAAGCTGTTGAAGATCTCAACGGTTTGTCCTTTATGCACGCCAATCACACAATCAAAAACCCTAGGCAGATGAGAAGGCGGCGATGTAGCGACGTCATCGTTGGCCTGAGGGGAAGGGACTTGAGACTGAGATCTCAACAGTACAACCTTCTTGTACAACTTTACAGGCTATCTTGACCTTGCCCGAAGTGAAGGACAGAAACAACAAATGTCGTCACGGATGGGTAAAATTTGCCTTGATATAACCCCCATTTTCGAAGGATATTCAAGGCCCTCCTCTGGAAAAAGGTAAATATGTAGCTAACAGAATTCACCAAAAACTTCTTTACCCAGTAGTGTACTACAGTTCTGAAACTTATAAGAATTGTGGTTATAAGGTGATATAAAGAGCTGGTTTATGCAAAATTCTCTATTTCTTGGAAGAAAATAAACAAATCAAATTTAGCTAGCAATTCTATTAAAACACATTGAACCAATTTCAGAAATGTACTAGCATAATCTAACAAATGTTTCTAGTACGTCGTCTTCAGTTGATTTTTAAACAAAAATTTTAAACCCATCTTTTTCAAGGGTTGTAATCAACAAACAAATAAAGTCAGGCTTTTATCTTGAATTAAGCCAAATTACACGAATTCAACCATATTCACTAATTCAAACGGCAAATTCAAATTTATTAACACAGTCTAGTTGTTGAGATCTCGATCCAGAGGAAACACATTAAGTGTAAAGGAGATTCGTTCTTGCACAATTGCTCTATGATTGTTGGTTTTGAAAAAGGAGAGAATGAAAAAAAGACATTTTGGACATAAAGTTAAAATGGTAAAATTAAGTTATTCAGACATTTTGAAAAAAATAATTATCAAATAATATTTTTTTATTTAGACACAATTCTGGACAAATGCTATATAATATTCAGATGTTTAAATTATTTAGGTCTTAACACTAAATTTTATCGAAGACCACCTAAGTTTCTTATATAATTATTGTCGACGTAGGGAAAATTTCCTCTTTTTACCCTTTATGTTCTCTATGTGTTGAATTTTGTTTGAAAGGTCGAGTTTGAAAAGAGTCCGACACAAAATGTCGATGATTTGAAAATTCAGAGTCTCCAGTTGGTAGTAGTGAAATGGCTGTACCAACTCAATTGAATTTGAAAAGGTTTACACAAAGGCCCAATTGTTGGATTTTGTTTAACAGGCCTCGGAAACCAAGATTCATAGAGTTAGAGGGCTTGATTAAGCGATGGGAAGGTGTTAGGTACCCCCTGACTTTCGTGAAAATATGGTTACCACATCTTTTCAATCCCCTAATTTATCTAAATTTTGTGTGTGTGTGTTAATTGGGCTTAAGTGCATTTATTTGGAAGTAGTGCTATGCCTCGTTTACACCTATATGCAAAGGATTTGATTTGCATAAAAGTTCAATTTTAAGCAATATATATAGTAATGATGTTTTGAAAACAGGTTTTCAAACCCTTATACTCACATAGTAATTGAAGCCTTTGATACTTCCATTTTATTTCGTATTCGTCTTGATTTGATTTTATTCTCGAGATGCGAGGTATCTTCAACAAAATAATATACATATAAGTGTCGGGCTCCTTATAGACATGAAAGCCATCGAAGGATGTCCAAACACTATAAATATGATTTATAAGGTAACTATGCAACTGAAAAGGGTTCATCATGGGAACCAGATCGAGATCCGTTAGCTGGATCTTAGATCCCGTGACTCCGAGGCTCATATGGTTGCTTAATATTTACAAAAAAAAACTAGATTTAAATAAATCTGAGCCATTCTAGCTCAACGGTTCCAATTTTGTAACTTTTGAACTGGTGAAAAGTTAAATATGACCAGATTTAGATAAATCTAGTCCACAGATTTACATGTTATGGATTTACATTGAATGAGCAGTTAAAAAAGATATTTAAATGTAGTAAACAATTAATATATATATATATATATATATATATATATATATATATATATATATATATATATATATACATTTACTAGTTATGCCTGAATTCAAAATTCGTTTATTAATAAAAGTATTCATTTATAAAGGCTTTAATTTATCTACATGGTGCTATTTTAATAATATGTGATAAACCCATAGTTTTAAGCAATGCTTTTAGAATCATGATGAGATCATGGTAATGAGATCTAAATTCTTAGATAGCTTAATAACTAAAATGTTCCCAATCGTTGGATTACAAAAAAAGGGATTAGTGAATCCAGTTAGATTGATACATACATTTCTTTCTCATTGGATGATGATGATTGATCTCATGATCATTTGTGTAGAGACACTAAAGCAAGTATGTGGGTGCTTATTAGAGAATAAGTTTACTAAATGTGACTCGCTAAGAAATACCTAATGGAGTTTTACTTGCGTGTCAATAGGAATTCCTATAGTGATAGCAGTACAAGTGATCCTTGGACTTGAGATCATTATAGTATCTTGTGTATGATGAGTTATACTTTGACTTATTCCTTAAGACCCTTAGGGTAAATCAAATGGTATGCTTGGGTATAATAAGTTGTACATGGAGATAATGTATGATCAACAAAGAATCTACCGCTTCTAGTAAAAGAATAGAAATGTCCTATGCGATTCGATAAATGACAACCCGGTAGTCCTTAACCAAGGCAAAATGAAATTTGAAAGGAGTTTCTAATTTGCATTATTTAGAGTTGTGCATTTGAGAATCGAAATACATATAATTAAATAAAATAAGACTTGACAGTAATTCCATGTCTTATATTTAATTGGGACATTTTATAGTGGAAGGATAGAATTGTACGGTAACTATTTACTCAAATATTCTTTTATGATTAATGTTAAAATCTATATTATCTGGATAGTCGTTAATCTCTAGGGAAGCTTATCTCTATTGTAGAATAAATATTATTTATTTAAATAAATTAATAGTTTAATGATAAGTGGATTTTATATCCACGAATCGATGTCCATTTCGAGCTTAATCGTTATTACTTTCTTGTTTTCATGTTCGTTTTTACTCGTTTTGTGTTCTTTTATGTGTAGGGTGGTTGAGGTGGCAAGAAGCAAAGAAAGGACGTCATTTGGAGCATTATGGTTGCAAGTTATGGAGTTAAGAAAAATTAGTTTGTAGAACATACCCCCGCCGGGGCGGGCCCTTTTTGCCTACACCCCCCGCTGGGGTGGGGGGTGTTCTCATTTGGTTTACAGAATGCATGCCCGCCGGGGCGGTCTTTATTTAGGCATATACCCCTGCCAGGGTGGGGGGTCTCGACTGCTGAGTGTTCTGTTGACCATTGAACTTTGCTGGAAGTTGGATTTGAGGATTTGGGATAACAAATGGACTCAGATTAGCATGGGATTTCGATTAGGACTTGTTGTGGGGATATCTATTGCTCAACTAACAACAAATTAGAACACACAAGGATATAACAAAGATCAATTCCAGATTTTCATAGCAAGCTTTGGAGGAAGACTTTGAAGACATTTTCGTGTCGATTGCAGATTTAGGCTACGTGAAGGGTGTTTTTCACTATTCTTCTTTTTAGTCTTATATTTGTAATTGAAAGGATGTTATCTTTGAATTATTCAGTTATTATTTCATTCATGATGAACTAATTCACTTGTTAGGCTTATGATGGATCCTTAATTGAAAAGATGGTTTTATAACTTTGATTTTCAATTCAATAAACTAATTTCCAATTTATCTATATTAATTTGAGCTTGAATTTATGAATTTCCTGATCAACAATTCTTTATGGATTTGTATGGAATTGAGAGAGGATATACGAATCTAGACTTAGTTAATATAGCATGTGTTCATGAATTTTGTGAATAACAGAATCTTGATAAATGTTAAGGTAGAGATATGCTTGACATCGCATGTAATCGGATAGGAAACTTAACCTTAAACCTTCTTTAATTATAATTCACATGGAGATATAGTGAGTTAGTTGATTAAGGTGTTTAACTTGTTTCTATCTAATTTGTGGATTTAAGTTAATATGGTATTAGTGCATCGAGAAGTGGTTAGTACTACATTCGTGTTCTTGATTAATAAACTGAGATAGTGAGTTGAATTGGAATAAAGGTGTAGTAATCAGAGTGAAGCTTAGGATAAAATCATAAGTCTATTTCTCCATTAATTATTTGAAATTTCAGTTTTGATATTTGTGATTGTTTTGTGATGGTATATTTATTAATAATTTAGTTTCTATAATTTTAATCATTAAATTGGATAGTTTAATAAAATTAGGATCAGGTCTTAAATGATGAAGTAGAGAGTTTGATGGGCCATGAACCGTTGAAAAGTGTTATTGCTAAAAATTCAGAACTAGAGGATGAGGAATTTGAAGAACTTGTGGAATTTCTTGATACTGCTCCACAATTCAGAAAATTCAAAACTCTAGTTGAGTCATTGAAGAAAGCTGGAGAGACGTCTGTAAAATTAAAGCCATCTCTTGAGACACCTCCAGAACTTAAATTGAAACCACTGTGACAACCCGAGAATTTGGAGAATTTATTAAAATCATAATTGATTGATTTAAGGTTCAATAATAGGACCTAGACAGAAAATAAGTGTATGCGTATGATGTTATTGGGACTGAATTTTGAGGATTTCAAAATTCTGTGAAGGATTTAGGTGAATTATTCAGGATTAAGGATTTATGTGAATATGGTTATGTTTTGTGTACAGAATGTGGTTAAGGGTCAAGGGTTGACCAGATAAATTATATCTGTGATAAACCCTAATTATATATTAAGAACGACAATGTTCGGTTAGAAAATCCTAGCGTTTAACAAGAAACCCTAGAAATCGGTTCTGGAAACCCTAGTTTCAGTTTCGGGAATCCGAAACCCTAATTCGGTGCATGAAACCCTAAATCGGGGACTTAATGGCATAAGTGTAAATAATTAAAAGATTAATTAGGGTTAATCTTAACAAATTGATTACAAAACCCTAATTCCAAATTTAAAACCCTAATGCCAGATCTGAAAACCCTAGTTTCAGATTCTGTTAAAGTTAAGCCCTAATCTGGGATTATAACGGAGAATTATAATGCTTATGTGGTATTGATTAAGTACTAATTAGGGTAAAGGTTAATTAATTTACAAACCCTAATTTCAATTTTTGGAACCCTAATTGTTCCGTCAGAAACCCTAATTGTTCAGTGGTGGAATTAATCGCTAAAATTAGCAATGTTAATTACGGAACCCTAATCCTAATTATATCAATTTATGAATAATTAGAAACTCTAATCTAATTACGAGATTAAATTTCTAAATTAGAAAATTAATTTTTCTATTAGAAACCCTAATTAGCGGTTTATAAACCCTAATGACCATTTTGACCCTAATTGCGTAATTAGCAATTTTAATTAGGAATTATTAATCCTAATTAACAAGATTTAAGTATGATTAAGGAATTTTAATATAATTAGTAAATACTAATTATAAGTTAAAAATGTTAATTTTCTATTTTGAAAAACGAAATTCAGAAATGTTAGAAATTAAATTTTTGCAAAGTTAAGGGTTAAAACCTAAACCCTAAATTGTCCAAACCCTAAACCCTAAGGGTTTCATCAAATGCAAAATCCTAGAAAAAAAATGGAATGGACAAAAATGTCCCTTTTGTTTATTAATTAAAGAAGCTTGGAAATCTTGCCAAGATCATGGTTGTTCAACAACCCTAGCCCTAGCCCTAGATAGCCTTTGACAAATCTCAGCAATCTCAGCAACTCAGCCATACAAGCAAGCCAAATACAATGAATCAAGCAAATTATATAAAGGATTTAGAGAGAGAAAATGTACAAAATATGGCCAAAATCAATTTTTGCCCCTACCAACTCTTACTTCTCTCTCAACCAACGAAATATATTGCCAAATCAGTTCTAAATTCAAGCCCCACGTTCATCATAAACAGATCAGAAGCCAGAATCGAAAATTAAAAGCTTAAAAGGTATAAATCTCTAATTTTTGGAAATCCTTCAATTGGTTGTTAAATGTTGCAATTGATTGTGCAAAGTTGTGTTATAAGGTGTTAATTGATGTTCTGGGTTGTCAAATCCATGACCCATAACATCAAAGTGCACGAATTTAAAATTTTATAAATCTGGAAATTTGAGTCTGACAGCCTTAAGTCAGACCTCGTAGATCTTTGTGTGTTAAATGTTTAGTGTGTTTGATGTTATAGATCTATTCTAGGTCATGAGATCTTTCATATCCAATTTGAATCAGTGTTTTAGCATGTTTAAATCGCAAGTTATATGCAGTCAAAGGTCATTGACCCATCACGATTTCTGAAATTCTGGGTAACCCATAATTTCCAGATCGGTCTGACAGGTTTTTCCAGGTCATGAATCTTGCTGTTGTTTGTTAATTTGGTCATTTTGTTGGTTTAAGGTTGTAGGCTGACATGAGTTCTACCGTGTAAAAGCTTTAGATCACCCAGAACTGTATCAGGATCATAAATAAATCATGGTCAAATGTAGTTGACCGAACTGCCTCAAGAACAATCTGGAAAACCCAGATTTGTTCAAGAACAGTTCTCGGTCGCCACTTTGACTGGCTTGAATCTTGTTCATCCGTTGTTGTTTAGATGATCTGATGATTGTTTATTGTACCTTGACATCAGGAATATAAGCTAGAACCTTTATATCAAACTAACAATGCTTAGACTGAAAGTTACAAGGATCTAAAGTAGCACCCTCGTCTGTTCTTCATTTTCTGGAAAACCCAGAAAATGAAGAACAGCGATGTCAGACATTTTGAGAGCCTAGATATCGCTCATAGGATGTTGTATGGCCATGAAACAAGTTTGTGGATTGTAGTATTACATTAGTACTATAATGTTGTCACGAATTCCATCCCAGAAATCGATCAGAATACAGTTTAAATTCCGGTCAAACTAGCATACTCGTTGTCTGTCAAGAACACTCAAGAACACTGAAGAACACCAATAGCGACAGACAAGTGTCGCTAAAGACCTTTAGCGACAGATTATTTATGATTTTTCCGGAAATTAATTTAAAATTAGAAAAAAATGGTTTTTAATTATTAAAAATACAAAATAAATTATGAAAAATTATATTAAAGTCTGAAAAATAGTTTTTAACTATTTTGAGTGTATTTCAAAAATATTTAGTATTTTTGGAATGTAAATGGTATTTATTTATTTAATTACAATATTAAATAAATTATTTAAAAATAGTTTTTAATTCATGAAAAATCATGAAAAGTAATATTATGATAAAAGAAAATATTTTAAGTTATTTTCCATAACTTTTGATATTTTGTGATGAAATTCATTAATAATTTATTATTAATGGTAATTAATTTATTTAATAAATATATTAAATAAATTATGGAAAATTAGAATTAATGTTTTATAAATCATATAAAAATGATTTAAGTGTTATAAAAATATTTTAAGTTATAAAATATAACTTTTGATATTTTGGCGTGAAAATATTAATATTTTAATATTAAATATTAATTATTGGATAACAGATTTAAGTGTTTAAAAATCATATAATTATGATTTTAAGGTATTAAAAATACTTTGATATATTATGTAAGGATTTCATTAATATTTTATATTAAATGAATATTAATGATTAAGGAATTAAGTGGTATTTAATTTATTTAAATACGGTTTTAAGGATTGAAAAATGTTAATAAATGGTAATAATTATCCGAAAATTATTACGAGCCTAGGAAAAATGTTTTGACTGATAAGAAAATTATCTGTGATATTGTTAAGTATTAAGTCAGAGTTTAATTGAACGTAAACTCGATAAAAGTCCGACTAGACCGTCGAGATGAATGAATTGTGTCGGTTTCATCTCAGACTTCAATAGTTTGACTTGATACCTAGTCTTATGTGCGGTAAAGACTGATAGGGTTATGTGGTAATGTGTTTAGGATATTTTGTGGTTTTAAATATAGCAGTATTATACTGTGATGATATTATTCTAATTATTGGAGATCTATATTATTAATATTAGGTCTTCGGTGTAAAGCGTTATTAATTGCGTGCGGTAATAACGGTTCAGGCAAGTTTTTCTTGTACTTAACTCTAATAAGAGTAGTTTATTCAAGCTTATGGTTAATCATTACTGATTGCCATGAAAATTTGTAATCTGTACATCTTGCATGTATAAGTCAGGTATGAAAGGCTGATCACCTTCAGTACCAGTTGATTCAGAAATGTTTGTGTAAAATACTTGTTCAGTCAAAATTTTGTTCCTGCTAGTTCACAATCATATTGTTGAATTATAGCCAACCGATTATTCATACTTTTCAATCACGATATATTGTTATGTTATTGTATATAAACTTGCTGGGCAACTTTCATGCTCACCCTTGCTATATCATGATAAAATATTGCAGATAAAGCGAATGCGTTCGGATACAGGAAAAGGTTAAAGTCAAGTTCTACTTGAGTTAAAGTGTGCGGCTTGTTTGTAATAGAATAGTGTGATAAATGTGTTATAAGTTAAAAAGTTATAAGAAATGTGTATTAAGTTAAGGTTACTCGACCTTGGGGAATAGTGTGTAATGTAATGTATAAACAATTTATGTTTATATCTTCCGCAAATAGTGAAAGAAATAGCGTACCGAGTCCGAGGCGATTCAGGGCTCGGATTCGGGGTTATTACAACCACTTCCAGATCATTTGAGGTATGCATTTTTAAATAAAGATTCAAAGCTACCTGTGATTATTTCTTCTGCACTAACATCTTTAAAGGAAGAAAAACTGCTTCGAGTGCTTAAAGAGTTTAAATCAGCTATTGGATGGACTATAGCAGACATAAAAGGGATCAACCCTTCTTTTTGCATGCATAAGATCCTGTTGGAAGATGATAGTAAGCCGTCGGTGGAGAAACAAAGAAGACTTAATCCGATAATGAAAGAAGTGATCAAGAAAGAAGTATTGAAATGGCTGGATGCAGGCATAATATATCCGATTTCATACAGTTCATGGGTGAGCCCAGTGCAATGTGTATCAAAAAGGGTGGTATGACCGTGGTTTCAAGTGAGAATAATGAGTTGATTCTAACATGAACAGTGACGGGGTGGAGAGTCTGCATGGACTATCACAGGCTTAATAAAGCTACGAGGAAAGATCATTTCCCACTACCTTTTATCGATCAGATGTTGGACAGACTAGCAGGTCATGAGTATTATTGCCTTCTGGATGGATATTCAGGCTACAACCAAATTGTTATAGCTCCAGAAGACCAGGAAAAGACAACCTTCACATGTCCATACGACACTTTTGCTTTCAGAAGGATGCCTTTTGGATTGTGCAATGCTCCAGCCACCTTCCAAAGATGTATGATGGCTATTTTTTCAGATATGGTGGAATAGAATGTGGAGGTATTCATGTACGATTTCTCGATATTTGGGGAATTATTCTGGGACACAAGGTTTCGAAGAAGGGACTCGAGGTGGACAGGGCTAAGCTAGAAACTATTGAGAACTTGCCACCACCTACTTCAGTAAAGGTGTTTGCAGTTTTCTTGGCCATGAAGGTTTCTACCGCAGATTCATCAAGGATTTCTCCAAGATAACTAAACCATTATGCAATTTATTGGAGAAGGATGCACAGTTCAAATCCAGAAAGGGAAGCAGATAAAAATGTTGTAATCATTGAATCCTTTCCAGATGAGCAGTTGTTTGTGGTGAAAGGGGAAGTGCCATGGTTTGCAGACTACGCAAACTACTTGGTGAGTAAAATGATACCTTATGACTTGGTAGGTCATCAAAAGAAGAAATTTCTGTATGATGTCAAATGGTTTATATGGGATGAGCCATACTTGTTTAAACAGTGTGATGATCAAATGATAAGAAGGTGTATCCCATATAGTGAGATCGAGGGAATTTTGCAGGATTGTCACGCTTCTTTGTATGGGGGTCACTATGGTGGAGAGCGAACAATGGATAGAGTGATACAAGCAGGATTCTATTGGCCGATAATTTTCAAGGATGCGTACAGTTTCGTCCAAAGATGTGATAGATGTTAGAGAGTCGGGAACATTTCAAAAAGAAATGAAATGCCATTGAATACGATCCTCGAAGTGGAAATTTTTGATGTGTGGGGGATTAATTTTATGGGCCCTTTTGTTTTTTCTTGTGGAAATCTGTACATCTTGCTCGTAGTGGATTATGTGTCAAAGTGGGTAGAAGTGGCAGCTCTGCCAACAAATGATGCCAAATTAGTCCTCAAATTTTTGCAGAAGAGTATTTTCACGATGTTTGGGACTCCTAGGGCCATCATTAGTGATGAAGGCAGTTATTTCTATAACAGGTAATTTATAGCTTTGTTCGCTAAGTATGGGGTGAACCATCGCATCGCTACAGCTTATCACCCACAAATGAATGGCCAAGCAGAAGTGTCAAATCGAGAAGTTAAAAGAATTTTGGAAAAAGTTTTGAATCCCACTAGAAAAGGTTGGTCTTTAAAGCTTAATGATGCTGTGTGGGCATATAAGACTGCGTATAAGACTCCATTGGGTATGTCACCTTTTCAGCTCGTTTATGGCAAATCCTGTCATCTTACTATGGAGCAAGAGTATAAGGCATATTGGCGATTTGGAAGCTCAATTTTGATTTGAAAGCTGTAGGAGAGAAACGCCTACTCTAACTCAATGAGTTGGATGAATTCCGACTACATGAGTATGACAATTCTGAGCTGTACAAGGAGAAGGTGAAGAAATGGCATGATCGCAAGATCATAGAGAGAACATTCGAGCCTGGACAAAGAGTTTTGCACTTCAACTCCAGACTTAAACTTTTTCCCGGGAAGCTAAAATCAAGATGATCAGGGCTATTTACAGTGAAGACTGTTTTCCCGCATGGTGCAATAGAAGTGTTTGATAATTTCCCGGACAAGCTGTTTAAAGTGAATGGACAGCGGCTGAAGCATTACTTTGGTGGTGAGGTTGACAGACAAAATGTGAGATCCTGAATTTTATGAAATGAAAGTATTCAATTTTTCTATTTTGGTAAATAGTTAAATTGATAAATGTTTAAAGTTAAGGGTGATATATGGAAATTTTTCAAAGTAAGCAAGTTGTCATAAAATAACCAGTAGTAAAAGTATAGTAATACGCGTTGTTGCATAGTAACACATGCTATTGATTATTGATGCTTATGTGAGAAGTCACTCAGATATACTCAATTATTGCTACAATAATTGATTCATCATATCTCTCATATTATTGATTCAATTATTGTCACAGTATCATCGACATAATATTTTATATATTATTAAATTAATAATTGAGACGACAAAGTTATTCATATTATTATTTGCAATATTGACAATGTCTAGAAGTTCTGTCAAGGAGAGGTTTGGTCACCTAATTGCGCGCTAATAAGGAGAAAACCTTATCGGAAAGCCTCCTCTTTCCTGGGAACGACCTGATTGTTAAATATTGTGAGTTATAATATTAATGATGAATGTTATTAAAAATTGAATTTGAGTTCGGAGTTGAATTTGGAGACGCGGATGTGATATTTGAGTCTGGAATGATGAAATTAGTAGTAATGGACTATAAACACAAAATTTGTCAGGGTTGACTTTTTGGTCAAAAAAGTCAACAGTTGACTTTTTCAGAAAAAATCAAACTTTGAAATTTTAAAAATGAATTTTTTGAGAAAAATATTTCCATTGTGTTGGGATTGTTAGTGTTAGTGGAAATCGATATTTATTTCGATAAAAATTGATGTCTGGAGGTTATATTGATCAATCGGGTAATTAACCGGATAAATGAGCAATTAATTGCTATTGATTCACATGATTATAACTACTTGTTCACATGTGTGTACTATTGATTCATATTCATTTACTATTAGGGGAGTTGGTGCAAGATTGATAATACTTGGATGACGAAGTTCAAAATGGAGGTATAGATGGAGGTACTATACTGTAATTCGTATTTTCACATGATTATAACTATTGAGACACATGATTGTACTATTGATTCACATGATTTACTATTAGAGGAGGTGGTGCAAGTTTGATAATACTTGCAGGACTAAATTAAAAATGAAAGAAAAGTTGAAGGTATTGTACTGTAATATTTCGAGCCCCAAAACGTGCAATTATCAAACCTATATTTTCCTATAAATAGAAGCTCATTCTTCCTTTATTTCTCACCAATTCACTAAAGCTTTAGAGCAATTATTATAGAGAGATATTATAGAGAGAAAGAAGAAGAGAAGTCTGCTACCTCACTATTCCAGTATCTAGTCTTCTTTTGAGGTAAGGGATATCATTATTGTGTAAGGGATATTATTATTATAGTAAGGGGTATTATTTCTTTCATATTCATGAAGAGAGCTACTGTTATTCCATTCTTTATTATTATATTGGAATAACCTGTATACGCGAACTACCGTATACATGGTGAAATTCTTCTGTTATTCTATTCTTTATTATTATGTTGAAATAACCTGTCTATGCGAAGTACCGCATACATGGTGAGATTATTCTGTTATTCTATTCTTTATTATTATTTTGGAATAACCTGTCTATGCGAAGTACCACATACATGGTGAAATTCTTCTTTTATTCCATTCTTTATTATTCTATTGGAATAACCTGTCTGTGCGGTCTATCGCATGCCTAGTGATTTCTGTTGTTATTCCATTCTTTATTATTCTGTTGGAATATATTGTCTGTGCGGATTACGCATGACCTGGTTCCATTCTTTATTATTCTGTTGGAATATCCTGTCTGTACGGATTACGCATAACCTGGTTCCATTCTTTATTATTCTATTAGAATATCCTGTCTGTGCGGATTACGCATGACCTGGTTCAATTCTTTATTATTCTGTTGGGAATAACCTGTCTATGCTGTCTATCACATGCATGGTGAATTCTTCTGTTATTCCATTCTTTATTATTCTGTTAGAATAACCTGTTTATGTGGATTACCGCATGCATGGTGAATGATCCTTTGTATTCATTCCTTATTAACTTGTGGAAATGATCTATCTACGTAGATTACCGCATGGCGGGTGAAAATCCATTTGCAGTTTCGTAATTTTTCTGACCCTCAAAAATTTTGGAAAAATTTGAAATAATAATTTGTTGAGTTTTCTATATTGTGTCTAAAGATGGCGATTTTTGGATGTATAGATTAAGAGTTATGGATTTTATGGGAAAAGACTATTTTAAAAATAAACCCTTATGATTGTGGACATGAATTGTTGATTGATTTTACATGGATAAAACATTATTGGTGGACTTTTAACATGGAGAAGATAATAGACCTGATGGTCTATTTGACTCTTCTAATGGATTGTTCGTTCCGCTGCAACTATGGTTGAAAAGTTTTATCATCTACCATATGTTCTAAATCTGTGATTTATTATTGACTAAGGCTATTGATAATTTAATTATCTTTAGTCATGATATTCTTTATTGGGCTATTTTTGCTCACCCTTTGCTTCCCAATTCCTTTCAAGTAATAAGAGTGTAGCTGGGTCGAGCGGGGATAACAGGGAAATAGTGTGATGGTCCGAGACTGTCGAAGTTTCTCAATACATTATAAAACGGCATGACATGCAATAGATAATTGTATTGAGGACCTAAGATGCGTGTGTCATATTTTATATGTCACTTAATAATTGATTTTGGCGAACAACAATAGGGTGATGAGAACCCGACTTTGAAAGAGTCAAAAGTGCACCTCAGTAGAATGAATATGATAGTAATCTTCTCGTTCTTCTTTGGGGTCTTGAAATATTTGCTGCTGTATTTTATATGAAATTGGAACAATTTGAGTTTGGATACTGTCTACTAGACAATATTGTATTAAAACTCATAGCTTATCTGTTATCGTACTCTACACGACAGTTCAACAGTTGTATAAATAAAGTTTGTATTTGATTTTTATAGAGTGATATTTGACGACTTAGAATGGGTCGTGTGGAACTATTTTGGGGGCGTCACACAAAAAATCACCTCAATTCTTTCTTCGACATGAGATTCAGAGACAGTCAAGCTAATTGACTATAACTTAGCGCTTGATGGGAGGCAACCCATTGTTTCTATCTCTAATTTTTATTTATTTAGTTTTGGTTGTTTTTATTTGTGACAAACGAGATTTTGTAATTTAATTTTAATATTTATTGGATTGAATAAATATTTTTCGATGAATTAATTATTAGATTAAATAATTAATTGATGAAATTATGGTAGATTAATTTAATTATATGTGTTATATTTATTAAATTAATGTGGATAATTTTTTTTATTATTCGAAGTATGTAATTATGTGAGCTTATTGTAATAAAAGAAATATTTAATAAGACTAATAGTATTTTAATTAATTTAATAATTAATTAGAGATTTAATAATTTGGCATTATTAATAAATGAGAAATTTAATTATGTGACTGTGGATTTATGAGAAATTATTATATATTATTTAATTAAATTAAATAAGATATTGGATTTATTTTATAAAGGTGTGTGACATTATTTAAACTATATTATAAAGGTTTAATTAAATTAATTGGATATAAGCCTTTAAGGCTAGTCAAACGAGGCCTTAAAAGGAATTGGGGGCAGTTAAACCACGTATGGAGTAACTGACTTCAACTCTGTGCATAAAGGGTTCTTTGTTTTACGTACTTTGCTATTAAGTGTTCAAACTGAGAGTCAGAGAATTTAGAGAGAGTTCAGAGAGAATTTAGAGGAATTGTGGGAGAAAACTCTGTGATTGAAGTAGTATCTAAAAAAGGGATTGTTATCTTTATTCACTCTACGCTCTGGGTAATTCTCTCCAACCCAATTCTCATTTTTTACATCATTAAGCTTTCATGAAAATGGTTTCCAATCTCTTTGTTAAATCTCTGTAAATGGGAAATTGTGTAGTTATATGGATATATATAATAATATGATTAACATAACATGTTTTATTATATAATATTTCGGTTTCCATATCATCAGTTTCATAATATTAACGTATGTTATGGCTTCAAAAGTTACAGAGTATAGAATATGGCCATATGGCCCTTATACGTGATTTTAATATGTCAAACATAAATTATTTTGTAAAATGTCCACTTGTATATAATTATGCATGCTAAAATGAAGAAAACAAAATTTGAATGGATGGATTTGGTGTTATAACGAATCCGTAGTGTTAAAAATTTATGTTTTTTGTTCAAAACCTTCAAGAACACCAAGAATAATGAAATTTGCATGTTTTAATCCTGTAATTATGTATTTTAATTGGTTAAAACCACTCTATAAATGTTGGGCAATGATTATATACGAATTCTAACATGTGGGTATGTTTAATCTGGTGAATTCAATGACCATGTAATGTTAAATTCGCCTGTTTCTGTGTTCTTCGCGAACTGGAAATTCAAAAACTGGAGTTTCGCGCCGCGGCGCCAACTCCAGGCCTAAGACTCGCGCCGCAACGCCAGATACCCAAGCCACAGCGCCACAGCGCCACGGCGCCGCAGTGCCAAGACTTAGTATAACAGTGGCGCCGTAACGCCACTTAGTAGAATGGTCCAGAAATGAGTTTTTAAAATGTTTAAGTCTAGCAATGTGTTGGTAACTTAATCTAATGAACATAAAAACTTGTTAGACATATAATGAGGTGTTAAAATAAATTCTTACCATGTCAATAATATATGTACGTGTGAATTGAATGATTGAATGCATAGTTAGTTTATTGTTCATGAAGTGTTAATTGTGACAATGAGTGTAATAATTTGACTAAGTATAGTCATGAATTTGAGTTAGACAAAAAGAATGAACTTTTGATGACTAGTACGTTATAATTGACTGGTATTGTGTACGTAAATGATATGTAGGATTTAAATCAAGGGACGAGTTTAATTAACGTGTAATCTACGCACGAGGCAAGTTTCCTAACCCTACTCATTATCTGTATATGAGCTTATAAGTTATCTCTTTACGTTGAACAAATTCTCGTTATTATTGATCAAGTCCATTTTATTATATTAAAATGTATTAATCTTTCAAAGTATGATTCTGTTATACAATAATTATTCTATTGTATACCTTTTGAGATTGCTATTTAATTTTAAACTATCAGTTACTGTTGAACTTTGTTAGACTAAGTGAACCCTTAATGATTCGACTAGTCCATAGTTGATGAGCGTTCTAAATTTCAGAACCCTTGATGAATTATCCAAACTAAACTTCCTTTGGTGCGGACTCTAATGTCAAACTGAGATGAACAACCTTGTATAGGGGATTACTTATGTGTTATCATTAAGATATTGTGCACAGTATGGTACTAAGGGCTGATCCCCCTAAGTATGAGAAGAAGAGTCCATAGTCTTATGACTGTTAAAGGTTTCAAGTATAAACACTTGACAACCTAGGACATAGTTCAAGGTCTTATGACCCTCATAAGTTCTTTTGTTTCTTGTTATTCATTCCTGATTCAAAAGTTGAGTTTCCTATTTCAAAAGTCTTTGATTTATTCAATTGTTATTATTCATTTGTTATATTGTTATACTTGTGGGCAATCGTGCTCACTCTTGCGTAATAATAACATTGCAGTTAAGAACGAAAGATCAAATGAGCCTTGTTAGATTTTATGCCCTAGAGGCCAATTATTTGATATAATTGCTTAACGTTTTGATATTATATTTGATTGAATAAATGAATGATTTTATTATGGTTTTATTTACTGCGTTATATAATTGTTAACATAATAAAATTCCTTAGAATAGTGATACAAATTATATGGTTTCAAGTATGTGACTTGAACATGAGATTATATAATTACAATTAGTATCATTGTTCTTAAATGTCCCTAGTCGAGTATCATTGTTGATGGGACAACATTGATACATTGAGACTAGTATGTGGATTGACTGATGACCAAATCTCATTGGTTATAAATATATGAGATATTAAGTCAATGCATATGTACATGTTAGAGAACGATGTATTGGACAGACCCACCATGAGAATTCTATGTGGAGCATTATGCGGAGTGTCATTAGAAATTCTCATAGTGATAATGATGTAATGGTCCTCCGACTCGAAATCACTATATTACTACACGGGAATTTATGTACTTTGATATCATCAAATGTCACCTTTAATAGAGTGGACTATAAAGGTGATTGTTAGGTACATCATGAATCGTGTGAGGAATATGAGTGATCTAGATGGAATTGAACCCTCCTATATATTAGGGGTGATATCCATAGGCCTCTTGATTGAGTAGGACTATGAAATGCATGGCCATGCTCGAATAGTAATTTGTTTCATATATTCTATTCATTGATCAAGAAAACTCAGATTAAATTACGAAGAGTATGAACATTACATGACTTGAGTTTAATCTAGGATATTAAGGTTAAAAGAATTAAATTACATTGAAACATTGGTCACTAAAAGGTTGCATCGAATCATCGATCTTATTATTACTTGGGTAGCAGTGATGCATTACTAGATGCCGCTCACTGTTTATAATTTTATAATATGATTTTAAAATTATTGCCAACGTGATAATAACCTATAGGGTCACACACATAGAACGTAATTTAAAAGGGAATAAATTTAAATTTTAAGGATTTAAATATATTAATATGACTAATAGTATTTAAATCACAAATTTAAATTAAAAGGAAAGTTTGTATTTATGTATATTAATTAAGTAAGACTTAATTAAGTTATATATATATATATATATATATATATATATATATATATATATATATATAAATTCGGATTTTATGAAATTAGGTTTTGATTAATTCCATTTAACTACTATATATAGGATATATAGAAGCTACTTAGGGTTAGATCATAACTTGAAAACCCTAGCCGCTCTTAGAGAGAGACTAGAGAGAAAACGTACAGTTTCATAAAGGTTCCTTTGGTGGCTAGTACCGCAAGTCCCTCTTATTGCAGAATCGTTCGACGGTTCGTGCGGCGTTCGTGTGGATACCATAGAGACGTAGTTTCGTGAGGAATTGCGGTAAGGATTCGAAGCCGTTTCAGAAACACTTTCATTTTCGGTATAATATCAAAACCTCTGAATTAATTGATTTTTCGCATGGATCCTATGTCGGGTTTCGAAAATTGCTTTGATTATTTTATTTCCGCTGCGTTTTTGTGCCGAAATCCCTACAAGCCTTCCACTAGTAAAGGCAAGGGCAAGATTAGCAAGTAATGAAGACTGGTTATTTATGTGTTTATGTAATGATATTCAGGATTTATGTTATTTAAAGACTTATTATTTGTTTATGATTCCGCACAGATGTTTAAGGTTAGAACAACCTGAGATTTTATTATTATACAGTTGATGTAACCCCATAAGGGGAGACTTATTTATTATTTCTATCTATTGCATGGTTTGCATTTATTTATGGGTAGATAAATAGATGTTATTTGTACAGTGAACACCAAATCCTGTGGAAATGGAAGTACCAGATTTGGGGGTGTAACATTATTTGTTCATCTTCATTTTTAATTGTGATAAAGTAATGTGTTTTGCATAAGTGAGTGTGTAGCTGAATTTGCATTGGACTGTGTTTGAGATTAGTATAGATAAATAGATAAATAGATAAATAGAAAAATAGATAAATAGATAATTTATTTATGGGTAGATAAATAGATGTTATTTGAATTTGCATTGTTGCGTACTCATTAGTTCAAGCATTGACATGGTTAATTGGTGTTTATGCTGGTGCATTGAAACGAAGTAATCATTGTGTGCTATATTGGAAGATTCAAAAATTGGAATTGCAGGATTCAGGGTCGCACGGCCGCGCTATGATAGCAATACAAACCCACGCGCCCGCGCTGTATATCTGCGTAAGAGGAAAAAATTGATTCGCGCGCCCGCGCCACTTCCCTATTGAAAATCTGCGCGGCCGTGCGCGACACCGGAAGTTAAAAAAAAATTTGTCTTAAAGACGTGTATTAACACATAACTCCCATCAATTGAAATACACAAGAGACGTCTTCCTTTGCTCTCCACAACACACACGATTCTCATCTCCAAACCGTTACCAAGTGATCTACTACGTGATTGTTGCATAAAACCTCTTTCCCACGACCACTAGATATACTGATATAAACTAGGGTTTTAGAGTGGGTTGTGAGAAATCAGTTTGGGGGTAATCAACTCTTCGGCTATCACTTACTATCAAGCAAATCTTCTTCTTCGTTATCAATCTCAAATGGGTCCTAAGCGTGCTTTATCTTGCACCCCTGAATCATCATCTGCTAGCAGTCAAAGTAAGGACAATGTTGATTTTACAAAGTTCATCAACTTGGATGCTCAGATTGAATATTATCGCATTGTGGGGAAGTCATTTATTCGTGAGCGAGGGTTCAAGCTAGACGCGCAGGATGGACAATTGGTGTAGAAGATTCAAGAGAGGTGTTGGCATGGTGTTTGCTTTACGCCGATGGCTTCACCTATTGCTGTTGTGCTAGAGTTTTGTGCTAATACAAGGGAAACAATGAATGGGTTCTCTTTTGTTCGTGGGATTCAGGTGGATTACCGACTGAGAGCCATTTTCCAGGTGTTCAATTTATCTGACCCGCCGGCTGGACGTACAAGTTGGGTGGAGGCTGACCGTTTGGACACAGATTTAGACGTTGTGATCACTGATCTGTGTATCCCAGGGACTCAGTGGACATGCACGCCGAGCACCAATCATCCTAAGACATTTTTGGTGTCCACTCTCAATCGTTATGCAAAGGCTTGGAATTTGTTTGTGTGTGCCAAACTCATTCCATCCTCTCATCAGCATGAAGTTACAGTTGAGCGAGCCATTATACTATGGGGAATTATCGTGGGCAAGGATATTGATGTAGGTCACTTGATGAATCAGAACATGATGAGATATATGCAGGGAAGTACCACGGGTAGTATTCCACATGCCTCCATAGTGACCTATTTATGTGCCAAGGTTGGAATTCGGTGGACAGATGAGCAGTTGCACTTCCCGAGTCAGGACATTACGCATGCTACTATAGCATGATTTGAATATTGGCAAAGGGGTACACTGCATCCCAGAGGAAAGGGATTTATTCTTTGTCCAGCATCATTGACGCCCTCATCGCAGCCATCTAGGACAGATGAAGTGGGCCCGTTAACTCAAGCTACCGCTGTTACTGGAGATCGAGAGCTCCGAAGGTTGGAGCGAAAGGTCGACGCTATGTATGACAACTTTGCAGCGTTTGCAACGGGATTGATGAGGTCACTAGTAGAGGAATTTGCATAGCAGGGGATGATGCTTGAGTGTCAACAGTTTGGGACGGCCGTGCCATTTCCACCACCGGATTCACCACCCGAAGAGGGTGGTGCAGCTGATGAATAGGGGAGTTTATCGAACCCTTTACCTTCATTCATTGAGACAATGAATATTTTAAGTTTGGGGGTATTGGGTATTCGAGTAGTTGCATATGGTATTTGCATGATTAGTTTAAATTTGGCATGTTTATGTGTTAGATTAGAGAACAATTAATTATAGAAATTTTTTCATTTTTAGTTATTATTATATTGTGCGTTTGTATATGTTAGTTGCATGTCTCACAGTTCTAGCTTTATGGAAGTTATGTCCAGCCAATGATGAATTTGAATCTTGAAGGATTGTTGAATTTAATGGATATCTTAAGCTTATCTATAATGTTTTACATGATATGATCCATGATGTTGTTTAGATGCTTTCGGTTTGCACTGCCGTGTTCACAATTGCTTGTAGGCATAAGAATTATGTGTTGCATTGCTTGATAGAAAATGTGGTTATAAAAAGAGAATTATGTGGAAAATGGATTTAGATTGTGCAAGACATTGATAATCAAACTTTGGGAACACATGGGTATGCTATATAAAAAAAAGAAAAAGAAATAACGTGGCTAGTCTTATTTTGGGGCCTTTGTTACTTGAGTAAGTACGCCCGTAGGGGTGTCTTAACACCTAGCTCCCTAAGGTCTTTTATGGTCTGGGAGTCGTTGGTTGAAAGATCGCTAAGGGGTAGCATTGTTAGCCTAATGGAATGAGGCATTTCACAGTCATGTAAAAAAAAGAAGAAAATAATAAAAAAATAATAGCAATAAACACCGCGGGAAAGAGCGAAAATCACCTTCGTGAGTAGTAATAAAGAAGTTAAGGCCATTGTTGAACCTTAGTTTGTTTTGATATGTTAGAACAGTCCTTGTTACATAAGTATACATGAATCTTGATTTAGATTGTAATTTTCTATGTTGAGCAGTTTAGCATGTGTATTCTTGCTTTAGTCAAGTTTTGGTGAACACAACACACACACATAACATTTTTATAGCAGGTATAGAGTACTTGAGTGTATGATATTATGTCTATGGCTTAGTTTGAAGTTTCATTCTTGAATTTGGATAATTCACTGAGGCATGTTGGACTGAAATTCTGTTATAGCTGGAAGAATGTGAGACTTGTTTGCATCATGATAGAGTTGCATAGCATGTAGTTGCATTTTTAGTGTTTATGTAATATGCATTGCTTGAGGGCAAGCAATAGTTCAAGTTTGGGGGTATTTGATAAATGGGTTTTATACCTACTTATTGGATATCAATTCACGAGAAATATGCCCATCTCAAGTACTTTTTAGTGTGTTTTTAGTTGCATTTTGCGCTATTTTGCATTGCATATACTGAGAACTCCTATGGTATGAAAGTGCAGGAAAATGGCATAGCTCGACATTTGTATGTGGCATGAGATCAGGGATGGCATGACAAGAGGGTTGAGTGGACAAAAGAAATTGAGCATAGATGGACAAAGAGGCAAGAGTAGCATGTCAAAGAATCAGTAGCAGCATGGCAAGGAAGCAACAAAAGTAGAACACAAGATTGCAGATTTCAGGAGCTGCGCGGCTGCGTAGCTGCATAGGCTGGAACACGCGCGCCCGCGCCATCAACCGGAAAGAACTAATTTTGCACACACGCGCGTCCGCGCCTGCTTTACAAAGGGATCGCGCGCGTCATAGACTACAGTTGCTGACTTTATTTTATTTTCGAAATTTTAAGTGTTTGAATTGGTATAAACTACTCTGGTTGATACTAGACGCTATTATCTTTAGTTTTTACAAGTTTTTCATATTAGAGAACTTGGGTTTCATTCTTTGAGCGAATTCCAACGAGGATCCAAACATAGACTTAATATTTTGTATCTCTTCATTAGAATTCATTCATTGACTACGAACTACTTTTATGTTGCTGGAGATTATTGAGGATTTGAACATCACTTTTGGATTATAAACAACAATTGGGTTTGATCAATTCTATCTTTTCTTGCAATTGTTATTTATTTTCCATGGGTTGCTTTAATCCCATAATGGATTTTGGTTCAGACATGAACTAACTTCCATTATGGGATTCTAACAGAGTTTGATATGTAGTCTAATTGATGGCTTGATTGCTGGACTGTTTGTGCATCATTAGGAATTTCTATTATGGTTGATTTGAATGCATGAATGATTGATCACCATTCATTTTATGTTCTTGTATGGAATTAAAAAATAACATGCAAGTATGGTTGTAATCATGATAGCATGCGTGTATGAGGCTGAATTGCTTGGCTTTATATTTTATGAATCAGATAGACATATTTTGTTTTACCGTGTGAGTTATATAAGGGCTTGTGCTTAAATTCAATATGGCTGCAATTTCACATAGAAATATAGTGATCTTGGTTTTATTGAAGATTACATGATGTCTATTGTATGTGGATATTATTTAAGTAGGTCATAATTTATTGAAAAATGGTTATGACTACATTCGTGCTGTTGGCTAATTTTCTGTGATACGTTAATAGTCTTGCATGACGGTGGTAATTAGATGAACTATTAAATGAAGTTAGGATCTCATTATTTCCAAATTTGATTTATTACATTAATATTCTTTTTTTATTTATTTGTTGAGTTTAGAGTTATTCAAAATCATAAGTGTTCGTTTAAGCATATAAAAATAGTGATACAGTTGATGCATAATAATTTAATTTTGAAACCTTTCTCCGTGGATTGATACTTTACTTACTCTGTATTACTTGTTGACTCGTGTATGCTTGTATGAGTTAGAGTCCTTTTGTTAGAACTAAAAAGGAGGTAACAATCAACCACCACGAAGCACATCCATGGGGGATCAAAAAAGTAAATAAAGCTATAAAAGACGATCAACCGCCACGAAGTAAACTCCAGGCGAGACTAAATGTGAAGAAAGCAGTAAAGACGATCAACCACCACGAAGTAAACTCCAGGCGGGACTAAATGTAAATAAAACAGTAAAAGGTCTCGAAGTAAACTCCAGGCCTGACAGAAATGTAAATATATATATATATATATAAGCAGTAAACGCACAAGATGTTTCTGAATCCCGGCTCGGTTTATCATTTCAGCGATTTGTCGATATATATATATATATATATGTAAAAGCGAGTAAACTCTCCAGACATAATTTTAGGTTCAATCGAGGCATAACTCGATAATGTTAGTCCATATATAAATATATACATTTAAAAGTATATATATACAGACAGAAATGAAAACCACGGACCGAAGTGTGGAAATACACACACAATCAACGTAAAGAATAATGTGTGCAAAGATGAAGAAAAAGGCTTTATAGAGTGTGAGAAGGCTTACAGTGGGCTGCCAAGGCAGGCTTCTATGACTCTAGATGGATAAACACTCAGCTCCCGCCGGTAAAATATAGCTATATGTGAGCTAACAAATGTTTAAAATGAGAAAGTACTCAATATGGGGTGTGTACAGAGCAAATTAGACATGGCTTCCTTGCCTCTTTTTTTCTTTAAATGGCCACCCAAGCCCTCTATTATAGAGGGGGTGGTCACAGGTGTACCTGCGGCAGCCGCAGATGCACCTGCGGCTGCCCGGGGTGCTCCGGGCTTTGCGGGTCCCATCATCTCAAAGTACGTGCACTATGATGTCCGCTCGAACTTGTAGAACTTCAATCCGAGCATCTGAATGAGGTGTACAAGACCTTCTTCGGACCGCTTTTGTCGAGAGTTATGCAATGACATGGGATTAGAGGTTGTATGAAGTCAGGAAGATGGGACCATACCCATTGTCTTCAAGCTTCAAATTCTATTCGGTGTGCTGCCACGCGTAATAGTCACTCGGGATTGGAACTCCTTGGCTCTTGTGGGACATTGTTGTGTAGCAATGTGTGTATGAAATATTGAGATGACGCGCTAGGGTTGAGGTGGCAAGATGATAGTTTGACTCCTCATCGGGGTTATCTCCGATTTGAGCTGATAGCAGATGTTGCTCAGGGTTACATCTGAGATTGGACTGCTGCAAGTGTTTAAATTCCGCAAGGTCATCTGTAAGTGTGCCTGTCTTCCCGGTGTTAGTTTCGGGCCTTTGGTATGAGTGCCTCAGCAGGAGGTCTAAGATTGAAGCTGATCGCATGCATTTGAAACAAACATTTATGGAGTTATCACCGGAACTACAACAGCATTCCTTGGGGTTATCATCAAGGATGAAACTCAGGGTTATCTCCGAGGTTGGAATTGATACTCTCGGTGTGTGTTCTGGGGTTGAGATTAAACTTCTGTTAGTATTCAAAATGGATGTAAACTGTCTTCCAGGGTTATCTCGGAAAGACGAATCTTCCCTCATGCAATGTTAGTAACAGGCGTGTAAAAAATTTCAAGTGTCTACAACATATACTCTACACAAACTACTATGGTGGTTGTTTAGGTCTTAAAGACTCTTAATAGGTGTGCCTCTGATTCGATCATTTGGTAAAAAAAATTATGTCTCTTAATAGATAAGATTCAAAAATAATTTTAAACCATTTAGAGCCCCATCTAAACGAATTTATGTTTTTTTGAACAAAAATAACCTTAACAATATTACAAAATCCTATATTTATCCCCAATACATAGCTCTTGTTTCCTCTCGAGGAAAGCACGATCGAGTGACTGAGTAGATTGATTGTAGAGAAGCTCGAAGCTGTTGAAGATCTCAATGGTTTGTCCTTTATGTATGCCAATCACGCAATCAAAAACCCTAGGCAGAGGAGAAAGCGATGATGTAGCGACGTCACCGTTGGCCTGAGGGGAAGGGTCTTGAGACTGAGATCTCAACAGTACAACCTTCTTGCACAACTTTATAGGCTATCTCGACCTTGCCCGAAGTGAAGGACAGAAACAATAAATGTCATCACGGATGGGTAAAATTTTCCTTGATATAACCCCCATTTTCGAAGGATATTCAAGGCCCTCCTCTGGAAAAAGGTAAATATATAGCTAACAGAATTCACCAAAAACTCCTTTACCCAGAAGTGTACTACAGTTCTGAAACTTATAAGAATTGTGGTTATAAGGTGATATAAAGAGCTGGTTTATGCAAAATTCTCTATTTCTTGGGAAAAAAATTAAACAAATCAAATTTAGCTAGCAATTCTAATAAAACACATTGAACCAATTTCAGAAATGTACTAGCATAATCTAACAAATGTTTCTAGTACGTCATCTTCAGTTGATTTTTAAACAAAAAGTTTAAACCCATCTTTTTCAAGGGTTGTAATCAACAAACAAATAAAGTCAAGCTTTTATCTTGAATTAAGCCAAATTACAAGAATTCAACCATATGCACTAATTCAAACGGCAAATTCAAATTTATTAACACAATCTAGCTGTTGAGATCTCGATCTAGAGGAAACACATTAAGTGTAAAGGAGATTCGTTCTTGCACAATTTCTCTATGATTGTTGGTTTTGAAAAAGGAGAGAATGAAAAAAAAAGACATTTTGGACATAAAGTTAAAATGGTAAAATTAAGTCATTCAGACATTTTGAAAAAATTAATTATTAAATAATATTTTTTATTCAGACACAATTCTGGACATATGCTATATAATATTCAGGTCTTAACACTAAATTTTATTAAAGACCACCTAAGTTTCTTATATAATTATTGTCGATGTCGGGAAAATTTCCTCTTTTTACCCTTTATGTTCTCTATGTGTTGAATTTTGTTTGAAAGGTTGAGTTTGAAAAGAGTCCGACACAAAATGTCGACGATTTAAAAATTCAGAGTCTCTAGTTGGTAGTAGTGAAATGGTTGTAACAACTCAATTGAATTTGAAAAGGTTTACACAAAGGCTCAATTGTTGGATTTTGTTTAATAGGCCTTGGAAACCAATATTGATAGAGTTCGGGGGCTTGATTAAGCGGTGGAAAGGTGTTAGGTACCCCTCAACTTTTGTTAAAATACGGTTACCGCGTCTTTTCAATTCCCCAATTTATCTAAATTGTGTTTGTGTGTGTGTTAATTGGGCTAAAGTGCATTTATTTGGAAGTAGTGCTATGCCTCGTTTGCACCTATATACAAAGGGTTTGATTTGCATAAAACTTCAATTTTAAGCAATATATATAGCAATGATGTTTTAACCCTTATACTCACATAGTAATTGAAGCCTTTGATACTTCCATTTTATTATGTATTTGTCTTGATTTGATTATATCCTCGAGATGCGAGGTATCTTCGAAACATAATATACATATAAGTGTCGGGCTCCTTATAGGCAAGAAAGCCATCGAAGGATGTCCAAACACTATAAATATGATTTACAAGCTAACTATACAGCTGAAAAGGGTCCATCATGGGAACCAGATCGAGATCCGTTAGCTGGATCTTAGAACCCGTGACTCCTAGGCTCACATGGTTGCTTAATATTTACAAAAAAAAACTAGATTTAAATAAATATAAGCAATTCTAGCTCAACGGTTCTAATTTTGTAACTTTTGAACTGGTGAAAAGTTAGATATGACCAGATTTAGATAAATCTAGTCCATAGATTTAGATGTTATGGATTTACATTGAATGAGCAGTTAAAAAAGATTTTTAAACGCAGTAAATAATTAATATATATATATATATACATTTAACAGTTATGCCTGGATTCCAAATTCGTTTATTAATAAAAGTATTCATTTATAAAGGCTTTAATTTATCTATATGGTGCAGTTTTAATAATATGTGATAAACCCATAGTTTTAAGAAATGCTTTTAGAATCATGATGAGATCATGCTAATGAGATCTAAATTCTTAGATAGCTTAATAACTAAAATGTTCCCAATCATTGGATTACAAAAAAGGGGATTAGTGAATCCGGTTAGATTGATACATACGTTGCTTGCTCATTGGATGAGGATGATTGATCTCATGATCATTGGTGTGGAGACACTAAAGCAAGTATGTGGAAGCTTATTGGAGAATAAGTTTACTGAACGTGACTCGCTAAGAAATACCTAATGGAGTTTTACTTGCCTATCAATAGGAATTCCTGTAATGATAGTAGTACAAGTGATCCTTGGACTTGAGATCATTATAGTATCTTGTGTATGATGAGTTATACTTTGACTTATTCCTTAAGACCCTTAGGGTATATCAAATGGTATGCTTGGGTATAATAAGTTGTACATGGAGATAATGTATGATCAACAAAGAATCTACCGCTTCTAGTAAAAGAAGAGAAATGTCCTATGTGATTTGATAAATGACAACCCAGTAGTCCTTGACCAAGGCAGAATGAAATTAGAAAGGAGTTTCTAATTTGCATTATTTAAAGTTGTGCATTTGAGAATCAAAATACATATAATTAAATAAAATAAGACTTGACAATAATTCCATGTCTTATATTTAATTGGGACATTGTACGGTAGAAGGATTGAATTGTACAGTAACTATTTACTCAAATATTCTTTTATGATTAATGTTAAAATCTATATTATGTGGATAGTCGTTAATCGCTAGGGAGGCTTATCCCTATTGTAGAATCAATATTATTTATTTAAATAAATTAATAGTTTAATGAAAAGTGGATTTATATCCACAAATCGATGTCCATTTCGAGCTTAATCATTGTTACTTTCTTGTTTTCATGTTCATTTTTACTCGTTTCATGTTCTTTTATGTGTAGGGTGGTTGAGGTGGCAAGAAGCAAAGAAAGGACGTCATTTGGAGCATTATTGTTGCAAGTTATGGAGTTAAGAAAAATTAGTTTGCAGAACATACCCCCGCCGGGGCGGGCCTTATTTAGGCATATACTCCCGCCGGGGCGGGGGGTCTCGACTGCTGAGCGTTCTGTTGTGCATTGAACTTTACTGGAAGTTGGATTTGAGGATTTGGGATAGCAAATGGGCTCTGATTAGCATGGGATTTTGACTAGAACTTGTTATGGGGATATGTATTGCTCAACTAACAACAAATTAGAACACACAAGGATATTACAGAGATCAATTCCAGATTTTCATAGCAAGCTTTGGAGGAAGACTTTGAAGAGATTTTCGTGTCGATTGTAGATTTAGGCTACGTGAAGGGTGTTTTTCACCATTCTTCTTTTTAGTCTTATATTTGTAATTGAAAGGATGTTATCTTTGAATTATTCAGTTATTATTTCATTCTGATGAATTAATTCACTTGTTAGGCTTATGATGGATCCTTAAATGAAACGATGGTTTTATAACTTTGATTTTCAATTCAATAAACTAATTTCCAATTTATCTATATTAGTTTGAACTTGAATTTATGAATTGCCTGATCAACAATTCTTTGTGGATTTGAATAGAATCGAGAGAGGATATTCGAATCTAGACTTAGTTAATATAACATGTGTTCATGAATTTTGTGAATAACATAATCTTGATGAATGTTAAGGTAGAGATATGCTTGACACCGCATGTAATCGGATAGGGAACTTAACCTTAAACCTTCTTTAATTACAATTCACATAGAGATATAGTGAGTTAGTTGATTAAGGTGTTTAACTTGTTTCTATCTAATTTGTTGATTTAAGTTAATACGGTATTAGTGCATCGAGAGTTGGTTAGTACTACATTCGTGTTCTTGATTAATAAACTGGGATAGTAATTTGAATTGGAATAAAGGTGCAGAAATCAGAGTGAAGCTTATGGTAAAATCATAAGTCTAATTCTCCATTAATTTTTTGAAATTTCAGTTTTGATATTTGTGATTGTTTTGTGATAGTATATTTATTAATAATTTAGTTTCTATAATTTGAATCATTAAATTGGATAGTTTAATAAAATTAGGATTAATAGAAAATTGATAATTGTAAGGTTAAATTTCTTACTAAATTGTCTCTGTGGGAACGATACTCTACTCACTATTATATTACTTGTTGACCACGTATACTTGCGTGTTGTGCGTATATTGATTTTACCCAACAAGTTTTTGGCGCCGTTGCTGGGGATACATTTAGTATAGATTTTAATATTTTTATGATATCAGTTTAATTAGTCCAGTTTTACTTAAACATTTTTATTTTTGTTTTGTTCCTCTTATTTCAGGTTTTTGAAGTGGTTTATGCAAACTTGGTCCAAGATTCCAGACTTGTTGCCTTTTGAGGACGACATTGAGAAACGGTTTCAGAGGTTAAGTAAGTGGATCAAGGAAACAAGGGAAGAATTTGAAAAATCTAAAAAAGAAGAGGTAATGGCAGCTGAAGATCAAAAAGCGTTAAGGGACTTCGCCACACCCAAGATGACTGAACTGAAGTCGAGCATCACCAGGCCTGCAATAGCTGCGAACACATTCAAAATCAAGCTTGGAAGGATTAAGATGATCCAGAATTCAGTTCAGTTTGGGGGATTGGCAAATGACGATCCTAATGAACACCTAGTCAGCTTTCTAGAAATTTGTGACACCTTCAGGTATAACAGGGTGTCTGATGATGCGGTGAGACTTTGCTTATTCCCATTCACCTTACGGGACAAGGCGAAGAGCTAGTTACACTCTCTACCACCGGGATCGATAACTACGTGGGAAGACATAACTCAGAAATTCCTTGCCAAATTTTTACCACCGGCGAATACTGCAAAAATGAAGAATGAGATAACGATGTTTGAGCAGCAACACGAGGAGTCATTATATGAGGCATGGGAGAGATACAAAGAATTTCTCAGAAAGTACCCGCACCATGGATTGCCTAAGTGGTTGCAAATGAATACTTTCTATAACGGACTACATGGGAATCTTAGGACCGGTATTGATGCAGCGTCAGGTGGAGCGTACATGGCTAACAGTTATGAGGAGGCCTACAATTTGATTGAGACAATGGCAGCTAACAACTACTAGTGGCCCACAGCAAGAATGACTCAAGAAAAGGCGGCTGAAGTGTTAGAAGTAGATGGAGTAACGACAATCCAAGCGTAAATTTTAGCTCTTTCCAAGAAGTTGGATGCTATGACAGGGGCACAGGTACATGAGGTTGTAGTTGTGTGTGAATTGTGCGCGAGTGACCATCCTACAAACCAATGCGTAATCAACCCAGCATCTGTGCAATTCGTGGGTAGCTACAACAGGGTTCCACAGAATATGTACCAAAACACTTACAACCAGGGGAATAGGAATCACCCAAATTTCTCGTGGAGTAATAATCAGCAACATCAAACTCCACGACCATCATATCCCCCAAGTTTTCAGAATCATCAACAACCGGCTCAACATCAAGAAAGAAAATTAGATTTAGAAGAGTTGTTGTCAAAATACATAACAAGAAATGAGGCAGCGATGAAAAACCAAGCAATGGCCATCAAGAATTTTGAAAATCAAATGGGACAAATTGCCTTAGCATTGAATAATAGGCCACACGGGACTCTATCGAGTGACACCGAGAGAAATTCGAAGGGAAACTAGGAACAGTGTCAGGCAATCACATTGAGGAGTGGAAACCATCTAGTTGGTAAAGATGCAAGAAATTTAGCTATATCGGATGACAAAATTGATGACAACAAAGTGGTTGAAGAAAATAAGGGTGAGGATAAGCAGATTGAGAAAATAAAGCTAGATGACAAGCCAGTCGTGTATCCTCCACCACCGTTTCAACAGAGGGTCCAAAAACAGAAATTAGATAAGCAGTTTACAAAATTTTTGGAAGTTTTTAAGAAACTTTAGATTAACATCCCGTTCATAGAATCCCTAGAGCAGATGCCAAGTTATGCGAAGTTCATGAAAGGGATGCTGTCCATGAAAAAGAAATTGGAAGACTTCGAAATAGTGGCATTAACAGAGGAGTGTAGTGCGGTTTTACAGCGAAAGTTGCCACCAAAGTTGAAAGACCCAGGGAGTTTAACCATTCTATGCACGGTCGTATATATGTCATTCAATAAGTGTTTATGTGATTTGGGAGCGAGTGTGAATCTTATGCCTTTATCAGTTTACACAAAATTGGGTTTGCCCACGCCAAAGCCTAAGAACATCTCATTGCAGTTGGCAGATAGGTCAGTCACATATCCGAGAGGCATTATAGAGGATATATTGGTTATGGTTGATAAGTTCATATTCCCCGCGAATTTTATTATTCTGGATTTTGAGGAGGACAAGAACATCCCGATTATCCTAGGGAGACCTTTCTTGGCTACGGGTAGGACACTCATCGACTTACAAAAAGGTGAACTTACTATGAGAGTGCAAGATCAAGAAATCAAATTTAACATGTTCAAGGCCATAAAATTCCCTATGGATGAAGAATAATGTTTTAGGATAGATATAATTAAGCAGATAATCAATGAAGACATGGGCAAGAGTTTGGTCAATGATCCATTGGAAACAACATTATTGGGGATGAAGAGTTTGATGACCAGGAATTTGTGGATTGCTTGCAGATGTTAGACTCATTTCCACGAGTTAGCCGATTTAGAGCACCATTTGAACCATTGCACACGGAGGAAAAATTAACAATCAAATTGAAACCGTCATTGGAAGAGCCACCGACTCTTGAACTTAAGCAACTCCCTAAACACCTCAGGTATGCGTATTTAGGCAATTCAAATTCTTTACCTGTTATTATTTCTGCTGCACTTAACAATTTGCAGGAAGAAAAGTTACTGAGGGTGCTTAGGGAACATAAATCAGCGATAGGATGGACGATAACGGATATCAAGGGAATCGGCCCCTCTTTTTGGAAGCACAAATTCTGATGGAAGACGATGCAAAACCGACGGTGGAGCAACAATGACGACTCAACCCAATTATGAAGGAAGTTGTAAAGAAAGAAATTCTGAAATTATTGGATGCCGGTATCATCTACCCAATTTCTGACAGTAAGTGGGTTAGTCCGGTTCAGTGTGTACCGAAAAAGGGAGGAATGACCGTGGTACCGAATCAGGACAATGAGCTAATTTCGACAAGGATAGTGACAGGTTCGAGGGTTTGCATGGACTACAAAAAGTTGAATAAGGTAACCCGCAAAGATCATTTTCTGTTGCTATATATCGATCAAATGTTGGACAGATTAGCGGGACATGAGTACTACTGTTTATTGGATGGATACTCGGGATATAATCAGATCGTCATCGCTCCTGAGGATCAAGAGAAGACTATGTTTACGTGCTTATACAGCACATTCGCATTCAGGAGAATGTCGTTCGGTTTGTGTAATGCACCTGCTACCTTTCAACGGTGTATGATGGCCATCTTCTCAGACACGGTGGAGAAAAACGTGGAAGTCTTCATGGATGACTTTTCTATCTATGGAGACGATTTTGATACTTGCCTAGGGAATTTGGTGATGGTGTTACAAAGATGTAAAGACACAAACGTTGTAATTAACACGAAAAAATGCCACTTCATGGTTGAGGAGGGCATAATTTTGGGTCACAAGGTCTCGGCTCAAGGATTGGAGGTTGATAAAGCTAAGCTGGAAATAATTGAGAAACTGCCTCCCCCGAGTTCAGTTAAGGGAATTAGAAGTTTTCTGGGACATGCTGGGTTCTACAGGAGATTCATAAAGGACTTCTCAAAAATTGCAAAACCCTTGTACCGTCTTTTATAGAAGGATTCAATTTTCAATTTTGATGAGGAGTGTAAGTTGGCTTTTGAGTTGTTGAAGAAGAAGTTTACTACAGCCCCCGTGATCGTTGCACTGGATTGGAATATGCCTTTCGAGCTAATGTGTGATGCAAGCGACTATACAATTAGGGCTGTATTGGGTCAACGCCGAGAGAAGGTATTTCATGCCATATATTATGCAAGCAAGAAACTCACGAAGACTCAAATTAAATACATAACTACGGAAAAGGAATTTCTTGCTGTGGTGTATGTGTTCGACAAATTTCGGGCATACTTGATCGGGACTAAGGTGATAGTCTACATGGATCATTCGGCTATTCGGTACTTAATTGCAAAAAAAAGATGCTAAGCCATGCCTTATCTGATGGATTGTCCTTCTACAAGAGTTTTATTAAGAAATAAAGGATAGAAAGGGAACAGAGAATCAAGTCGCCGATCATTTGTCTAGGCTGAAAAATCAAGATAAACTGAAAGAGGACAAGTGTGCAATCAACGAGTCATTCCCGGATGAGAAATTGTTTGGGATAAATACAGAATTTTCATGGTACGTGTCGACGTCGGGATTTTTAAGTATCCCTTTTCGTTACTTATTCTTTGGTGTTCTCATGTTAATGTGAGATTTGTTTGAAAAAACAAGTGAAAAAGGTCCGACATGTATAATGTCGACGATTTGACTTTAAGAGTCGCCAGTTGGTGTATTTAACTGGTTGTACCAACGCAACCGAAAAGGTTTGCACATTAACCTAGTGATGTGACACTGCTAAATGGGTCTGTGAAACAGAGATTCATTTGGGTTCGGGGGCTTGATTATGCAGAGGGAAGGTGTTAGGCAGCCCCCCGACATCCGTGTTACCACGGTGACCGCCACTTTTCTAAGAAACTGTTATATGAATGTGTGTGTGTTTGTGTGGATCAATGTACAGTTATTTGGAAGTAGTGTTGTACCTCGTTCGCACCTATATACATACAGTTTGAATTTATGAAAAATTCAGTTTTAAACAGGATATAGCAATGAAGTTTTGTAAAAAGAGGTTTTTCAAACCCTGTGCTCAATAGTAATTGAGGCCTTTGATACTTCCATTTTTATTATTAAATGTTCGGCTTGTTTGCTTTTATTTTTGAGATGTGAAGTATCTTAAAGAAAATAATGTACATCAGTGTCGAATTCCTCATGGGCATGACAGCCATCCAAGGAAATTCAGACACTGTAAAATAATGTACAAGCTGTTTACAGCTGAAAAAGGTCCATCATGGGAACTGAATCTAGATTCAACAAACTGAATCTGTGATCACATGATTCCTAGGCTCACATGATACTGCAGTTTATTTGGAAAGCAGTAAGCAGTTATATATAAAAGTTGTAAATATATATATACAGACTTGATCAACCACCACGAAGCAACTCCATGGGGGATCAAAAATGTAAATATATAAAAATGGTAAATATATGTATGTGGACATGATCAACCACCACGAAGTAAACTCCAGGTGGGACGAAATATAAATAAAGCTATAAAAGCAATCAAATACCACGAAGTAAACTCCAGGTAGGACGAAATGTAAATAAAGCTGTAAAAGCGATCAACTGCCACGAAGTAAACTCCAGGCAGGACGAAATGTAAATAAAGCTGTAAAAGGCCACTAAATAAAGTCTAGGCCTGACAGAAATGTATATATATATATATATATATATATATATAAAAGCAAGTAAACGCTCTAGACATAAGTCTAGGCTCAATCGAGGCAAAACTCGATAATGTTAGTCCATATATAAAATATATATACATATCCACGCAGACTCGCACCTTTCCTCCTTGTTTAGGCACAGGAATAATGTTGGATATCCACTCCGGATATGTAGACACCATGATGATGCCAGCTTGAAATTATTTCACAATTTCTTCTTTAACCTTTAAACTCCACTCAGGTTTCAATCACCTTAATTTTTGCCTAACTGGCTTGAATCCTTCTTTGATGGGAAGGCGATGATGAACAATGTCAATGGACAAACCCACCATGTCTTCATGAGACCATGAAAACACATCCTAAAATTGGGTTAATAGCGCAACCATGTCATTCCGTTTGTTTGGGGTAAGGTTTGAACCAATTTGGATTAGCTTAGGGTTGTCTAAGGTTCCAAGATTGAAAGAAGTGGTTTGATCAAGATTGGGTTTGGGTTTATCTGCGACCCATTCCTTAATCTCCTGAGGTGTCTCAATGTCCTCTTGGATGTCCATCAAGTCTGAGTCCAACTTTAAATCAAAGTTATAACCCTTGTGGAGAGAAGGCACCTCATCAGTAAGTACAGACACATCTAAATTCAGAGTCCCTCGTCGACCAATGCATGGAGTGCCGCTCCAATTGTTGAGGGCAAAGTCTTGATGGACTGCAGTGATGGAAGGATTGTCATTATCCTCCTTCTCCAGAATGATAACAATGACATCTGGGCAATCATCGTCTGGGGTGTATCTGTTTGTATGTTCATCATGAACAATAACGCGTATGCCTGCCATCATCAAGGCAATGTTACGTTAACGTTTCCGTTCCTTTTCTTCCACTTCGGGATTAGGAATTAGCACCTCTTTAGTTTTGATTGGCACTGGTTTAGCATGCGGTGGAAGCTTGAGGAATCTGCTTGTGTTTATGAGGATTCCTGTGACTGGAACTAGCAGAATAGCCTAGTTCGGCTATTTCAATTTGGCCGGACACTTGGATAGGGTGCTTAATACCCTGCTTATCTTTACCAAGCCCTTGTTTAGGTTGATAACCCAATGACATCATTTCTTGAGTGGCCGACATAACCTCGGCAAAAATCTTGGGTACGGGAAGTGGCGCTCCAATAAAATGGTATTGCATGGTACTCACTTCCAGAGTATGAAAACTTGTCGGTTCAACTTCTGAATTAAAGCTAATGATTGGTAGAGTTCCTTATTCAGGACATTCCGGCTCAGTGTTGACAGTGCCTAGACTGTTGTTGATAATGTATTTGAGTTGTTGATGTAGCGTGGAGGGAATTGCTCCAGCCATGTGTATCCATGGTATGCCCAATAGCAGGTTGTATCCTGAATCTATCTTGAGGACGTGGAAGGATACATTGAATGTGTTTGGACCATTCTCAATTAGCAATTCAATCTTTCCAATTGAATTTCATTAGGATCCATCAAAAGCTTTGATAACCATATGGCTGCTTTGGATCTGCTTGAGATTGACATTCATCTTCACCAAAGTGGTATAAGGACAGATATTTAGAGATGAGCCTCCATCTATCAAAACTTCAGCTAGCATATACCCGGAAGACAAAACCGTAATGTGTAATGGTTTGTAATGACCGGTCCCTTCGGGCGGTATATCGTCATCAGTAAAGGATATCACATTGTTGTTGAAAATGTGATCAACCAAATGTTAAAATTTTTCCTCATCCACTGATTTTGATAAATAGGCTTCTTCCAAAACCTTCAGTAAAATCTTCCGATGATCCTCGGAAGAGAAAACCAAGTCCAGTATAGATATCTGGTGTGGAGCTTCTCTCAAGCTTAAAACCACTTCGGCTTCATTGTGGCCTATAGTACAGAGGAATTTTTTAATCTTCTCAATGGGAATCTTACGCTTTGCTTCGTAAGAACGTTTTATAACCCGTTGAGGAAGATACAATGGATTTTCCTTCGACACTGTAGCAGAGATATGAGATGTGGATCTTTTAGCTTCTCCATAATTCCATGGAACTTTGTGTAAACTGACAAAAAGATGTTGTGGTCTGAAAGGTAAAGAAATTGGCTCTGGTGCGACCACTTTCAAAGGATTGTCAGCTCCTTTGAGTTGAATTGGTTGTATGGGAAGTACTTTGACAGTCTCATCATCCACTTCGGATATAACTACTACTGATCCCTTCCATATAGTAGGACATGCATTCCCACCCTTGTGTTGCACAGTGTAATCATCTGCTATTTGCAGGGCACCGCTATCAATAAGATTCTGAATGAGATGGCGGAGTGCCCAACATTCTTCTGTGTTGTGACCGCGAGAATGTGAATGATATTGACACACTTCATCAGAATTGAACTGTCCTGAACCGGGATTGATTGGAGGCAGAAGGAAGGTAATTCTTTCTTCATTGATCAACATTTGTAATATCTCCTCCATAGATTGGCCAAGATAGGTAAATTCCCTTTGATTGGCAAAATCCTAACGGGCTTTAGCATTGGCTCTCTTTGCAACCTTATCCTCCATAGCTTTGCTTTCTGAAGGTTGTGATGGAGCATTCATAACAAAAGGAAGGAGATAGGCATGCTCCTGCCTGATTAATTGGCGTGTGACTTGATGCTGGTACGTGGGTCACCAGTTCTGCCAATTGCTCAATTTATTTACAAAGAGATTTCATCTTTCGTTCCATAGTAAACTGGAACTTTGCATAATCCCATCTGTCAACGCTGTCTTTGAGGGTTTAGGATGATTTACCATTAGAATTGGAACTCTGTCCAGTGCTCCAACTGATCATGTTGACCTCTTCTTCTTTGTGTTGAGGAAGATGGTTGTCTTGCACGTGAGGTTGACCTGTTTAGTGACCACGATCTCACCGTTGTCTATTAAATCTTGGATCTTGTGTTTCAAGGCCCAACAATCTTGAGTATCATGTCCAGGTGCTTCGGCATGATAAACAAATTTTTGAGTAGCATTAAAACCCTTCCCATTAGGGTTGCGGATGCTTTACTTCTCCACCTTTAGGCAATGGAGGGTTTACAGACTGTGCTTGAAAAGGAGTGTAATTTCCCCTCTGTAGAGGCACGCTTTGATTGCCTTTTTAACCTTTTAGTATCAAGGAAACATCATCCTCTTTCTTTTTATGGACCCTCTGGGGGTTGTTTCTATAAGATCCGGACTGGATGTGCTCATCAACAACTTTAAGAGCGGCTAGGTCTTGAATTTTACCAGACTTCAATCCCATTTCAACCATCTCTCTATGTTTGATCATTTCAGAGAATGGTTTGCCAATACCAGCTAAGACTCTCTAATAGAAAGGAGCTTCCTGTACATTTATGAACGTCATGACCATTTCTGATTCCGTCATGGAAGGAATAACTTGAGTAGCAAGGCGCCTCCACCTTTGAGCATACTCTTTGAAAGACTCATTAGACTATTTCTTGACCTTGGTAATTTGGTACCGGTCAGGAGCCATCTGAGATTGAAAACTATATTGAGTGAGGAAGGCGTGAGCCAGCTCTTCCCAACTATGGATCTTCGAGTTGTCTAATATAGTATACCACGAACGAGCTTCTCTAGTCAGACTTTTCTGAAACAGCTACATTCTGAGGTTTTCATTTTCTGCGTAAGACCCAAGTTCTCCAATGAACACTTTCAAATATGTATAAGAATCTCCTAATCTATCATATTTTTCAAAATCAGGGGTTTTGAATTTCTCTGGATAATGAACACCAGGGAAGATACAAAGGTTAGCATATGAAACACTTCCATGTGTTCTAATCCCTTTGAGAACATGGATAGTTTCCTCCATTTGGATTACTTTCTTCCTGATATCACCGGTGTCTGGATCTCCTTTGAGATGAGTGTTTTTAGGGTCTTTGTTGGTCGTATCCAACGGAGGTTCTAGATTTGTTTTATGTAGATCTTGTGTTCCTCCTTGCGTAGAGGATTCTGTATATGGAGGGATTTTTGTACCCTGATTGGACTGATGCAATTCTTTAAGCAAGAAAGCCAAATTTGTGATTTGCTTAATTAATCCATCAAATTCTTCTCGAGAAACAGGATTAGACTGGTCAGACGAAGGCATGATTGGCTGTAGGCTCGTGGCCTTTTTGGATTTTGAGTGGGTAACAGGCCCAATGATTTCCCTACAAAAGACTTATGTAGTTTAGTCTTAGGGTAATGTAAATGTTATCATAATATGTCCGTTTTAGGAATATTGTCCTACAAAACCGGGTGTTAATTGATAACATGCATGCACAAATAATCTTCATATTTTCCATTACATAAAGATGAACATGAAATAAAATTACAAGTAAATGTTTTTATAAGTAATTAAAAATGGAAAGCATGAAGAGACTTTCCTCCACGTTTGGTTTATTAGAGGTTGACATATCTTAGGGTTTCTCTCACGGCTTTTTGGCATGAAGGTTCCCAGATCATCGCAATCTACTTGACGGGAAGTTAATCCGGTCTTTCAACTGGAGCGAATCTGGGTGGTACCTTTCCTGAGCCCTGTTGGAATTATTCTTCCTACGAGTCCAGTAATTAAACACCGACAGGATAGCCTCTTGATGGAGGAACCACACAACATACATTCATATACAATTCATCTCACCGTTTATGCAAAATGATGACATGTGTGAAGCATTAATATAGCAGATAGATATAGTATAGTGCAGTAAGTAAAAATGCATTTGTACACATTCATCATAAATGTTAATGCAACATTCACACACAAGCATATAACAATTTTGAAAAGCTTGTAATAGCGGCTTAAGCCCTCTTACTGGAATCCCTAGCGGAGTCGCCACCTGTCGACGTCGGGATTTTTAAGTATCCCTTTTCGTTACTTACTCTTTGGTGTTCTCATGTTAATGTGAGATTTGTTTGAAAAAACAAGTGAAAAAGGTCCGACATGTATAATGTCGACGATTTGACTTTAAGAGTCGCCAGTTGGTGTATTTAACTGGTTGTACCAACGCAACCGAAAAGGTTTGCACATTAACCTAGTGATGTGACACTGCTAAATGGGTCTGTGAAACAGAGATTCATTTGGGTTCGGGGGCTTGATTATGCAGAGGGAAGGTGTTAGGCAGCCCCCCGACATCCGTGTTACCACGGAGACCGCCACTTTTCAAAGAAACTGTTATATGAATGTGTGTGTGTGTGTTTGTGTGGATCAATGTACAGTTATTTGGAAGTAGTGTTGTACCTCGTTTGCACCTATATACATACAGTTTGAATTTATGAAAAATTCAGTTTTAAACATGATATAGCAATGAAGTTTTGTAAAAAGAGGTTTTTCAAACCCTGTGCTCAATAGTAATTGAGGCCTTTCATACTTCCATTTTTATTATTAAATGTTCAGCTTGTTTGCTTATATTTTTGAGATGATGCGAATCATCTTCGAGAAAATAATGTACAACAGTGTCGAACTCCTCATGGGCATGACATCCATTCAAGGAAATTAAGACACTGTAAAATAATGTACAAGCTGCTTACAGCTGAAAAAGGTCCATCATGGGAACCGAATCTAGATTCAGCAAACTGAAACTGTGATTACATGATTCCTAGGCTCACATGATACTGTAGTTTGTATGGAAAGCAGTAAGTAGTTATATATATAAAAGTTGTAAATATATATATATATATATATATATATATATATATACAGACTTGATCAACCACCACGAAGCAACTCTATGGGGGATGGGAAATGTAAATATATAAAAGCGGTATATATATATACGGACATGATCAACCACCACGAAGTAAACTCCAGGTGGGACAAAATATAAATAAAGTTGTAAAAGCAATCGACTGCCACGAAGTAAACTTCATGTAGGATGAAATGTAAATAAAACTGTAAAAGCGATCAACTGCCACGAAGTAAACTCCAGGCATGACGAAATGTAAATAAAGCTGTAAAAGGCCACGAAGTAAACTCCAGGCTTGACAGAAATGTAAATATATATGTATATATATATATATATATATAAAAGCAGTAAACGCACCGGATGTAAATCCAGGCTCATCGGATATGTTCGACAACAATTATATATATAAATATATATATATATATATATATATATATATATATATATATATATATATATATATATAAGCAAGTAAACGTTCCAGACATAAGTCTAGGCTCAATCGAGGCATAACTCGATAATGTTAGTCCATATATAAAATATATACATATATATATAAGTATATATATACAGACAGAAATAAAAACCATGGACCGAAGTCCGGGCAAAAGCACACAACACGACTCTCAATGTGTATAACAATGTGTGCTAATATGGAAAAAAGGCTTTATAGAATGTAACAAGGCTTACAGTGGGCTGCCAAAGTAGACTTCTATGACTCTATATGGATAAACACTCAGCTCCTGCCGGATAAAAGTGTAGCTATATGTGAGCTAACAGGTGTTTAAACTGAGGAAACACTCAATATGGGTGAATACAGAGTAAATTTGACATGGCTTCCCTGCCTTTTCTCTGTCCTTCCTCTCTTCAAATGGCTAACCCCAAGGTCTATATTTATAGACTAATGGCCGCAGGTACACCTGCGGCAACCGCGATTATACCTACGGCTGGTCGTGGTGCATCCGGGCCTTGCAGGTCCCGTCATCTCGAAGTACGTGCACTCATGCACTGTAATGTTCGCTCAAACTTGCAGAACTTCAATTCGAGCATCCGAACGAGGTATATATGACCTTCTTCAGACCGCTTGTGTAGAGAGTTACGCAATGACATGGATTAGAGGTTGTACGAAGTCAGGAAGAGGAGTCCATGCCCATGGTCTTCAAGTTTCAAATTCTATCCAAGGTTCTGCCACACGTAATATTCACTCAGGATTGTAACTCCTTGGTTCTTATGAGACATCGTTGAATGAATGTATATATGAAGTGTTGAGACGACGCACAGGTGTTGAAGGGGCAAGATGACGTTTGACTCTTCACCGGGGTTATCGCTGGTTTGAGCTGAAAGTAGACGTTTCTCAGGGTTACATCTGAGATTAGACTACTTGTTTGTATACCGCAATGTCATCTTGTGAGCGAACATCAGAAAAGGTGCTTCAAGCTGGATTTTATTGGCCTACATTATTCAAGGATGCCCACCAATTTGTTAAAACATGTGATAGATGTTAAAGGGTGGGTAACATTTCAAAAAGGAATCAGATGCCACTACAAACAATTCTGGAAGTTAAGATTTTTGATGTATGGGGCATAGATTTCATGGGGCCATTCTCGTCGTCACTTAACAATTAGTACATTTTGCTCGCAGTGGATTACGTTTCAAGGTGGGTTGAAGCCGCAACACTCCCAACTAACGATGCCAGAGTGGTTCTAAAATTCCTACAGAAGAACATTTTTACAAAGTTTGGCACACCGAAAGAAATTATAAGTGATGAAGGTAGTCACTTCTGCAACAAATCGTTTACGGCTCTTTTGGCAAAGTATGGGGTCAACCACAAGGTGGCGACGGCTTATCATCCCCAAACCAGTGGGCAAGCTGAGGTTTCAAATAGGAAAGTAAAGAGAATCTTGGAAAAAATGGTAAACCCAAATCGAAAGGATTGGTTGCTCAGGTTGGTTGATGCACTATGGGCCTACCGGACTGCGTATAAAACACCAATCGGTATGTCACCATATCAACTACTGTACAGAAAGGCATATCACTTACCAGTCGATTTACAGCATAAGGCTTATTGGGCAATTCAGAAACTCAATTTTGATCAAGCAGCTGTAGGGGAAAAGCGACTACCGCAATTAAATGAGCTCGACGAATTTCGCCTTCAAGCCTACGAGAACTCCAAGTTATACAAGGAAAAGGTCAAGAGATGGCACGACCAGAAAATTATGCAAAGAACATTCGAGCCGGGGCAATCAGTCCTATTGTTCAACTCACGGTTGAGATTGTTCCCAGGCAAGCTTAAGTCAAGATGGTTGGGAACATTCACCATAAAAACGGTGTTCCCCCATGGCATCGTTGAACTCTACAGCCAGATCGTTGAACATTCACCATATTGTAGAGTTTTCTTATTTTCTATGAGGCCAGATAGATAATTTTTGATTCTGTGATACTGTTGGATTCGTAATCATATAGATTACTTACATTACATATCACTACATTGCGTTGCATAGCATGTAGTTTGTTTTGTGCTCGAGGACTAGCAAGGTTTAAGTTTGGGGAATTTTGATAAGTGGATTTTATATCCACGAATCGATGTCCATTTTGAGCTTAATCATTGTTACTTTCTTGTTTTCATGTTCATTTTTACTCGTTTTGTGTTCTTTTATGTGTAGGGTGGTTGAGGTGGTAAGAAGCAAAGAAAGGACGTTATTTGGAGCATTATGGTTGTAAGTTATGGAGTTAAGAAAAATCAGTTTGCAGAACATACCCCCGTCGGGGCAGACCCTTTTTGCCTACACACCCCCGCCGGGGTGGGGGTGTTCTCATTTGGTTTAGAAAATGCATGACCGCCAGGGCGGGCCTTATTTTGGCATATACCTCTGCCAGGGCGGGGGGTCTCGACTGCTGAGTATTCTGTTGTGCAATGAACTCTGCTGGAAGTTGGATTTGAGGATTTGGGATAACAAATGGACTCAGATTAACATGGAATTTTAGCCAGGACTTATTGTGAGGATATCTATTGCTCAACTAACAACAAATTAGAACACACAAGGATATTACAGAGATCAATTCCAAATTTTTATTGCAAGATTTGGAGGAAGACTTTGAAGAGATTTTCGTGTCGCTTGTAGATATAGGCTACGTGAAGGGTATTTTTCACTATTCTTCTTTTTAGTCTTATATTTGTAATTGAAAAGATGTTATCTTTGAATTATTCAGTTATTATTTCATTCATGATGAACTAATTCACTTGTCAGGCTTATGATGGATCCTTAAGTGAAACGATGATTTTATAACTTTGATTTTCAATTCAATAAACTAATTTCCAGTTTATCTTTATTAATTTGAGCTTGAATTTATGAATTGCTTGATCAACGATTCTTTGTGGATTTGTATGGAATTGAGAGAGGATATACGAATCTAGACTTAGTTAATATAGCATGTGTTCATGAATTTTGTAAATAACAGAATCTTGATGAATGTTAAGGTAGAGATATGCTTGACATCGCATGTAATCGGATAGGGAACTTAACCTTAAACCTTCTTTAATTATAATTCACATAGAGATATAGTGAGTTAGTTGATTAAGGTCTTTAACTTGTTTCTATCTAATTTGTGGATTTAAATTAATACGGTATTAGTGTATCGAGAGGTGGTTGGTACTACATTTAATTTATTTATTTAAATAAGATTAAAATTATTCTAATTGATTTATTCACAACTGGTTTAATACGAAGAACCTAAAGGGTCACACCATAAAAAGAAAAAGATTTATTTAAAAAATAAATGACATAATTGTAAAAATAAGTTTAATATATTTAATTTAATCTATGGTGATAGAATAAATTAAATACCTTAATATTTATTATTTAATATTTTGAAAATATTAAATATAAATTAATAAGAGGAGTCTTATTAGTATTATTACAATTATTATTATTTTAATTTCTAAAGGAGTTTCGGAATTAATTTAATATAAATACTCTCTTTTATTCCTAATAAGATTATGAGGCAAATTAATCAAAAGAGTTTAACTAATTATCCCTAATAAGATTAGGAGGCTAATTAATTGATGGAGTTTAATTAATTAAAATAAAATCTAATTCCTTAATTGTTAAGGAGGTTGTCTACATCTATAAGTAAGAGGAGCCTTATTATGGGTGAATGTTGATATTTTTACAAAACACGTGATACGTGATTGCAATTGTTGGAGAGTACGCTCTTTTTCTATAGACATAGAAAAATAGGGTTTAGCCAACCACCCTCATTGAATCTTTCTTCTTCCTTGGTGGATCACCTCTAGAGGCCAAACACATGGGTGGTTAACGTTGGTCAAAGGAAGGAATCAAACCCGGTGGATTAAAGTTGAACGTGAAAAGGAATTAGAGGTGAACTCGTACTGAGGAAGCTAGTTTCTACAAGAGTATGAATCTATTCTCCATATCTTTTCTATTGATTGATAATTATGCACAAAGTATGATTATGGTGATGGGTTTGTATGAAAATTTTAAATTCCTATTTTTTGCGGTTATGCACTTTTTATGTAATTTGATTGCATGATCGTGCTATATACAAACCTAACAGTGGTATCAGAGCCTAACTTTGTTATAATTATCAATCTTGTTGATTCAATATTTGTATGGTATTTGATTGAATTGAATTTTCTGGGCAATTTTTTCTTTCCTGTTCTGACTGCGACGCGACATAACGTTGAAACGGTTTTCTGGGCTAGCAGCGCAGCTGCACCGTCTCCAGTTCATTCTGGAGCGCAGCTACCCCATAACATGAAAAGTGTTTTCTGGGCTAGAAGCGCAACTACGCTGTATCCTAGTGTATTATGGGCGCAGCTGCCCCCGACACCAGATTCTGAATTCTTTTAATTTTAATATTTATTTCAATTAAGATAAATTATTTATTTTGAATTAGAATATGATTAAAATAAAAGTTTTATATTAACTTGGAATTAGATTCTACATTCGTTTGAATAAAAGAGGTTATTCAAAAGTTTTAAATTAACTTGGAATTAGATTCCACGTTCATTTAAATAAAATAGTTTATTCGAAAGTTTTATATTAACTTAGAATTGGATTCCACATTCGTTTGAATAAAAGAATTTATTCAAGAGTTTTATATTAATTTAGAATTGGATTCCACGTTCGCTTGAATAAAGGAGTTAATCACATATGGAATATGATTCTATGTTTTCTAGAATAAATGAGTTTATTCACATATGGAATAAGATTCCATGTTTCCTTAAATTAAAGATGTTTAATTTTGATAAGGAATATAATTCAACATATTTTATTTTTTCAGCAATTTTAAGTTTAAATAAATGAGTTTATTTTATACTTGAAATTGGATTCCTTATTAATTAAAATAAAGGAGTTTATTTTGATTTGGAATTTGATTAAAAATAAAGGAGTTTATTTTTATTCAAAATTGGATAAAATAAAATAAAGAAATTTATTTTGATTTGGAATTTGATTAAAAAATAAGAGTTTATTTTGATTCAAAATTGGATAAAATAAAATAAAAAATTTATTATGATTTAAATTTTGATTAAATTAAAGGAGTTTATTTTATTTTAAAATTAGATTTTAATAAATTTAAAATTGCCCATTAAATTGATATCGATGCATATATGGAATGGATTTATTATTCATGAGATGAATGTTATTTATTGATACATATGGTGATATGTATGATGATAAATGGGATTGATTATGGACTATTGACCAATATGATTGGATTTTATTTTAGTTAGATGCATGAATGTATGGGTTTTATTAAATGAGGTATGCGCTCATCTTCTCTAATTTTTCTTAATGTAAATTCTTTCTCCCTCCTATGTACTTCCCCTTGACGGCTGATCAAGGTTTATATTTATTTTAAATAGTTTTATAATAGGAATAGTTAGAAATAATTTTGAAGAATTGAAGATCAAGGAACAAGGAACGCTTGAAGACCCATTTGTAATGGAGTCCAGGTTTAAATATAATAGTTATATTTAAATTTAATTCTTGCACCCTAGGTTTGACATCTTGATTCACTTGGTGGCTCTAGTGAACCGAACTAGAATAAAGTCCATAATCAATTCGGGCAAAATATAGTATTCTATAAGTGCATGCTTATACAATATATATATATATATATGTGTGTGTGTGTGTGTGTGTGCATGTGCGCTAAACTGTGACTACCCAAATTTTTATAAGTTATTAAAATAGGAATTTAATAATTAAAATTCTAATTATGAGATATTTTGAGTTTGAGTATGTATATATACGTGCTATATATATTTTGAAATATTTCATTTGCCACAAAGGATACATAACAGTTCATTAAACTAATCTAAAGTTCATTTAACTTATTTTATATTACAAGTCTTCACTTGATCTTCTAGCTCATCCACATTATGAATGGCACTTCATCTGGATATCGTCAGCTTGATCTTTACGAGATCCTTAAGTCTAACATCGTTCGTTGAAAATGTTTTTTATTTAAAACAAGTGTGAGCATTCAATTGCCCATCAAGTCATAACAGTTGAACAAACATCTTCAAGAATTCAAACATTCTTTTAAGACTTCAATAACCGAACAAAGGTTATGAAGCAGCTTGAATAATAGGAATAGTCTCGATTCCTATCATTTTAAAACAATATTCACTTTAATTTAAAATACTTTCATTTTTCTACCTTTTTCATACACATTCTGTCTGGCTAGAATTATTAGCACAGACTTAACAATAACGGATCATGTATGAGCAGAGCATTCTCTTATTGAATAGTTAAAGCACAGAACAATTCATCTCATAGAAACACGGAAGTGTTCACATTATAGCACAAGGCCTCATATGTTCTACCACTTTACACAAATATCGCACATTAGCACATAGACAGAACTTCTCAAGTTCAACATCTGAGAAGTTTAAGAAACTAGCATTCATTTGAAATATGAATGAAGTTAGGAAACTTGCCTTACGCCCAGCTACAGCTTACGCTGAACTGCTCATTCTAGTTCCTATGTAGCACATAAGAAAAACAACAAATACACTAATTAGTCATGTATATTTGACTTAAGCATTAGTTTGCTTAACTTTACTTCTTACGGTTCGCGTTCATGAAACCTAGGTTTACGCGACCACTTTCATTACCGTTCTACGGCTTCATGACATACGGAGATGTCTTACTTTTACGTTCATCATCTTTGATGTTTTACATTTTATCTTCTTCTTATTACTTCTCTAAGACTCAGCACACATCGCTTCTCTGCTAGTAGTCCATATGGTACTCTGAGTGGTTTCCCACAAATAACCAACAAATAAGTTCCCGCCTCATCTACACTGGCCATAACATTGAGTTAAATCGGTTGCCAGTTTTGTATATACCTTCGCTCTCTGAAGGAATTGTTTAGCCAAGCTCCCATATGTCAACCATCAAAGGTTACGATTGCACCACAACCTAACTTATCTTAACTTATCTGAACTATTAAACTATATGTTCGTTAAATTAATTTCTTATTCCTTAATGCTTTTGGCAATAAAATGCCACACCTCAGGATTCATTCTTATATAACTCACCTCCGGCTTTCATTAATCTTAATACTGTTCATTACGGCTTTCTTAATACCATTCATATCTTACTTAATACTTTCGTTATCCACTACTTGAACCCCATGTTCATTAGTAGTTCTTATTGTCCAAGCCATACCATTTGTTTTATGCTAAGATCGTTTGTTTATCGCAACAGTGTTGCATTTGCAGCGTTTATACACTTTACACTTATCTCTCACTATCATGGCATAACATCAAAATGTTATTCATTACCCTCGTCACTCAACGTTTAAGGAATCACAACCATAGCAATCCTCCATGTTCGTTTATCATAACTACAGTCTCCGGATATTGGTTCCGTAATCCGCATTTACATTCTTCCTTTTTTACTCTCATATAACCTTTTCGTCCGACCTTTATTAAAAGTTTAATTCACTAAATTCAGTGTTACATTTGACGAATCTTATGTTCTTTATCTTCCCATACGTTTCCCCCAAGAGTTGAGCAGTTAAAAGCTCTTCTTTGGCTTTCTCCCCACACTGGCGCTGCAGCGCCACTCTCCCTACTATCTCTCGCGCTGTGGCGCAAGTTTGCAGTACCCGACTCTCTGGTCTAGCGCTGCAGCGCCACCTTACAAGGCATGGCTGGCGCCGCGGCGCCAAGCCCTAATTCTTGATAATTTCTTCTAAGTGTTAACTTCATTTTGAGACGCTACTTCTCGATCTCATAACTCCTTCGTTATAACTCAGAACGAGGTCATTCCAAAGTCATTCTCTTCTTTATCTTACGTACTTTAATACCCCTAGACAGAATTTTGTTCTGATTCTGTTAACGTGCCGTTCAATTGGCTTAATCTTCACCCTTCATTTATTTTACGTTTTAACGCTCTTCATTTGTTCGTCCGTAATTCGGTCACCGAACTCAAAATTCCTTCGTTCTTGAGTCCACGACTCACGTTTTCTATGTTCTCTTACATTCTTATGAAACCCTATACGTTCGGGTTCATTTACTAACTTTCTAATTCTTGTTTGTCTTTTACAAAATTTTTGCCATAACTTCGTTATAGCTAAGTTTTAATTTGTTCTTCATGAACGTTTCTACCATTCCTAACCAAGTAATATGCATCAAACTTATACGCGATGGTTTTAAACTTTTCCATCAACAACAAATATCCTATGATGGTTTTAAATTTGTCCATCAACAACGTTCTTCGTGTTCTTCGCGTGTTCTTCGTGTTCTTCGTTCGTTCTTCATTTTAATCGATATTTTGGATTACGATTTCACTTTTTATTGGAATTTAATGTTATAAATCATCATTCCTTAATTATTACACCTACTTATTGATATAATCCACTCGGATCATTCTAATTCATTACGAATCTTATACTTCCTTAAGAAATTTATTTACTAAACTTCAAATTCTTATTTTCATTATTTCTCATGATTTCAACCATATGAAATCATTTCTAACATCATCTACTTCTTATCTTCATTAAGTTATGTTTTAAACATATAAAACTTTAAAGAAAATCTAACATAGAACTTAGGTTTTAATACCTTTCCTCTTTATTTTTCTTCCGCTAGACAAAATCGGTAATTTGCTAGCTTTTCCATTTCACGAACATTTTCGATCCGAACATTCATGCTCATGCACTTCCTTCTCCCTCTCCATCCGAATTCTCTCTCCCTCTCTAGTGTAGGATTTTTCAAAATCTCATTTAAATGAAATTTAGCTTCCTATTTATAGATTTTCCAAAGCTAGGGCAAAATAGTCATTTCACCCCTAACCTCCTTACTATTCACACCTCCATACTATTCATTACTTAAGTGTTAAGTTAACTTAGCCCTTAAGTCTTCTTAACCTTTAAGTTATGTGGTTCCGTCTTTTGGGTTTCGTCCGACAGTTTTAAAAACTGCGATTCTTGGAACCCAAATATTTTTGGATATTTCGTCTTTCCTTTACCGATTAACTTTTATGTATTCTTCGAATTTCCAAAAAAACTGAAAAACACTTTTTGGCGTTAATCATTTTCCTTCACATTTTATCCTAACGTGGCTAAATGAATGAAAAGTACATAGCAGTACTTTTCGTAATTTTTATTTCGTCTGATTTCTGTCGTTTTTCGAGAAAAACATTTATCGGCTTACTTAACTTTTCATGATATATTATCGTCAAATCTTTCGACAAAATATCATTTCGACATACCGAACTCTCGAAAAGGCTTAGGTTATTCAAACCCTAACCCTTAGGGTTTCGTCGGGTGAATAGTGCTTATTTCGTCTTTTTCCCTGAAAATATTTTGTTTCTGGAAAATTTTCATTTTTGTCTTGTACAATATTACTCGTTCAGTATAACTCGTAGCCAGAATCCTCCCGACTTATAATCATCCTAGGTTCTAGAACGATTAATAAACGCATAGCACATAATATTATTAATAAGAATTCATTTTTATTAATAACTAATTCTTTAAACTTAAATTCTGGAAAATCCAAATTTCTAGGTCATTACACTCTTCCCCTCTTATAAAAATTCCGTCCTCAGAATTTCTTTAAACCACACCCTTACTCGGGTCATCACATTCACCCCTTCTTCACAGAATTTTGTCCTCAAAATTTTAGCCTACCCCTCTTCTCAACTTCTCTCCAAAGAAGTAAAATGAACAGCGAGGAATATAAGAGTTCCTTTAAAATATTTCATACTTTTGCTGAGGGGTCAAATCGACCATGAACTCTTACTAGGTTTAACAACATAACGCCGTAACCTTTCTTCCACGGTCAGTTTACAATCACAAAGAAAACAAACTACCTCTTACCCATCGTATACCCCATTTCAGGATATGTTCACCTCATACTTAATCATTAGATTCCGCACCAAAACAATTTGGTTTGGCACAACATCTTCAAAGAAAGCTCAATTTTCTTTTTAAAAAATAACATACCATTTGTCAAGCCGAATCAAGTAGTTAGACCATACCAATAAATTGGATATCAACGTGAAACATTCATCTAGTCAACTCAATTGACATCAACTACTTCTGTAAATTCTTTTTGCAATACATCAAAACGTTTTTTGACGTCATGATACTGTACTTTTCACAGTACGTTGAGAACTTCGTCAGTTTGTGACTTCGTCATTATACATCATACCATAGCGGGTTGTTGATCCTAAGATCACATCCAACACTAGGTTCAATTGCATTAATAACTCCATCTTTTTACCATCCTTGCATCAAATGCACTGATGATATAAAATTCATTTTAAAATTTTAAATCAATTTCTGTTTATCCGAAACAATTAGCATAGACATACCAAGAATAGTTCTTTTAAAATATGTATTGGTTCCAAAAGTTGAACCAATTCTTTCTTTTTTCAAAATGTACTTATCAACACAAGTTCAATAAACTTCGAAATTTAGCATAACTAAATGACTTTGAATATCCTATTCTTTGTCTTCCTTCATTGTCTTACTGCGACAGTACTTAATCTTCTCTAGCACCTTCAATACTAAGCCTACTGAAAATAACTCATTTTCAGTCTAAACATACCTATACCTTAGTACAGTCCATCAACTTACCACACATTATGAGTTCAGGAACTTTCCACAATAATATGAGTTTAAAAACTATCCCAGACAGACCATAAGCATCCATTCGCTGAGAAATTCAAAAACCTACCATATCATTATGAGTCACGAACGTACCATAAGTATGAGTTTCAAGAATTCGCACCTACCATATCGTTCTCTACCTATCAAGTATATACATGTGAAAAGATTCACCTTCTCGTCATATACGTCTTGACAGCGCGACCAATTCCAATGATTATCGCTGTAATAAGCTAAGCAGTTGTTACACCAAGCACAAACCTCTACCCATAACAAAGGTTCATACAACTCAGCTATCACATGAGTCCTCGATTGAAATTTTTACAACTTATAAATCTCTCTTTATTAAATAAGAATTTTCTTTAATTCATATACTATCCTTCACAACTCAATCTGAGTTCTTCTTCCTGTACTACTTCGTACTACTATAAATCATTCATCGTTTAACAAATCATCTGTTAATACGATTCACTATGATCACGTGGTGATCTTCTTATTCCTATCTCTATGATTATAGTCTTAGATACTCTTACTTAAGATTTATAACCTATCAGCTCTGATACCAATCTGTAACGCCCTGAAATATGGTCTATCTTCACACCCAGATTCCGTATGTCACGATCCCATCTTCTTCCAAACATACATCATTATATACCAAAATATAACAACATACACTCTCAAAACCAAGGTTCTAAAAACCTTATAACCTTTTTCATTATAAATAATGATAAATACATTATTTATTCCATCTTACAAGAGTGACTTTCATCCGCCACAAAGGATATATAACAATTCATTAAACTAATCTAAAGTTCATTTAACTTATTTTATATTACAAGTCTTCACTTGATCTTCTAGCTCATCCACATTCTGAATGGCACTTCATCTGGATACCGTCAGCTTGATCTTTACGAGATCCTTAAGTCATTTTAACATCGTTTGCTGAAAATGTTTTTCATTTAAAACAAGTATGAACATTCAATTGCCCAGCAAGTCATATCAGTTGAACAAACATCTTCAAGAATTCAAACATTCTTTTAAGACTTTAATAACCGAACAAAGGTTATGAAGCAGCTTGAATAATAGGAATAGTTTCGACTCCTATCATTTTAAAACAATATTCACTTTAATTTAAAATACTTTCATTCTTCTACCTTTTTCATACACATTCTGTCTGGCTAGAATCATTAGCACAGACTTAACAATAACGGATCATGTATGAGCAGAGCATTCTCTTATTGAATAGTTAAAGCACAGAACATTTCATCTCATAGAAACACAAAAGTGTTCACATTGTAGCACAAAGCCTCATATGTTCTACCACTTTACACAAATATCGCACATTAGCACATAGACAGAACTTCTCAAGTTTAACATCTGAGAAGTTTAAGAAACTAGCATTCATTTGAAATATGAATGAAGTTAGGAAAATTGCCTTACGCTCAGCTACAGCTTACGCTGAACTGCTCATTCCAGTTCATATGTAGCACATAAGAAAAACAACATATACACTAATTAGTCATGTATATTTGACTTATGCATTAGTTTTCTTAACTTTACTTCCTACGGTTCGCGTTCTTTAAACCTAGGTTTACGTGACCACTTTCATTACCATTCTACGGCTTCATGACATACGGAGATGTCTTACTTTTACGTTCAACATCTTTGATATTTTACATTTTATCTTCTTCTTATTACTTCTCTAGGACTCAACACACATCGCTTCTCTGCTAGTAGTCCATATGGTACTCAGAGTGGTTTCCCATAAACAACCAACAAACAAGTTCCCGTCTCATCTACACTGCCCATAACAGTGAGTTAGATCGGTTTCCAGTTTTGTATATACCTTCGCTCTCTGAAGGAATTGTTTAGCCCAACTCCCATATGTCAACCATCAAAGGTTACAATTGCACCACAACCTAACTTATCTTAACTTATCCGAACTATTAAACTATATGTTCGTTAAATTAATTTCTTATTCCTTAATGCTTTTTGGCAATTAAATGTCATACCTCAGGATTCATTCTTATATGACTCACCTCCAGCTTTCATTAATCTTAATACTATTCATTACGGCTTTCTTAATACCATTCGTATCTTACTTAATACTTTTGTTATCCACTACTTGAACCCCATGTTCATTAGTCATTCTTATTGTCCAAGCCATACCGTTTGTTGTATGCTAAGATCGCTTGTTTATCGCAACAGCGTTGCGTTTGCAGCATCTATACGCTTTACACTTATCTCTAACTATCATGACATAACATCAAAATGTTATTCATTACCCTCGTTGCTCAACGTTTAAGGAATCATAACCATAGAAATCCTCCGCGTTCGTTTATCATAACTACGGTCCCCTGATATCCTCCACGTCCGTTTCTTTTTTACTCTCATATAACCTTTTCGTTCGACCTTTATTAAAGGTTTAATTCACTAAATTAAGTGTTACATTTGACGAATCTTATGTTCTTTATCTTCCCATACGTTTCCCCCAAGAGTTGAGCAGTTAAAAGCCCTTATCTGGCTTTTTCCCCACACTGGCGCTGCGGCGCCACTCTCCTTTCTATCTCTCGCGCCGCGATGTGAGTTTACAGTAACCGGCTCTCTTGTCTGGTACTGCAGCGCCACCTTACAAGTCATGGTTGGCGCCGCGGCGCCAAGCCCTAATTCTTGATAATTTCTTCTAGGTGTTAACTTCATTTTGAGACGCTACTTCCCGATCTCATAACTCCTTCGTTATAACTCGGAACGAGGTCATTCCAAAGTCATTCTCTTCTTTATCTTACGTACTTCAATACCTCTAGACAGAACTTCATTCTAAATCCGTTAATGTGTCGTTCAATTGGCTTAATCCTCACCCTTCATTTTTTTTACGTTTTTAACGCTCTTCTTTTGTTCGTCCGTAATTCGGTCATTCGAACTCAAAATTCCTTCGTTCTTGAGTCCACGACTCACGTTTTCTATGTTCTCTTATATTCTTATGAAACCCTACACGTTCGGGTTCATTTACTAACTTTCTAATTCTTGTTTGTCTTTTACAAAATATTCGCCATAACTTCGTTATAGCTAAGTTTTAATCCGTTCTTCATGAACATTTCTACCGTTCCTAACCAAGCAATATGCATCAAACTTATAAGCAATGGTTTTAAACTTCTCCATCAACAACAAATATCCTATGATGATTTTAAATTTGTCCATCAACAACGTTCTTCGTGTTCTTCGCGTGTTCTTCGTTTGTTCTTCATTTTAATCGATATTTTGGATTACGATTTCACTTTTAATTGGAATTTGATGTTATAAATCATCATTCCTTACTTATTACACCTATTTATTGATATAATCCACTCAGGTCATTCTAATTCATTACGAATCTTATACTTCCTTAAGAAATTTATTTATTAAACTTCAAATTCTTATTTTCATTATTTCTCATGATTTCAACCATATGAAATCATTCCTAACATCATCTACTTCTTATCTTCATTAACTTATGTTTTAAACATATAAAACTTTAAAGAAAATCTAACATAGAAGTTAGGTTTTAATACCTTTCCTCTTTATTTTTCTTCCGCTAGATAAAACCGGCAATTTGCTAGCTTTTCCATTTCACGAAAATTTTCGATCCGAACATTCATGCTCATTCTCTTCCATCTCCCTCTCCATCCAAATTCTCTCTCTCTCTCTCTCTCTAGTGTAGGATTTTTCAAAATCTCATTTAAATGAAATTTAGTTTCCTATTTATAGATTTTCCAAAACTAGGGGAAAAAAGTCATTTCACCCCTAACCTCCTTACTATTCACACCTCCATACTATTCATTACTTAAGTGTTAAGTTAACTTAGCCCTTAAGTCTACTTAGCCTTTAAGTTACGTGGTTCCTGATAAGTCGGTTTTATACTTACTTATCCGGCATCTATTACTTGAATTATTTTCTTAATCTCATGTTTCTTAGTGACTTTTCATGCATTTTGTTTCCATTTTGTAGATTATATGCTTGGAAGCGGCAATGAGCGACTATTGGTATAAAATTTGCAAGGAAAAGCAATTCCGGTTAAAGTTCGGGTTTTCATGTTTATTTTATGTGCATTTCTTGTTTGTGGTGTGAAACTTGGATTATGTTAAGAAACTCTTTATTGGCATCCTGGAACGTCTTACATCATTTTAATTGGAAGCTCGGATGTGAGAGTATGGTTGTTAGCAATAAAGACAAAGTTTTGAGTTGATTCGGTTGTCGTTACACAGTAGCAGCTTCTTCCGATGCAATTTCGACAGTCATCTGTTTGTTATTTCTAAAAGCTCAAAGAATGAAAGTTGTAGATCTCGTCGATAGATTCGATTTGATAGGTCGCGAGCTTCGTAATTCCTCCCGGTTTGAAAGTTATGGCAGTTTTAGCAGAGGAAGCAATAGCAGCAAAATTAATAGACAGTTGGTGCCCAGCCGGGGCTGGGCCCTTTTATGCTTTACCACCCAGCCGGGGCTGGGTGTCTGGGTAGCAATATCAGAAGGGTATCCAGCCGGGACTGGCTTGTGCAAAGGAAAATGTCCAGCTGGGGCTGGGTACTCGAAAATCAAGACTCCTAGTTGGTTTCTAGTGCTACAAGTGTGGAGTTTTAGAGATGGTAATGACTTGGGACTTGTATATGCATGGAATTATAGTCAAAATACATGTGGTAGTATATATATGGACATAAAACTCTGAGATTAGAAGACACACAAGGAAAAATTACGAAGAAAAATCTCAGTTTTTCTAGCGAGCATAGGAGGAGTATTTCAAGGCGAATTTTCAAGACGATTACGATTCTAGGCTACGTGAGGGGTGTTTTTCAATATTCTTCATCTTAGTTTATTATTTGTAATTGAAAAGATGATTTCCATGATTTATTCAGTGTTTATTTCGTTTATTATGAACTAAATTACTTTTTAGGCTTATGATTGATCTTTAAGTGAATCTATGGTTTTGTAAACTTTGATTTCCAATTTAATAAGCTATTTCCAGTTTATCTATATTAACTTGTGCTTGAATCTATGAATTTCCTGATCAACAATTCTTTGTGGAGTTAGATGGAATCGAGAGAGGATATTCAAATCTAGACCTAGTTGATATAGCATGTGTTCAGAATTTTGTTAATAGCTTAAATTTGATGAGTGTTAAGGTAGAGATATGTTTGACATCGCATGTAATCGGATAAAGAACTTAGTCTTCAACCTTCTTCAATTGTAATTCACATAGAGATATAGTGAGTTAGTTGTTTAAGGTGTTTAACGGAAATCTATCTTAATTGTGGATTGACGTTAATATGGTATTAGTGCATCGAAAGGTGGTTAATACTATGTTCGTGTTCTTGATTAATAAACTGGAATAGTGAGTTGAATTGGAATAAAAGTGTTAAAATCAGAGTGAAGCTTAGGGTGAAATCATAAGTCTAATTCTCCATTAATTGTTTGAAATTCCAGATTTTGATATTTGTGATTGGTTTGTGATAGTTTAATTATTTTTTAATTTAGAATAGTTATTTTTAATCATTGAATTTGATTTGTTTAATAAAAATAGGGTTAATAGAAGATTGGTAATTGTAAGTTGAGATTTTTGCTAATAAGTCTCTGTGGAAACGATACTCTACTCATCACTTTATTACTTGTTGACCACATATACTTGCGTGTTGTGCGTAATTAGATTTTACCCGACAAGTTTTTGGCGCCGTTGCCGGGGACTATTTAGTATAATTCTTAATAGTTTTACAATATCAGTTTAATTAATCCAGTTTTACTTAGACATTTTTTATTTTTTTTTGTATTGTTTCTTCTGTTCAGGTGTGAAAGCAGTTTATGCAAACTCGGTCTAAAAATCTAGATTTGCTACCTTTTAACGACGACATTGAGAAAAGGTTTCAGAGGTTGAGCAAGTGGATCAAGGAAACGAGGCAAGAATTCGAAACATCTGAAAAGGAAGAGGTAACAGTAATGGCAGCCGAAGATCAAAAAGCATTAAGGGATTTCGCAACACCCAAGGTGACTGAACTGCAGTCAAGCATCACTAGGCCAGCAATAGCAGCAAATACATTCGAAATTAAGCCTGGGATGATACAAATGATTCAGAATTCAGTTCAGTTTGGGGGTTTTGCAAATGACGATCCGAACGAGCATCTGGTCAGCTTTCTGGAAATGTGCGACACTTTTAGGTTCAATGGGGTTTCAGATGATGCGGTGAGACTTCGATTGTTCCCATTCTCTTTACGAGACAAGGCGAAGAATTGGTTGCATTCTCTACCGTCCGGTTCGATAACAACATGGGAGGATTTAGCTCAAAAATTCCTCGAAAAATTCTTTCCACCGGCGAAAACTGCGAAGATGAGGAACGAGATTACGATGTTTGAACAACAACATGTGGAATCATTATATGAGGCTTGGGAGAGATACAAAGAACTTTTCAGAAAATGCCCGCATCATGGATTACCCCAGTGGCTACAAATGAACACCTTTTACAATGGACTACATGGGAATCTGAGGATGAGTATTGATGCAGCGTCGGGCGGAGCATTCATGGCTAAGAGTTACGAGGAAGCGTATGAGTTGATTGAAACCATGGCGGCTAATAACTACCAGTGGCCCACAGCAAGAATGACACAGGCAAAGGAAGCTGGGGTATTAGAAGTAGATAGCATGACAGCGATGCAAGCACAGATATCTACACTTTCAAAGATGTTGGAGTCGGTGAAAGCAACACAAACACAACAAACACAGCAAGTATAGCAAATGGCAATAATATGCGAGTTGTGCGCTGGAGAGCACCCAACGGAGCAATGTGCGATTAATCCAGCAGTTGTGCAGTTCATCGGCAATTACAACAGAATTCCGCAAAATACATATCAGAATACATACAATCAAGGAAATAGAAATCATCCGAATTTCTCATGCAGCAACAACCAGCAAAATCAAGCTTCACGACAATCATATCCACCAGGGTTTCAGAACCAGCAACAACCAACCCAATACCAAGAAAGGAAATCAGATCTATAGGATTTGGTGTCAAAATACATTACTAGCAATGAAGCGGCCATGAAAAATCAAGCAACGGCAATCAAGAATTTGGAGAATCAGATAGGACAAATTGCATTGGCATTGAATAATAGACCACAAGGGACATTACCAAGTGACACCGAGAGAAATCTGAAGGGTAATCATCAACAGTGTCAAGCAGTCACATTGCGGAGTGGGAAACAGCTTGAGGGCAGTAACGCAGAAAATTCAGTGACTCCGAATGAAAAAGTTGATAATAGCAGAAAAATCAAAGTAAGCAAGGGTGAGGATAAACAGAGTGAGGAAACAAGTATGAACAATAAGCCAATTGTTTATCCACCACCACCATTTCAACAAAGGGTCCAAAAACAGAAATTAGACAAGCAATTTTCAAAATTTTTGGAAATTTTCAAGAAACTTCAAATCAATATACCATTTGCAGAGGCCCTAGAGCAAATGTCGAGCTACGCAAAATTTATGAAAGGGATTTTGTCAAGGAAAAAGAAATGGGAAGATTTCGAGACAGTTGCACTAACCGAGGAGTGTAGTGCAGTATTACAACAGAAATTACCACCAAAACTCAAGGATCCGGGGAGCTTTACTATCCCATGCACGATTGGGAATATGCATTTCAACAAGTGTTTATGTGATTTGGGGGCGAGTGTAAACCTTATGCCATTGTCAGTATACTTAGAATTGGGTTTGCCTGCACCCAAGCCTACAAACATTTCTTTGCAATTGGCGGATAGGTCAGTTACATATCCGAGAGGTATAGTAGAGGACATTCTAGTGAAAGTGGATATGTTTACATTCCTTGCGGACTTCATCATTCTGGATTTTGAGGAGGACAAGAACATCCCAATTATCCTAGGGAGACCATTTTTGGCTACGGGCAGGACACTTATAGACGTACAAAAGGGAGAACTCACTATGAGGGTCCAAGATCAAGAAGTAAAATTCAATGTGTTTAAGGCCATGAAATTTCCCACGGATGAGGAAGAATGTTTTCGAATGGATTTAATTGAGCAAATCATCGATGAAGATATGAGCAAGAGTTTGGTTCACGATCCGTTAAAAATAATGTTATTGGGGGATGAAGAGGTCGATGATCCAGAATTGGTGGAGTACTTGCAAATACTAGACTCATTGCCACGAGTTTCCAGATTTAGAACACCGTTTGAACCATTGAACGTGGAGGAAGTAGCCGCAGAAAAACTGAAACCATCATTGGAGGAACCACTAATTCTTGAGTTGAAACCACTCCCTAAACATCTCAGGTATGCGTATTTAGGTCAGTTAAATTCTTTACCTGTTATTATTTCTGCTGCACTAAACGAATTGCAGGAAGAAAAGCTGCTGCGAGTGCTTCGGGAACATAAATCGGCAATAGGATGGACAATAGCGGACATCAAAGGAATCAGTCCAACCTTTTGCATGCACAAAATTTTGATGGAGGATGATGCTAAACCGGTCGTGGAACAACAGAGACGGCTCAATCCGATCATGAAAGAAGTAGTCAAGAAGGAAATTATGAAGTGGTTAGACGCAGGTATCATCTACCCAATTTCAGATAGCAAGTGGGCTAGTCCAGTGCAATGTTTGCCGAAAAAGGGAGGAATGACTGTTGTTCAGAACGAAAATAATGAGCTGATTCCAACAAGAACAGTGACCGGGTGGAGGGTTTGCATGGATTACAGAAAATTGAACAATGCAACCCGAAAAGATCACTTCCCTCTACCTTTTATCGATCAAATGTTAGACAGACTGGCGGGACATGCGTACTATTGCTTATTGGATGGATACTCGGGCTACAATCAAATCAACATCGCTCCTGAGGATCAAGAGAAGACTACATTTATGTGCCCATATGGTACGTTCGCATTCAGGAGGATGTCATTCGGATTGTGTAATGCACCTGCGACTTTTCAACGGTGCATGATGGCCATCTTCTCAGATATGGTGCAAAAGAATGTGGAAGTCTTCATGGACGATTTCTCTGTCTATAGAGATAATTTTGATGTGTGTTTGGAAAATTTGGTAATGGTTTTACAAAGATGCACCGATACAAATTTGGTCCTTAATTGGGAAAAATGCCACTTTATGGTGGAAGAAGGTATAATCTTGGGACACAAAGTTTCGGCACAAGGATTGGAGGTCGATAAAGCAAAGCTGGAAACAATTGAGAAGTTGCCTCCGCCAAGTTCAGTCAAAGGAATTAGAAGCTTTCTAGGACATGCTGGGTTTTATAGGAGATTCATAAAGGATTTTTCTAAAATGGCAAAACCTTTGTGCAGTCTTCTAGAGAAGGATTCGGTATTCAACTTTGATGAGGAGTGTAAGTTGGCCTTCGAGTTGTTGAAGAAAAAGCTGACTACAGCTCCCGTGATCGTCGCTCCGGATTGGAATATGTTGTTTGTACTAATGTGTGATGCAAGTGATTATGCAGTTGGGGCTGTTTTGGGTCAACGCCGAGACAAGATATTTCATGCTATTTACTATGCAAGTAAAACACTCACAGAGACTCAATTGAACTACACAACTACAGAAAAAGAATTACTTGCAGTAGTGTATGCATTTGATAAATTCCGGGCCTATTTGATCGGAACAAAGGTTATAGTCTACACAGATCATGCGGCTATTTGGTATTTGATAGCGAAAAAGGATGCTAAGCCACGCCTTATCCGATGGATTCTCCTACTTCAAGAGTTTGATCTGGAAATAAAAGATAGAAAAGGGACGGAGAATCAGGTAGCCGATCACTTATCTAGGCTGGAAAATCAAGGGAAATTGAAAGAGGATAAATGTGAAATCAATGAATCATTCCCGGATGAACAACTGTTTGGACTAAATGCAGAATTTCCTTGGTATGCGGATTATGCGAATTATCTTGTGAGCAACGTACTTCCACCTGATCTCACGAGACAACAAAAAAAAAAGTTTCTTCATGACGTGAAATGGTACATGTGGGATGATCCTTACTTTGTTCAAACACTGCGCCGACAAAATGATTAGAAGGTGTGTGCCTTACAGTGAAGTGAAGAACATCCTGCATGAGTGTCACTCATCTGCATATGGCGGACATTATGGAAGTGAGAGGACAGCTGCAAAGGTGTTGCAATCTGGGTTTTATTGGCCTACACTATTCAAGGACGCCCACCATTTTGTTAAAACATGTGATAGATGTCAAAGAGTGGGCAATATTTCAAAACGGAATGAGATACCTCTACAAACGATTCTTGAAGTTGAAATTTTTGATGTACGGGGTATTGATTTCATGGGGCCATTCCCATTGTCTCTGAACAATAAGTACATTCTACTTGCAGTGGACTACGTATCAAAATGGGTTGAAGCTGCAGCTTTACCGACAAACGATGCCAAGGTGGTCCTCAAATTCCTACAAAAGAACATTTTCACAAGGTTTGGCACGCCTAGGGCAATTATCAGTGACGAAGGTAGTCACTTTTGCAATAAGTCGTTCACAGCTCTCTTGGCAAAGTATGGGGTCAACCATAAGGTAGCTACAGCTTATCATCCCAAAACTAGTGGACAAGCTGAGGTCTCGAATAGGGAAGTCAAGAGAATCTTGGAAAAAGTGGTGAATCCGAATCGGAAGGATTGGTCGCTCAGGTTGGACGACGCATTATGGGCATACCGGACTGCGTATAAAACACCGATCGGGATGTCACCATATCAACTACTGTACGAAAAGGCTTGTCACTTACCGGTTGAATTACAACATAAAGCTTATTGGGCGATTCAGAAACTCAATTTCGATCAAACAGCCGTAGGTGAAAAGAGACTACTCCAGCTAAATGAACTTGACGAATTTCGTCTTCAAGCCTACGAGAACTCTAAGTTATACAAGGAAAAGGTGAAAAGATGGCACGACCAGAAAATTATGCAAAGAACGTTCGAGCCAGGGCAATCAGTCCTTTTGTTCAACTCACGGTTGAGATTGTTCCCAGGCAAGCTTAAGTCAAGATGGTCAGGACCATTTACAATAAAAAGGGTGTTCTCACATGGCGCCGTTGAAATCTACAGTCGGAATCCTTTAGAAACTTTCAAGGTCAACGGTCACAGATTAAAGCACTATTGGGGTGGCGAGTCTAACACGAACGTCATAGCTATCACACTTGCAGACGCACCATAAATAGGGAGTAGTCAGGCTGAACGACTTAAAATCAAGCGCTCAATGGGAGGCAACCCAATTTTATTTTTATTTTCTTCAGTTTAATTTTCTTAAGTAATTTTATCCATGCTAGTGAAATGGTAGTTTAAAAAAAAATTGGTCTAGAATATAGTTATGTAGGATTTAAAGTATACTCAATTTTTAAATAATCTTAGCCCCTATGCTTGAAATTGCTCCATTTCTACTGATAGGTAACCTGTGACTCATAATATAGAAGCCGCTGAAAAAGGCTAGTGTGGAGCATAGCGTAGCGGAGCGAAGTGACGCACTAGCCCATCAAGGTTGCCCCGAAGGTCGCGGGGGGGTGCGGGGGGCTTTGCCCCCTGCGGTACGGTACATGTTATTTATGTGTGCGTGTGTGTTATCCTATATTCTAATGATGGGTATGCTTTCATGTGTTTAGGTATGCAAAGAAGAAGCCATGTGATGCACATATAGTGAGTCAGCAGAAACAATGCACCAGCAACAAAAAGCCTTGACAGACCACCCAGCCGGGGCTGGCACTCCTTCTGCATTTGCAGCAGACCCCCAAGCCGGGGCTGGCCCCTTACAGCACTAAAAACCCAGTCGGGGCTGGATGTCCAATTAGTACACGGCAGTTGGAGCAGTTCAGTTCGGTAGTTGCTGTCCAATTCCCTTGCAACTTCAACCTCTTACCATCCACATCAGCTATGTCCAATTAGTACACGGCAGTTGCTGTCCAAATTCCATCATATGTCATCTTCATACCGGCCCACACCTTCACAACCTACACCCACGATCAATAATCCCACTCCTCACAACAATCAAACACAATCCCACTCATCCCACTTAGTCACCCACTACCCACTCACATAAATTCCTCTTCTTAAAACCACCCATTCACCACACAATCTAACAACCTAAATTCACACCAATTGGAAGTTCAAGGATAGGATTTGTACAATTCTCTACAAACAAATTTGACATATATTGAAAGTAAGAAGTTGGTTTGCTAATTCCTCATCTTTTATCACCACAATTCAAGCCAAATAACCAAGTTTGTGGGAATTTCAAGTCTCGCACACCAAGTGTTCGACAAATTGCTTAAGTAAAGTTTGGGGGAAAAACTCTTCAATTCCAAATCAATGGCACCAAAACCGACATCAAAAAGGCAACGAGGAGAGAGTTCGGGGACCACAAAATCAACAAGAACCTTTGATAGGTAAAAATTCATAAGTGTCGCCGCCGCCGACCGTTACAACTATATGGTAACAAAAGCACTCACACCTGAGCGGGGGTTGGCACCTGAGCCTGAGGATGGCAAAATGATGCAACAAATATACCAAAAAAGTTGGAATAAATTAACAGCAGAACCCGAACCCGCAGTTGTAAGTGTGGTTAAAGAATTCTACACTAACGCCGAGGATAAAGCCCCATACAACGCTTTTGTACGGGGTAGGTTAGTGCCTTTCAGTGCCGATGCCATCAACATGTACTATCAGTTACGAGTACCGAGACACTGCCAGTACCAAGACTTACGTGATAATGATCTATATTATGAGGCTATTATGCAGGAGATGACAAAGTCGGGTACCTCATGGAAAAAATCAAATAATAGTGCCACTGGCTTTCGCAATAAGGATCTCAGTCGGTAAGGGAAAATATGGTACGCCTTCCTGTGCGCTAAATTACTTCCATCTACACACACATCAGACGTGTCTAAGGATAAGGCAGTGTTATTATATGCTATGGTACAAGATTTCACCATGGACATAGGGGCTGTAATTAACTTTTCAATCTGACGATGCCTTCGAGGACCATTCTCTGGCGGATTGCCACACCCATCACTTATCTGTGGATTGTGTATACAAGCGGGAGTGCGTTGGTCAGATGATGAGATAACACAGATGCCGCTGAATACACTTGACTCAAAAATGATTGCAAGATATGTTGTGTGGCCCGAAGGAGAATCGCACCCGAGAGGAGTAGGATTTGAATTTCCTTCAGCCTCGGAGGACGAGGCTGATGCCGAGGACACCTCGGATGACGATGAGTTTCAGGGGAATGAGGAGTTGGGAGAGACATCACAACAACCCGGAGTAATATCTAGCCCTCAATTCCTCAACCTTTAACGACAAGTGGATGAGCACACCAAGGAGGCACGAAGAGAAATGCGGAGACTAGCAGCAAGGCAGGACCACATATTTGAGGCCATGAATGTATCTTTCGCCTCATTGAACACTACGCTCCAGAGCTTCAATCCTACTGCCCAATTTCCTTACCAGCAACCAGCCCCAATGCTAAGGTTCCCACCCAGCGATTCCGATGAAGAACAACAACCATCACCAACCCAGACTTAGGTGATTACAAGGAAGTCCTCTATTATTTATTGCTTTATCTATACAATGAGGACATTGTAATTTTCAAGTTTGGGGGATTTAGTCGCATGTTACATGTTGCATATTTTATTTCATTAGTTAGGTTTGCACATGTTAGTTCATGGTTTATGTTTAGGATTGTTAAGTCTTGCATTCAAGTAATCATGTAGTTGCATAGTAGCTTAGGAATGTAAATAGTTTTATTCGTCGTTGCAATCATTTTTTTTGTTTACCATATATTTCAAAAAAAAATACAAAAATAATAGTTAGTTAATACGTTCATCTTGCATGAGTCCAGCTGTTTGATAGTTCAGTTTATTTTGGCCAATGATGAGATTGGAATTGAGTAGACAAGTATAATGCTGATTATTAGAGCTTTTGATGTGATTTCTTGTTATGAATTGGATCTTGTGTTTGTTTGAAATTGGTATAAAAAGGGTAGCACGTTAATAACAACTATGTTGACTGATTAGTTCAAATTGATACATAAGGAGTTTCAAGAGGATAATGCAAGTGTAAATGAGAAAATGACAAGGATATGCAGTAAAGACGAAGAATTAAGCAAGAACTAAGTTTGGGGGGATAAATGTGGGGTACATAAGCTTTATAATAATAATAATAATAATAATAATAATAATAAATGAATAAATATCGTGACTAGTCTTGTTTCGGGGCCTTTGTTACTTGAGCAAGTACGCCCGTAGGGGTGTCATAACACCTAGCGCCCTAAGGTCTTTTATGGTCTGGGAGTCGTTGGTTGAAAGCTCGCTAAGGGGTAGCACTGTTAGCCTAATGGAATGAGGCATTGCACAGTCATGGTTAAAAAAAATAACGGGAAAAGAGCAAAAAGCCCCCGTGATGAGCAATGAAAACAAATAAATAAATATAAAGTATAAGTACCCTATGTGAACCCTTGAAAGTGGTAATTGTTTAGTTTTAGTTGGAACTCGTCTACTTTTGAATTTTTTGAGTTTGCCCTGTATATTTCTTTCTAAGAGATTGATTATGTATTGAATTTGAATTTGTATCAATTAGCATGGATGTTGATCACACACACTTTATACCAGTGATAACGGTTTAAGATTTGAGGATTGATAAGGAATTATTGAATGGTTTTTATATGAAGTGTTGTAGTGTTTGCTTGATTTCTCTGAGGCCGGAAAAATAATTTTGATTCTATGTTACTACTGGATTTGTAGGCATGTATATTAGTTGCATTCCATTCCATTGCGTTATGTTGCATCTTTATTTTGTTTTTGCTTGAGGACAAGCAAATGTTTAAGTTTGGGGGTATTTGATAAGTCGGTTTTATACTTACTTATTCGGCATCTATTACTTGAATTATTTGCTTAATCTCATATTTCTTAGTGACTTTTCATGCATTTTGTTTCCATTTTGTAGATTATATGCTTGGAAGCGGCAATGAGCGACTATTTGTATAAAATTTGCAAGGAAAAGCAATTCCGGTTAAAGTTCGGGTTTTCATGTTTATTTTATGTGTATTTCTTGTTTATGGTGTGAAACTTGGATTATGTTAAGAAACTCTTTATTGGCATCCCGGAACGTCTTACATCTTTTTAATTGGAAGCTCAGATGCGAGAGTATGGTTGTTAGCAACAAAGACAAAGTTTTGAGTGGATTCGGTTGTCGTTACACAGTAGCAGCTGCTTCTGATGCAATTTCGATAGTCATCTGTTTGTTATTTCTAAAAGCTCAAAGAATGAAAGTTGTAGATCTCGTCGATAGATTCGATTTGATAGGTCGCGAGCTTCGTAATTCCTCCCGGTTTGAAAGTTATGGCAGTTTTAGCAGAGGAAGCAATAGCAGCAAAATTAATAGACAGTTGGTGCCCAGCCGGGGCTGGGCCCTTTTATGCTTTACCACCCAGCCGGGGCTGGGTGTCTGGGTAGCAATATCAGAAGGGTATCCAGTCGGGGCTCGCTTGTGCAAAGGAAAATGTTCAGCTGGGGCTGGGTACTCGGAAATCAAGACTCCTAGTTGGTTTCTAGTGCGACAAGTGTGGAGTTTTAGAGATGGTAATGACTTGGGACTTGTATATGCATGGAATTATAGTCAAAATACATGTGGTAGTATATATATGGACATAAAACTCTGAGATTAGAAGATACACAAGAAAAAATTACGAAGAAAAATTTAAGTTTTTCTAGTGAGCATAGGAGAAGTATTTCAAGGCGAATTTTCGAGACGATTGCGATTCTAGGCTACGTGAGGGGTGTTTTTCAATATTCTTCATCTTAGTTTATTATTTGTAATTGAAAAGATGATTTCCATGATTTATTCAGTGTTTATTTCGTTTATTATGAACTAAATCACTTTTTAGGCATATGATGGATCTTTAAGTGAATCTATGGTTTTGTAAACTTTGATTTCCAATTTAATAAGCTATTTCCAGTTTATCTATATTAACTTGTGCTTGAATCTATGAATTGCCTGATCAACAATTCTTTGTGGAGTTGGATGGAATCGAGAGAGGATATTCAAATCTAGACCTAGTTGATATAGCATGTGTTCAGGATTTTGTTAATAGCTTAAATTTGATGAGTGTTAAGGTAGAGATATGCTTGACATCGCATGTAATCGGATAGAGAACTTAGTCTTCAACCTTCTTCAATTTTAATTCACATAGAGATATAGTGAGTTAGTTGTTTAAGGTGTTTAGCGGATTTCTATCTTAATTGTGGATTGACGTTAATATGGTATTAGTGCATCGAGAGGTGGTTAATACTATATTCGTATTCTTGATTAATAAACTGGAATAGTGAGTTGAATTGGAATAAAAGTGTTAAAATCAGAGTGAAGCTTAGGGTGAAATCATAAGTCTAATTCTCCATTAATTGTTTGAAATTCCAGATTTTGATATTTGTGATTGGTTTGTGATAGTTTAATTATTTTTTAATTTAGAATAGTTATTTTTAATCATTGAATTTGATTTGTTTAATAAAATTAGGGTTAATAGAAGATTGGTAATTGTAAGTTGAGATTTTTGCTAATAAGTCTCTGTGGGAACGATACTCTACTTATCACTTTATTACTTGTTGACCACGTATACTTGCGTGTTGTGCGTAATTAGATTTTACCCGACAGTTCCGTTTTTTTGGTTTCGTCCGACAGTTTTAAAAACTACGATTCTCGGAATCCAAATATTTTTCGATATTTCGTCTTTCCTTTACCGATTAACTTTTAAGTATTCTTCGGATTTCCAAAAAACTGAAAAACACTTTTTGGCGTTAAGCGTTTTTCTTCACGTTTTACCCTAACATAGCTAAATGAATGAAAAATACATAACAGTACTTTTCGTCATTTTTATTTCTTCCGATTTTTGCACGTTTTTCGAAGAAAATTTTTTGTCGACTTACTTAACTTTTCATGATATATTATCATCAAATCTTTCGACAGAATGTCATTTCGACATACCGAACTCTCGAAAAGGCTTAGGTTATTCAAACCCTAACCCTTAGGGTTTTGTCGGGTGAATAGTGCTTATTTCGTCTTTTTCCCCGAAAATATTTTGTTTCCACAAAATTTTCATTTTTGTCTTGAACATTATTACTCGTTCAGTCTAACTCGTAGCCAGAATCCTCCCGACTTATAATCATCCTAGGTTTTAGAAAAATTAATAAACACATAACACATAATATTATTAATAAAAATTCATTTTTATTAATAACTAATTCTTTAAACTTAAATTCTGGAAAATCCAAATTTTCGGGTTGTACACTAACTTTTTAAAACTTTTAGTTTTCTTTTGAACTCATTTGTTCAACTAGGATTTACATGTTCAATAGCCTATTGACCAAGTTGAACACTTCATCATGTATCTAAAACAGACTTTTGAGATAAAACTCAAATCAAGCATACAATTTCCTTTTTCAAAACTCTCTAATCGAAACTAAAAAGGTTTATTGAACAAGGGACTCACTACGTTAACCATTAAGTCATATAACGATACTAAACCACCCTTATTACGCATGCTTATGTGTATTTATATGACTAACATGGTTTATCACTTGAAAACTTACTTTAGGACATGCATAGTTCATATTACATCTATCTAGTTATGTGCACGTATCATTCATGTTCAAAGGCATAAACAACTCTATCATGCTTGCTTATAAGGTCATAATGCAAGTAACATAACGCTCATCAAAGTTAGTTTCTAAAACTTTTAAATTTCTCTTTAAAACACGTATTAAACCGAGCTTGACAACCTTTTATGTGCAATTACATCTTGGAATTACATTCCTTATCCATCTGCACACATAACTAGGCCACATGCACATATTTCCAAGGTCAGAACTTAAAAGACACAAAGTTCGTTAAGTTTCATTTTCAAAACTTCAAGTTTTTCTTTTAAAACACTTTAAACCGAGCTATATCAATCTAGTATATGCAAGGTAACTTTAAAACTACATTTCATGGACATTTATATCCGTACATATGGTCCAAGGTCAGAACTCAAATGACACCAAATTCATCAACTTCTGTTTCTCAAAAACTTTAACTTTTCTTTTAGAAATCATTGTTAATTCATTCCATTATGAGTAAACTAATCTTAGCCATATGACATGTCTATAATCATGCATTTTCATGTTATATCACTTAGAATAATATATTTCATGGTCGGGAGCACTATACTTGAGTATGTGCTCGTTTGACGCCCTCCGATCGCCTCCGAATACGTAATAGTCACAAAGATGACTATTTTTACCCTTCCTAATGACCTCAAATTGAAAACCTTAAAGTACAAAAGTTGTATATCTATTCTTCCTCGTTCCAGATCATCTTGAATCACCTCAATCGGAGTCCGGTTGAAAAAGTTATGGTCGTTTGACCAAAATAGGTCAAAATAGTCACACATTGGGCGCGGGCGCGCCCAATTCCTTTATAGTCCCAGTATGCCCGTGCCATTTGGAAGTTCCAGCAGCGTCCCAGCGCTCTTGGACAGTGCAACCGCGCATGGCCTTGCCCAGATTACAGTTTTCTATATGTTTTTACTTCAAATCTCCATAACATCTTCATCCTAAGTCAGAATGAGTTGGTTTTCAATTCATTGGACTCGTTAAACTATTATCTATCCATCTACAGAGTAATTATAAAACTTCAAACACATTAACTAACCCAAATATTAATCCAAAACTCATATTCATATTAAATTTTTATGTTTTTGAAAAGTTTAGCGAATTCATTCACCACGAATTCGTTTTTCAACCAAATGGGTTCATTTAACTTTTGTTGTTTTCGTATTAAACTATATTAACAATATCTAACAACAATTCATGGATTAAAACAAGCTTTAGCCATCAATTTTTGGACTCAAAAGATACTTTTTTCTTAACATTACTAAGGAATTGAAGAACATGTATTATAATCACCCAATCGTCATGCTCAACACATTACATTGATACATAATACACATGTAAACTATGTTAACCCCATAGCACTAAAGTTTCAACCCACTTAACAGAGAATTTTGGAGAATTATTAGAATTTATCAAACATTGGAATTTAGAACATCTATGATAGTAAGGTTACCTCTTGAAGTTGCTAATTCTAGCTCTTCAATCCTCCCATTGCTCTCAATACTACTTAACTTCCAAGTTCTTAGAACACTTGTATGCTCTCAATATCACACTTAGCAATTCTCAACAATGGAAAATAGAAGGAGATGTGTTGCATTTATAGAGAAACAAAAACACAGATATTGTCATCTCCCACTAAATTAAACACGTGGATTGAAGGATTGTATGAAGGTTAACAATGAGTTGTTGGATGGTAGTTGATTCACATCATTATGCCCACTCCCCTTTTCATCATTTGGAAGCTATGGATTTTGGAGAAGAAGAAGCAAGCTAGCTAGCTAGGCTTTTTGTATTTCACGTGATGAAGCAATGACTCTCAATTTGGGACATTATACCCATAAAACTCAGCATTTCATATTATTATTAGCATACTTAGGTTTATATGATATTTTCCCCCAAATGTGCATACATATACACCCACTCACATAGAATTATATAATCCATGTAGATTGGTTTATTCCAATTAATATTTTAATTGGGCTAATTATAAAATAGTTGGATATTCTCAATCCATCATTTTCCATAAAAGTTATCATCTCAAATACACTCAACTATTATAATGATAATTAATATCAATTATTTATTAACTCACCATTTATTTTCTTTTAATAATTTCAGTTAAACCTTCAGTCCAGTTTAACTTTAAAACCCAGGCCACACAAGGCTCATTATCTCTACAAGAAAAGATTAGGGGTCTAGGCCACATTTGGCTTTTCCCCAATTCTACATTATTTTACTGTTTATTTAATATAAAGTTTATGTCACACTTTATCCTAATGCTAAATTATTTAGCTTACTTAAATAATTACATACTTATAATATGTACAACCTTTACACTTAGAATAATTAATATTTACTCTATTAATTATTTAAATTATACACTGTACGTATAATTATTCGATTGTCCCAAGACAACATCCTCAATCTTTACATTCACAGCTTTCAAATATTAAACCCTTTCATATATTACCATATTATGTAATATATAAAAATACTAAAATTAATTAACATGATCATTTCATTTTCTTTATCTAAAGCACATATATTAATTCACCATTTTACTTAAGTGAATTACTCCTTTCATTTAATTTACTATCACGCCACTGCCATACAATTATATTATTCCATAATATAATTTTCAACTTAATTTAAGTTAACTAATATTTATTCTTGTTTAGTTAATTTTCATAACTAACCCACATTCAATTCATGCTTTGCTATCTAAATCCATTCATGGATAGTAGGAACATCACTTATGATCCTTTATATAACATATTAGCCACTAATATACAACTCTTAAAGTTCATATTACACAAAATCATCCTGAACCATCTGCAGACCGGCGCGGCCATGCTGGTCTTAGGCTTGTGAGTGGCGCGGTCGCGCCACCTTAAGTTCAAATACAGACATGTTCTGCTTCAACAGAAACATAAACTTAACTCGCAAATCCTTTAACATGCTCCATACATGCTATCCCATTATAATAACCAATATGAATCTCCAATGACTACATTCTTTAATAATTTAGAAATTAAACTTCAAGTTCAACTCTTCTTTCTTTAATCTATACATTTAACTATATCCCAATATTAGTCAATAAATCTCTAAAAATATTTATCTAAAGATATATCGATTTTCTTCTCTCGTCAACAACGTACATATGTATAAGTCCAAACCTAGTTCACATGGAGTCTTTAATGGTATTCAATATAGTACACTGAGTGGTTTCCCACAAACAACCAACAAATTAGTTTTCTTCTCGTCTACACTGTTTTCAGAGTGAGTTAGATCGGTTACTAATTCGTATATACCTCCGCTATCTGAAAGAATTATTTAGCCCAACTTCTATACATCCACCATTAAAGGGTATGATTGCACTACCTTAGACTTGATACTTACTCGTACACATACTCAAGAAATTGGTGATAATGACACCAACTTACTATAATAAAATAATTTCACATAAATTATTTAATCATCAATAGATAAATTTTATCCATCTTCTTACTAATTCCTCTCTACAATATATAATAAATATATAATAATGGTATATATTTATTAAACACAACATCACTTATCACAGAGCTCACAATACCACATACGTCGTATCACACTTATATTTTTTTGTTTGAACCCATCTCATGCTTTAAGAATTTTATTCACTAAATTCTTATTTCAATATTTTCTGAAAATTCGGGTTCTTACAGAAATTAAATGAATTTTGTAGTTTATTTTAAATATTTATTGAATTAAATAAATATTTTAAATAAATTATTTATTAAGAAAAATAAATAATTTATGAAAGTGTGGTATAATAATTTAGTTTCATGTGTATGATAATTAAATTAAAGCAAAGATAAATTTTATTCTTTGAAGATTTAATTTAATGAATTAATTAAATTAAATAAATTGGTTAATATTAAAGGAAATAAATAAATTAAATAAAGTAATGTTTAAATCTATTTTATTAATTAAATTAGATATATGTAATTATTTATTAATTCTAAGTATAATTACAATGAGATTATAATTATTATTAATTACTATTATTATGTGTTATTTAAATTAACTAAAGGTGTGACACATGAAACTATATAATATAATATTATTAAAATAATCTAGTTTGGGGGAGTTGGTGTGCGGCCAAACAAGGCCTTGTGGCCTTTGGTCTAATTTAACTGATGAAAACGTATTATTTTATAACTGAAGTACGTGGGTAACTTTAGTTTATTTTTACGCGTTCTTTTCTTCCTAAGGCTATAGTCAGAGAGTTTGGAAGAGAGGAACATAGTGAAACACAGAGAGTTTGGAGAGAGAACAAGAGAGGAATCACTGTGATTGAAGGGGAATTTCTAAACCTAATCATCATCTCTTTGCTATCAAACAATCAAAGGAACAAGGTATAACCTACTCTAATGTTAACCCTTATTTTTGAAATTTCCATTGATAATTGTGTTGAATTGATACATATATATGTATGAGGGGTTTATACTCTGTTAATTATCACATGTGAGTGTTGTTTGATGATAAAAATTCATGTAATTTGGTGTGTAGGAAGAAAAGTATATAATAGTGTTTTTACATGAAAATTGGCTTTAGAAAGTATAAAATTCCGTGGTCAATATTTGTTATAATCTGTAAATTGATGTTGGATTATGTTAGTATGTTAAGAAACAAAAACGACATAGTTTAAATCGTGTTAATTGGTTAAGAAACGAAGTTGTGGCGATCGAATTCGCTAAATGTGTTTAAAACATGAAAATAGAGTATGAACATGTGTTTTGGGTCAAATTTTAGGTTGGTTAATGTTTTTATAAATTGTTAAAATTATAGTATGTTTTAGTTCTATGAATTACAAATTCATAGAATCGAAAACGGACTAATTTGGATGTGTATAACTCAAGTTATGAAGATTAGTATGAGAAAAGGGTCAAAAAATAGTGAGAACAGTAGCTTCAGGTCCCGTTTTAGCTAACGGGCACAGCTGCGCTATGCCCTAAGTCATTCAGGGCGCAGCTGCACTGTAGGGTACAGCTGCGCTATGCCCAAGGCTTAATTGGGTGCAGTTGCCCTATGCCCAAGGCTTAATTGGGTGCAGCTGCGCCCAAAGTATGTCAGGTGTGACTATTTTGACCTGCTTTAGTAAAATAGGTATAATGTTTTCATACGAACTCCGATTGAGGTTATTCAAGATGATACGGAATGAGGACGAATAGACCTACAACATTTATTATTTAAATTTGTCAATTTGAGGTTTAGAACAGTGGTCAAAATGGTTATCTTTATGATTATTGTGTTTTCGGAGGCAATCGGAGGGCATCGGGCATGCACGTATGCAAGTGTAGTGCTCTTGAAGATAAAAGATGTTGTTCTAAGTTATAGAACATGAATATTATAAAGTATAATGATGCTTAACATTAATAAATTATATATTTGATAAGTTGTATACGCATACTAAGCACACACAAGAGAGGCAAATTGGGCGTGTAACAAATAAACGTCGAAACACCGTGATAAGTGATAATGAACGTAAAAAGTGTTTTAAATCAAATGAAATGAATATTATAAGATATTGAATAGTGTTAATATAAAATCAATAAGTAGTCCTAGCAAGACTTAAACACTTGAATGAACTTCAAATATGAAATATAATGAGATATATGTCAAAAGTTAACATAATCAAATTGAACATTGTGTATTTATGATATCAAGGGTTATGAGACGTAGAGTAAAGTTTACATTACAACTACTATGCATTTTTATGTGACTAATAATTGATGTATATGATTATATAATTGTGTAGGGCACGTGAAGTGCAGATAAATGTAAGCTATTAAACTGTTATTGGTAAATAACGATCAAGTCAAGTATTTCAGTTCCTATTTGCTATATGAATTTGATTGTTTTAAATCTTTATTGAAAAGAGCATGATGTGTTATATATATGTTGAATGTATTAAATGTTAAAGTCAACTTATGACTACGTTGATTGAGTAAAGCATGCTGATTGAGTAAGGAACTCAATCTTTATACTTGTTATATGGACTGTAACATGTATTTATGTTATGTTAGTCCAATATTTATGAGATATATGTTGAGCATGTTATTATATGTTACGTGATGCATGAAAACTGTTAGATTTTGCTGGGCTGTCGAGCACAACCTTGCAAATAACCATTTTTGCAGGTTAAGGATTGAAGGTAACACTATGTGCTACTTGAATGACGTGGATCAGAAATAAAACACGAAGATTAATATTTTAGCTAAAGTTGTTATTTCTTTATACCATGATTAACATTCATGAGATGTACTAAATGTTTTATGATGTATAGTTTTATGTTGAGTTGTAAAGCTAATGTTAGAGTTATCTGATATGTTAAGGTTATCGGATTGAAATGTAAAATTTTATATAATAACAGTGATAAAGCGGATCATAAAATAAGATTGATTCAAAGACATATAGATGATAAAGGTTTTGATTCAGGGAATTAAAGTAAGAAGACATAAAAGTTTAAATTATTCTGCATTATATAAAGTTTAACATCGAATAATGATGTAAAATCAGATGGTAGATGTGTTATTAACGACCAAAGTTAATATGAATTTTGGGGTCTTTACATAAACAAGATGAGAAAAATTAATAACAAACCCCTCAAAGATTTTATATTAAGTTGTAACGTTCAAAAATATTTGGTATCGAACGTCGCCTTCTAGCATGGCAAAACAATAGAGTATTATATATAATATGAGTTTATTGTGCACACACAAGATAAGTATTAAATATTTAAGATGTTGTTTTATCACAGTTAATGCTTATAAATAAACTAAACGATGTTGTTTTGTTGTGCACACACAAGGACAATGTTTTTCTTTTGAATATATGGAAGTGCTAGGTATGACTTAACTTAGATTATTTTAGTTCGGATGTGCACACACTTGACCATTATGATCTAAGAGGAAAAATACAAGGAGTTTTATAGTTGATGTAATTGACAAGAGTTGTCTACCTATTTATTTATATATAGTTTGTTGTGCACACACAAGGCTATATACATTTAAAATGAGACCCTTATTCTCACTAGCATATCTTTAATTAGATATTGCCGAACTATATAAGTGAGGGTAATATAGTTTTAAGAAAATAGTGGGAGATACCAATTTAAAACAAGACCTAATTTATTTTGGTAATTAATAATAGAATGTATGCTAAAATGTTTTTAATTACAAATTCATTTACATAATTTTCCAATGTCTAAATTACAATAACTACGGAGCATATTAGATGTTATTTAACCAGACCGAATTAAACGGAATAGTTAAGAAATTTGAGAATAGTTTTAGAAAGTGATAAGATGATGCACAATTGGTTCAATGCATCATTCTCGCATACATGAGTAACGAGCTTCAACGTTAGCATGAAACTATGGATGCTCCTACTATATTCCTGTACATCAAGTAGTTAATGGTGATGATAGTACGACTGTTAGATATCAGATATCTAAGGAGCTCTTTCAATCTAGAATGACCAATAACACTACGGTACAAAATAAAGTCCTTAACATGATCAATTTGATTGAATAAATTAGGATAACAGTTTTGTAATGGATGGAGAGTTGAGCCAAGATTTGATCTTGTAGTCACTCTGCAATCCTTCTGACAATAATTGTGAATTTTTTATATGAACAAGCTAGATATCAGCTTCGCTGATTTGCTTAACATGTTGAAAATGTTGAGAGTCACTTTCCAACCAAGAAAGACCAAGTCTTACTAGTAGGGGCCAAATGATCTTCTAAAAAGAAGAATAATTCAAAGAAGGTAAATAGAAAGGAAAAAATAAAGGATAATAAGAACAAAACTGATATGGATAGCAAAGGAGTTTGCTTCCACTACAATAAGCCTGGACACTGGAAAAGAAAATTACGAGAAGTATCTTGTAGAGGCTAACCGGAAGAAGCTTAGTGAAGCTTCGGTTACAAATACAGTTTTGTTCATGATTGAAATAAATTTTTTTTTAAGTCAAGGTTCTACTTAGGTATTGGATACTAGCTTTGGTTCCCATAAATATAGATTTATGAAGAGACCAAACAAAAGTAGAAATCTAAACAAAGATAAGTAATCCTATATGTGGGAAATGAAGCAAAGGTCGCTGCATTAGCCATATGAACTTATAGTTTAGTACAGCCTACGAGCAAGTCTATTAATTCAATAAGTTGTTATTATATTTTATTTCTCGTTAAAACATTATTTCCATTTTGTTGTTGGACAAAAAAACTTTTGGTATTATATTTAAGAACAATTGTTGTTCTATTTATAATAATAATGTTTTATATAGAAATTGGAATATTACTTAATGGATTTTGTATACTTGATTTACATGAAAATAATTTTACAAATTGTTAAAATTAGTATAAGAAAAGGAGATGATTATTCAAAGAGTTGAATATTTGTATTTGATGAAATACAAGTCTGAAACATTTGAAAGGTTCATGAATTCAGAAGTGAAACTAATTGGCAAAGTATTAGAATTCTTCGATTGGATCAAGGAATAAATACTTGTGCAATAAGTGTCTAGATCATCTCAAATGGTTTTCTCACAATGGACACCTCCTGGTATGTAATAATTGATTAATGTATCCAAAAAGAAAAATTGTACATTATTGAACATGGTGTGGTCCATAATAATTTTACATACATTCCAGTATCCTTCTAGGGTCATGCTTTAGAAATGGTTGCATATCTATGAAAATGTAACCTCAAAATCTGGCCTCAGTACTCCATAAGAGTTATGGACAAGGAGGATTCCTCATCTTAAGTATGTTAAGATAAGGTGTTGTCCAGCTTATGTGAAAAAGGTTTCAAAGATTAAGCTTAGGACAAGATTTGGCAAGTGAAGATTTGTGGGACATCCTAAAGTCAGTTTAGGGTATATGTTCTATAATCCTACTAAGTAAAAGGTATTTATTTCAAAATATGATACCTTATAAGATAAATGTGTTTATCATTGAAGGGGCTAGTGGAAGGATAATAGATCTTGAAGATTTCAAGAACCACAAAGCACTATAAGTCAAATAAGAGGAACCTGTAGATAGACCTATTGTACCACAACCAAATCATAAATCTGGAATAGTACCGAAGATACCTGGGAGGTATGGATTCATCATAGAAGATGATGATGAGGTACGCATCATAGAAGATGATGATACAGTTACATACAATGAGGTAAAAGTTGTAGACACTCAGAGAAATGGATTAAACAAAGTTTCTCAAAAATGGAACATTCATTTTTGATGAGACAATCAAAAGAATTTGATTTTATCAAAAATGAGAATGAACCTAATGCGTACAAAAGGGTCAGTGGGAGCGTCGTTGTAACACCCCAGTCCCACATCGAAAGATAGGGGGAAAATTTGTCTGTATATAAGGAATTAAGTAACTACCAATAGTACCTTCAAGTCATGACCTTTTGGGAGCCTGTGGTGGGCTAGATGACCCAAGAAGATACTATTGGGGCAGTGGTTTGAGGCCTTATTTGGATTTGATTCGATTCAGACTTGGGATTTGACCCAAGATTTGTTCCGGACTCGGGATTTGACCCAGGTTGTTTCATATGGTATCAAAGCCAGGTTCTCGAAAGCTCAGGTCGGGTTATCCGATTGGGTTGCCGGAGGTGGGGACACGAAGGCTGGTGGTATTATCCCACAATGGAGAGATGAAGGTCCGGAGGTGGGGACACGAAGCCAGCAGGTATTATCCCACAATGGCTAGAGAGGCAAAGATCTTTGGACCGTGTGTGTGATCGGTTCTGACGGGGACGTCAGAAATTTAAGTGGGGGAGTTTGTAACACCCCAGTCCCACATCGAAAGATAGGGGGAAAATTTATCTGTATATAAGGAATTAAGTAACTACCAATAGTACCTTCAAGTCATGACCTTTTGGGAGCCTGTAGTGGGCTAGATGACCCAAGAAGATACTATTGGGGCAGTGGTTTGAGGCCTTATTTAAATCTTGGGTCAAATCCCAAGTCCGAATCGAATCAAATCCAAATAAGGCCTCAAACCACTGCCCCGATAGTATCTTCTTGGGTCATCTAGCCCACCACAGGCTCCCAAAAGGTCATGACTTGAAGGTACTATTGGTAGTTACTTAATTCCTTATATACAGACAAATTCTCCCCCTATCTTTCGATGTGGGACTAGGGTGTTACAAATATGAAACAACCCGAGTCAAATCCCGAGTCCGGAACAAATCTCGGGTCAAATCCCAAGTCCGAATCGAATCAAATCCATCCAAATAAGGCCTCAAACCACTGGCCCAATAGTATCTTCTTGGGTTATCTAGCCCACCACAGGCTCCCAAAAGGTCATGACTTGAAGGTACTATTGGTAGTTACTTAATTCCTTATATGCAGACAAATTTTGTCCCTATCTTTCGATGTGGGACTGGGGTGTTACAAACTCCCTCACTTAAATTTCTGACGTCCCCGTTAGAATTCGATCACACACACGGCCCAAAGATCTTGCCTCTCTAGCCATTGTGGGATAATACCGGCTGGCTTCGTGTCCCCACCTCCGGACCTTCATCTCTCCATTGTGGGATAATACCACCAGCCTTCGTGTCCCCACCTCCGGCAACCCGATCGGATGACCCGACCCGATCTTTCGAGAGTCGGCTCTGATACCATATGAAACAACCCGAGTCAAATCCCGAGTCCGGAACAAATCTCGGGTCAAATCCCAAGTCCGAATCGAATCAAATCCATCCAAATAAGGCCTCAAACCACTGGCCCAATAGTATCTTCTTGGGTCATCTAGCCCACCACAGGCTCCCAAAAGGTCATGACTTGAAGATACTATTGGTAGTTACTTAATTCCTTATATGCAGACAAATTTTGTCCCTATCTTTCGATGTGGGACTGGGGTGTTACAACGATGTTGAAGAAATAACTTGGGAGTTAAAATCTGAAATGAAATCAAGGTATCCTTACCTCTTTGACATACCAGGTACGTACCCTAATTTCGAGGGCGAAATTTCATAAGAAGGGGAGGTTGTAAGACCCCAGTTTTTATAAATAAAGATGAATTTTCATAATTATTATTTTTGAATATTATGGAATAAATTGGATATAATGTTATAGTTGTGGGTAATATTTATAAATTTTGCAAAGTACGCAAGTTGTTATAAAATATTCGTTTGGTCGGGGAATATTCTTTTTGTCGGGGAATATTCGTACGACGGCACAATCATTGGTGGACCCCACAATGGAAGTATTGTCGTAGTTAGAAAACGACAAAATTATCTTTCTATAAAATAACGGCGGAGGTGTTACCGTTAAAACTGTTGAACTACTCAGTAGTAAAAGTACAGTAATACGCGTTGTTGCATAGTAGCACACGGTATTGATTATTGATGCTTACGTAAGAAGTCACTCAGTTATACTCAATTATTGCTACAGTAATTGCTGCATCATATCTCTTATATTATTGATTCAATTATTGTCACAGTATCATCTGTATAATATGTTATATTATTTAAACAATAATTGAGACGACAAGTTATAAATGATTAATAATTGTTGAAAGATTAAATATGTGCTGATTAAAAATAAAATGATTTCTGGTAATTTTTATTCAATCCTTGATGTATATAAAGAGTCTATTATTAGACGTTTGTGGTAAGTTGAATTATTTATGGGGGGCCATATGTCATCATCTAAGAGTCTTTTTCATAAATACCTTCGTAATAGTAATTACCTTCGTAAATAGTAATTACCTTCGTAAATAGTAATTACCTTCGTCAATAGTAATTACCTTCGTAAATTGTAATAAATCTTCTATAAATAGAGGCCTAGGGCTTCATTATTTTTCACGTATTCGCTCAAGCTATAGAGAGAGAAAGTATAGAGAGAATAAGAGAGAAAGAAGAAGAGTATTCGGTTACTACACTACTGCAGTATTCAATCTCCTAAATAAGGTAAGGGGTGTTATTCTTTCTTCTTGAAGAGAACTTATTCCATTCTTTGTTATTCTGTTGGAATAACCGGTATACGCGGAATACCCTATACTTGGTGAAATCCTTATGTTATTCCATTCATTATTGTTCTGTTGGAATAACCGGTATACGCGGAATACCCTATACTTGGTGACATCCATTTACTATCCTGTCTTTATATTTCTGTCGAAATATCCTGTCTGTGTGTTTTACACCGGACCTGGTTCCATTCTTTATTATTCTGTTGGAATATCCTGTCTGTGTGTTTTACACCGGACCTGGTTCCATTATTTATTATTCTGTTAGAATATCCTGTCTGTGTGTTTTACACCGGACGTGGTTCCATTCTTTATTATTCTGTTGGAACATCCTGTCGGTGTGAATTTCACCTGACCTGGTTCCGTTATTATTATTCTGCTGGAATAACCTGTCTGTGCGGTCTATCGCATGCATGGTGATTTCTTTTGTTATTCCATTCTTTATTATACTCAGTTGGATAAAACTTTGACTTCTATACTCCATGAAATTAGTAGAATATCCTTGATATTTGCGCTTCATCCAGTATCCTTTCATAGAAATATTCTTCTGATCATTCTTGAATTTTACACCACAAAACAGTATCGTGTTGACAAATTTGAACGTTAATAATTCCTGGATAAAATAATTCTTGAACTTGTTTTATTGAATTCTTATATCATTGTCATCATCCTCATGTTTATATTTTGCTGAAAGTCATCGGTGGCCTGTAGTGCATAGATAGACTTGGTATGATTATGACCAGAGATTATTCGGTGTAATCATGACCGTAATGTTACAAATGATGTAAAAATTAAAAATCCTCATTGGCCCGTAGTGCATTGATGGACAGTTGTTGGCATGATCATGACCATTGATGAATACACAAATATTCTTGGCCGTAGTGCATGAATAATTGTGGTCGTGATACTAAAGAATATCCTTGGCCATAGTGCGGGGGTGATTCGATGATGTGGAATATTTATTAAGCTGAGTCTCAGCTATAACGATGATGAAAAACCTTTTAAATCATAAAAGATAGTAGATTTTATTTTCTACTTGACTCTTTTAATGGATTGCTGGTTCCGCTGTAGTTAAACTTGATGTTTATTGTATTTTATCAGTTTAACACTGTTGAAGGCTAATGATAATTTATTCTGCATTATCTTAGTCATAATATTTCTTACTGGGCTAGTTGAGCTCACCCTTTCTTTCACTGTTCTCCTCAGGAAATGAGAATATAGCTGGGACGAGTCGGGGGACGGAGTGATGGACCAGAGAATAGTATTAATAGTCCTCACTATTCTGTTAAATAGTGTGACAATAATTGTATTGAGGACACCTTTTGAGTTTGTATGATCTCTAGTAGACAATAATTGTATTCAAACTCACAGTTATGTTTTGTCGTATTGTACACGACAGTTGTATTAGTAAGTTGTATTTGAATTCTGTACCATGTATCTGGCGACTCAAGATGGGTGATGTATACCTAATTTTGGGGGCGTCACAGTTGGTATCAAAGCTTAGGGATATGATCCCTGGCTAAGATGTGAGAATAGTACTAGGAGGGGAGAGACGGGGAATTCCTTCGCTAGTATGACCTACCTAAGTTTATGTGCTATTTTATTGGTCGGTCAGAATATAGAGATAATATGTTACATGTCAATTAACCTTTTGTTTTGTGGCAGTATCTGAAAATGACATCTGAGAATATTGAGAATGACAATGGAGCACAGGCGATCGTTGATTCACCACATATCAATAATCAGGATAATGTGCATCAGGAAGGCGAAAATCCTCATGCAAACAACAACACTGATCAAATGACGAATGATCAAATGTTCAGAGATTTTATGCAATTCATGCAGCAGCAGGCAAGAGCAATTCCTGTCCAAAACGTAGATGGAAATGCGGGAAACTCTCGGGCGATCACCGCTAAACAGTTCAAGGAGCTGGGACCACCGGAGTTTAAGGGAGAGCCAAAATCACTTATGGCGGAAACATGGATAAAGCAGATGACCAAGATATTTGATGTCTTGGGATGCTCCGAGGAGCAAAAGGTTCCCTTTGCCGCCTTTATGTTACGCGGAGAGGCAGATTACTGGTGGGAATCGGTAAAACGTACTCAACCTGCTGTACTGAAGATATCTTGGGAGAAGTTCCAGGAGCTGTTCAATGATAAATACTTTCCCGAAAGTATTCGCCACATGAAGGAGGTGGAGTTTATTAAGTTGGAACAAAATAATATGACTGTGTCGCAATACGAGGCAAAATTTGCGGAGTTATCACGGTTTGCGTCCCACTTGGTGGATAATGAAGAGAGAATGGCGCGAATGTTTTTAAGAGATTTGAGGCCGGAGATACGTCAACATCTTATTTCTCATAAACTGTGTTTGTATTCAGATGTTGTAAATAGGGCTCAGTTAGTGGAGCGCGATAACGAGTCAACTCAACTAAAAGAGAGCAGCCGACAAAATTATAATACCAGCGAGAGTGGTCATCGAAGCGGTGACAACAAGCGTGGAGGGAATCAGCAAGCCAGAGATGGTAACCACTTCGGTGGTAATCAGGGCCAAAACAATAAGAATGGACATTTCAAGAAGAGGAGATTCAACAATGATGGAAAGACGTCAGCACCAGCACCCGTTGTTAAGGAAGGAGAAAGACCACCTATCATATGCTTCAAATGCGGAGGGGAGGGACACATCAGTCCAAATTGCGCGATGCCGTCCAAAGCATGTTATAATTGTGGAAGAGAAGGTCACTTGGCCCGATTTTGTCGTTTACCAAAGACAAATTCAGCTAGGGTGGAGGCACCAAAGGCCGTCCCAGAAAGGTCAAAGCCGGTAGTGCAAGGGAGAGCGTTTGTTGTGACCTCCCAGAAAGCAAGGAACCCGAATGAGGTCATCACAGGTAAGCTTATCATAAACTCTAACGAAGTCTATACTTTATTTGATACCGGTTCTACCCATTCTTTTATTTCTCCTACTTGCGCTCATCGATTAAATTTGACTCCGGAGAAATTGGACTTTGACTTATCTGTAGAAACTCCGTTGGGAGAAACCTTCATTACATCCACTGTTTATAAGTCTTGTTTGGTTCAAATCGGTACCCTCACATTACCTGTAGATCTTATTTCATTGAAAATACTTGCATTTGACGTGATTCTAGGGATTGATTGGTTAACTACTTATCATGCAAAAATTGATTGTTTCCATAAGGTTGTTAGCTTTCATATTCCTAATCAACCTATTATGCGAATTCAAGCGACCAAACCATTAAAATCAATCACGATCATCTCAAGCCATAAAGCTATTCGTTTATTGAAAAACGGATGTCAAGCTTTCTTAGCTCATGTCACAGATTTAAACAAAAATACGTCAGTTTTGAACGATATTTCTATTGTTAATGAATTTCCTGACGTATTCCCCGAAGAACTTCCTGGCCTACCCCCAGAGCGTGAGATTGAATTTTGTATCGACCTTGAACCCGGTACAAAACCCATTTCTAAAGCCCCATATCGAATGGCTCCTATTGAACTTCAGGAGTTAAAAACCCAACTGCAGGAATTGTTAGACATTGGCTTTATTCGTCCTAGTACTTCTCCTTGGGGTGCTCCTGTTCTATTCGTGAAGAAGAAAGATGGGAGTATGCGACTTTGTATTGATTATCGGGAGTTGAATCATGTCACCATCAAAAATAGGTATCCATTGCCACGAATTGATGATCTACTTGACCAGTTACAAGGAGCCAAATTCTTTTCAAAGATCGATCTTCGTTCTGGGTATCACCAATTGAAGATTAGAACCGATGACATTCCAAAGACGGCTTTCAGAACTCGGTACGGGCATTATGAATTCTTAGTCATGTCCTTTGGATTGACTAATGCTCCTGCTGCCTTCATGGATATGATGAACCGAGTATTCAAGGAATATTTGGATCATTTTGTGGTCGTCTTTATTGATGACATCCTTATTTATTCCAAAAGCCGTGAAGATCATGAGCAACACTTGAGACTGACACTCCAAAAGCTTCGTGAATATAAGCTTTATGCCAAGTTGAAGAAATGCGAGTTCTGGCTTGAGGAAGTAGCATTCCTTGGGCACGTGGTATCAAGTCATGGAATATCTGTTGACCCAGCAAAGATTGAAGCTATTCAAAGCTGGGAGCAACCTAAATCAGTGACCGAAGTACGTAGCTTTCTCGGTTTAGCTGGTTATTATCGAAGATTCGTGGAAGGATTTTCTCGAATCGCTACTCCATTGACTCAGCTGACTCGGAAAGATACAAAGTTCGGTTGGAGCGAAGAATGTGAGAAGAGTTTTCAAGAACTCAAGAGGAGACTCATTTCAGCACCTGTTCTGACAATACCGTCTGGCTCGGAGGGATTTGTCATCTACAGTGATGCTTCGGGCAAAGGGCTGGGATGTGTTCTCATGCAACATGGAAAAGTCATAGCCTATGCCTCGCGACAACTCAAAGAATATGAGAAGAATTATCCTACTCATGATCTAGAGTTGGCAGCTGTTGTCTTTGCACTTAAAATTTGGAGGCATTACTTGTATGGGGAGAAAGTGGAGATCTTTACGGATCATAAAAGCCTCAAATATTTCTTCACTCAAAAGGAACTAACATGCGACAACGACGTTGGCTTGAACTGTTGAAAGATTATGATCATACCATCCAATACCATCCTGGAAAAGCAAATGTGGTAGCTGACGCATTGAGTAGAAGATCACATGCAAGTACGAGTGCGATATTGTCAACGCAAGGGCCCATTTTGTGTGACTTGCAAAGGATGGGGATAGAGTTAAAGACTCCAGGGACGCATGTGACGATGGCGAATATACGAGTAGAACCGACTTTAATCGATAAAGTTAAAGCTGCTCAAGCTACAGACCTGGAGCTGATGCGTATGAGGAAGAAAGTGCAAGAAGGTGCTATGCCGGAAGCAAGAATCGATGAAGAGGGAATACTTCGAGTCAACTCCAGACTTTGTGTTCCTAATGACCCTGATTTAAAGTATAAAATCATGATGGAGGCGCACAATACACCGTTTGCAATCCATCCTGGGAGTACCAAAATGTATCATGATATTCGTCATACATTTTGGTGGAGTAATATGAAGAGAGAGATAGCGTTGTTTATCTCAAGGTGTCTAACTTGTCAACGAGTTAAAGCGGAGCATCAAGTACCAAAAGGTCCATTGCAACCACTTGAAATTCCAGAATGGAAGTGGGAGCACATTACCATGGATTTCGTTACCGGTCTTCCTAAGGTTTCTCAAGGCATAGATGCGATTTGGGTTATTGTTTATAGATTGACCAAGTCTGCTCATTTCTTACCGATACGAGAAACTTATACACTTGAACGTCTTGCTCGTATGTACATAAACGAGATTGTAAGACTGCATGGTATGCCGGTATCCATAGTTTCTGATCGAGACCCAAGATTTACTTCACGATTTTGGGTTAGTTTGCAAAAAGCTATGGGCACAGACTTACGATTTAGCTCGGCATATCATCCTCAGACGGACGGACAGTCGGAGAGGACTATTCAAACTCTTGAAGATCTATTAAGACTCTGTGTCCTTGATTTCAAGGGAATTTGGGACAAGTTCTTACCATTGGTGGAGTTTTCCTATAATAATAGTTATCAAGCAAGTATTGGCATGGCTCCATTTGAAGCGTTGTATGGAAGAAAGTGTCGCTCTCCAGTATGCTGGGATGAGGTGGGTGAAGCAACGTTGTTGGGACCGGAGTTGGTACGTATGACTACGGAAAAGATTCAAATGATCCGACAACGTATAAAAACCTCACAAAGTCGACAAAAGAGTTATGTTGATCTTCATCGAAAGGACGTGGAATTCAATATAGGAGATCATGTGTTGTTACGTGTTACTCCATGGAAAGGAGTTACAAGATTTGGAAAGAGAGGAAAACTCAATCCTCGATTCATCGGTCCATTTTTAATCCTCGATCGAGTAGGAACTGTGGCCTATAGACTCGCTTTACCGCCAAGTATGTCTCGTGTTCATAACGTTTTTCACATATCCATGTTACGTAAATATGTGAAAGACCCGAACCACATTATTGAGTTAGAACCGGACGAAATAGCGGAAGATTTGACGTATGAAGAGATTCATGTTCAAATATTGGATAAGAAAGAACATATTCTACGCTCCAAGGTTATACCTCAAGTCAAAGTTTTGTGGAGAAATCACGATGTTGAAGAAATGACTTGGGAGTTAGAATCTGAAATGAAATCAAGGTATCCTTACCTCTTTGACATACCAGGTACGTACCCTAATTTCGAGGGCGAAAATTTCATAAGAAGGGGAGGTTGTAAGACCCCAGTTTTTATAAATAAAGATGAATTTTCATAATTATTATTTTTGAATATTATGGAATAAATTGGATATAATGTTATAGTTGTGGGTAATATTTATAAATTTTGCAAAGTACGCAAGTTGTTATAAAATATTCGTTTGGTCGGGGAATATTCTTTTTGTCGGGGAATATTCGTACGACGGCACAATCATTGGTGGACCCCACAATGGAAGTATTGTCGTAGTTAGAAAATGACAAAATTATCTTTCTATAAAATAACGGCGGAGGTGTTACCGTTAAAACTGTTGAACTACTCAGTAGTAAAAGTACAGTAATACGCGTTGTTGCATAGTAGCACACGGTATTGATTATTGATGCTTACGTAAGAAGTCACTCAGTTATACTCAATTATTGCTACAGTAATTGCTGCATCATATCTCTTATATTATTGATTCAATTATTGTCACAGTATCATCTGTATAATATGTTATATTATTTAAACAATAATTGAGACGACAAGTTATAAATGATTAATAATTGTTGAAAGATTAAATATGTGCTAATTAAAAATAAAATGATTTCTGGTAATTTTTATTCAATCCTTGATGTATATAAAGAGTCTATTATTAGACGTTTGTGGTAAGTTGAATTATTTATGGGGGGCCATATGTCATCATCTAAGAGTCTTTTTCATAAATAGTAATTACCTTCGTAAATAGTAATTACCTTCGTAAATAGTAATTACCTTCGTCAATAGTAATTACCTTCGTAAATAGTAATAAATCTTCTATAAATAGAGGCCTAGGGCTTCATTATTTTTCACGTATTCGCTCAAGCTATAGAGAGAGAAAGTATAGAGAGAATAAGAGAGAAAGAAGAAGAGTATTCGGTTACTACACTACTGCAGTATTCAATCTCCTAAATAAGGTAAGGGGTGTTATTCTTTCTTCTTGAAGAGAACTTATTCCATTCTTTGTTATTCTGTTGGAATAACCGGTATACGCGGAATACCCTATACTTGGTGAAATCCTTATGTTATTCCATTCATTATTGTTCTGTTGGAATAACCGGTATACGCGGAATACCCTATACTTGGTGACATCCATTTACTATCCTGTCTTTATATTTCTGTCGGAATATCCTGTCTGTGTGTTTTACACCGGACCTGGTTCCATTCTTTATTATTTTGTTGGAATATCATGTCTGTGTGTTTTACACCGGACCTGGTTCCATTCTTTATTATTCTGTTGGAATATCATGTCTGTGTGTTTTACACCGGACCTGGTTCCATTATTTATTATTCTGTTGGAATATCCTGTCTGTGTGTTTTACACCGGACCTGGTTCCATTCTTTATTATTCTGTTGGAACATCCTGTCGGTGTGAATTTCACCTGACCTGGTTCCGTTATTATTATTCTGCTGGAATAACCTGTCTGTGCGGTCTATCGCATGCATGGTGATTTCTTTTGTTATTCCATTCTTTATTATACTCAGTTGGATAAAACTTTGACTTCTGTACTCCATGAAATTAGTAGAATATCCTTGATATTTGCGCTTCATCCAGTATCCTTTCATAGAAATATTCTTCTGATCATTCTTGAATTTTACACCACAAAACAGTATCGTGTTGACAAATTTGAACGTTAATAATTCCTGGATAAAATAATTCTTGAACTTGTTTTATTGAATTCTTATATCATTGTCATCATCCTCATGTTTATATTTTGCTGAAAGTCATCGGTGGCCTGTAGTGCATAGATAGACTTGGTATGATTATGACCAGAGATTATTCGGTGTAATCATGACCGTAATGTTACAAATGATGTAAAAATTAAAAATCCTCATTGGCCCGTAGTGCATTGATGGACAGTTGTTGGCATGATCATGACCATTGATGAATACACAAATATTCTTGGCCGTAGTGCATGAATAATTGTGGTCGTGATACTAAAGAATATCCTTGGCCATAGTGCGGGGGTAATTCGATGATGTGGAATATTTATTAAGCTGAGTCTCAGCTATAACGATGATGAAAAACCTTTTAAATCATAAAAGATAGTAGATTTTATTTTCTACTTGACTCTTTTAATGGATTGCTGGTTCCGCTGTAGTTAAACTTGATGTTTATTGTATTTTATCAGTTTAACACTGTTGAAGGCTAATGATAATTTATTCTGCATTATCTTAGTCATAATATTTCTTACTGGGCTAGTTGAGATCACCCTTTCTTTCACTGTTCTCCTCAGGAAATGAGAATATAGCTGGGACGAGTCGGGGGACGGAGTGATGGACCAGAGAATAGTATTAATAGTCCTCACTATTCTGTTAAATAGTGTGACAATAATTGTATTGAGGACACCTTTTGAGTTTGTATGATCTCTAGTAGACAATAATTGTATTCAAACTCACAGTTATGTTTTGTCGTATTGTACACGACAGTTGTATTAGTAAGTTGTATTTGAATTCTGTACCATGTATCTGGCGACTCAAGATGGGTGATGTATACCTAATTTTGGGGGCGTCACAATAAAACTTTATTGTATCCAATCAAATTGCTTTGGTTTGGATTCCCGACTAAGTATGAACATCCCGAATATGGAAAAACTTTTATGCGCCCAAGGAGGAAAAGATAAACGATAATATCATTCTTGCATGTAGTATTGATCAATACAGGGCACATTGGGCAGATCACCCTCGTGTCCATAAGTTATGACGGTTTGCGGATAAAATTCTGTTAAATCTTATCGAAAATTGAAAATAAAGTTCATAGTATGTCGACTACTCTTCAAATATAGTCAATACGTAGCTTCAAAAAATTGATATAGAATTGTTATGTTATTATTATTTCTTCAGCTTACTTCACAACTGTTGATTCGTTGTAGAAGTGTTGTACAAAAAAAATATTTACTTCTTTCAGCTTATATTTATAATTGCTATTACTTGTTGGGCACTTAAATGCTCATAATTGCTTAATTTAAATGTTTTCAGCTAAGTGTGAACAACCAAAAAATTCGGTCAAGAACAAGGGAAAAGGAAAGCAAACAGAATAAGTTTAATGGTATCTTTTGTAATAGTTAGACAATATTTAGACCATGATATTTATTATCTATCATGTAATGTATTGTAGTAAATGTTGCGTACTTGGGATTAGACTCTGATAAATGTAAGTTAAGTTTGATATTCATATTATTGTTATTATTATTAGTATTATTCCGCTCAAAGAAACGGTATCGTAACGCACCGAGTTCGGGTTTCAAGTACCTGAATTTAGGGGCGTTACATCCAGCAGTACTGGTCTACTAGTTGAGATATGTAAAATGAGTAAATAGTTCAGGCTCGATTTGTACTCGTTCGACTAAAAGTTCGATTCGAGCTCAACTCAAAATATAAATGAGTCAAATATAAGTAAAATTTAAAGTTCGATAAATTATTCGAACCGCCTCAAATTGCAGTTTTCTAATGAAACTCGGATCATATTCGTTCAAAAAGTTCAAACTGCTCGAACACGATTCGGGATCGTGCTCGACTTGGTAGCTAAATAAGCCTCAATCACATTCAAACCTTATTTTATACTCCCTCCTTCCCATGATAAAAGTCTTGGTTGACTTTTCTGCGCATATTAAGAAAGATGACAAAATTGTCCATATTTAAATTATCATTTAATTGCATAGTTTTTTGCACATTACTAGTAATGCTCCATAAATATGCATACAAAATAGAAATATAACAATTAATAATAAGGGTATTATAGGTAAATTATTATAAAAAATAGATCATTTAAGATAAGTAGACATTTAACTTGAAATTACTTGAAATAGTAAAAAACTTTTATCTTGGGACGGATGGAGTATTTGATAAATTTTGTGAACTAAATCTGAGCAACTCAATACTCGGCTCAACTCGGTTTATTTACACTCTTATATCCAACACTCAAGCAATATGAAACGCCTCCATGGCATGCAGGCTGTCGGTGACTCGTCCGAACCCGACTCCGCCGTCCGCCGCCTGCTGGTCAGCCATCTCCCATGCTAATCTGAATTGCCTCTGTTCATTCAAAAAATCCACTTTGTTGCCTTCTCTCGGAATTGACCCGGATCTTGCTACTCAGCTTCCAGCCATGTGCCATATCCCTAATGCACCTAAGTGCTAGAGAGTACTAGTATTACATATGAAGTGATTATGAACTTCTAATATGCTGCTGCTTTTAGTAGTTGATGTTATAGTTTTATATTTAGAAGAATTGTGAGTCTTTTACTTTGTTCTGTTGTTATATTGGCCTCTAGTTCGTAAAAATTGTGGGCTTTCAGCGTAGTGGCAATTTGCTAGAGCATCTGTATTATTCTCACAATATTCACCAACATTGGATTAATAAAGCTGATATTTAGAGTAACTATTTATTTTTATTAGTGTTTATGGGTAGTTCGTTACATTTATACTATATTTGTAAGTTTTTTAAGGGGACGGAAAGGAAGGAAAAATAATTAAAATCTTTTCAAATCTTATGTTTGTGAGTTTTTTTTAGGGAGAAAGAGAGGAAATTGGAGGTAAATTTGATTTTATTTTTGACTCAAAACTTTCCTCTCAAAAGTAAAAGGATTTGAAGAAATTGAAAAGTTAGATATTTTATATTACCTAAAATAACCTTCCAAAATAAATCATATCATTTGTTATATTAATATGCAAGGATAATGTAGTAATAGTGCAATTTAAAAATAAAATTTTTTTACCTTCCTTCCCTCTTTATAAACTCACAAACAAAGAAAAGTATAATTAAAATCACATAAATTCACTTCCTTTCTAAACTCACAAATATGACGAGACAATTATAATTCATTCCTATCCCTTCTCTTATACTTTTCCTTCCAATCTCATTTCCCCAAACTCACAAACACAATCTTAGGGTGTTAGATTTGTGACGTTTGGATGGCTTATAAGCCCTAAAAGTCAATGAATCAAACGTTTGTAAGCCTTGTTTGGAAATTAAATGAGTTGAGTTTGAAATAAATTGCACTTAGCAACAAGGTTTATAAGTGCATTTGTACTCCAAATGTCCCAAAAACCACGAAAGCCCTCAACTGTAATAATATTTTTATTTTATTTTATTTTTTTAAAAGGGAACATAATGAACTACTAAACATATCCCACTTTAATCTTTATTCAAGTTGGACATATCCTCCCCATACCAAACCGAACTTCAATTTTGATATCTAAACTAGAGAAAAAAACGACTTTAATTTACTTAAAGGTCAAGATAAAACCATAAGTAAATGTAGTGAGATCTTACAGTGATTTTGAAAGGAGACTCATTTTGGATGTCCAACAAGAAAAGATGGACTATCGGATATACAGTTTGCTTGCTACAATTTTTAATATGTTGTATGTTACAATAATAATGGCAACCAAAGAGAGAATTAATTTCTAGGTCCTGTATATTTTTCAGTCATGTATAAAGATGTTTTTGAGGATATAATGAGGGTAAGCATCATTTACACTGATGATGGACTCTGCATATCCGAGCCATTCTCTCTCTCTTGCTTGGAGACACGATCAGTCATGTGTCAAGCTTCTTCAGATGGTGTCGTAGGTGAAGATTCCTCCAAGCTGTAATTCCAGAGGTCTTTCAGCTCACCTCTCACCTGACCCAATCCTACAATTGGCCCTGAACCACAAAGAAAGTTAAAAAAAAATAAAAAAATAATTTTTACTGATTTCTTCATTCTTTTCTTGCTTTCTGATATATATATATATATATATATAGCCCGGATCTCTCCAGAAACTGGAGGGAGCGAACTAAGAACGAACCGGCTATAACGACGGTTTTTTCCGTCGCTATAGCATAAAAACCGACTTTCTATACTATAGCTACGGAAAAAATCGCCGCTATAGCCGGTGCTCTTTCCAGTTCGTTGGAGAAGTAGACTATATATATATATATATATATATATATATATATATATATATATATATATATATATATACGGTCCGGATCTTAAGCTCACCCCTTATCTAACATACCTTGCTCATCTCATTTTAGCGATGGATCGGGTGACGATCCGTCACTATATGTTCAGTCCGTCGCTATATGTTGTCCGTCGCTAAAAGTTAAGACGACGATTCTATATATAACGACGGACCGAATCATCGCCCGGTCCGTCGCTAAGGAGGGGTAAGCAAGGTATGTTAGATAAGAAGTGAATTTAAGATCCGGACCGTATATATATATATATATATATATATATATATATATATATATATATATATATGTATATGTATATGTATATGTATATGTATATGTATAGAATCTGCCCTTATGATGGTAGTATGCTTCATACCTAATGTACATGGAACGAGATACAGGAGAGCAGGTTGGCCTTGTCCGTTCATTAGATATAAACCTAGGTAAGTACAGAGGAGGCCTGCAGTAGGAAAGTCTCAGATTAGTGTAAAATCCATGCTGGTGTGCGTAATTTATTCAATCTGAAGCTATCCATCCAGTTTAAATACAAATATAAATACTAGCACGTCCGTTGTTGGCATGAATTATTTCCTACTTATCAATCAAGAATTATGTTGATACTAGCACATCCGTTGTTGTGTCGAATTTTAAAGTGTCATTGTCAGGTATGGTAAGCTACAAGTTTGTAGAAAAAGGTAAAACCAACTACAAAAATTTGATTAGATGAAAAGTAATGTTCAGACGATAAAATATTGAGCATTCCAAATTCAGTTGATGTCATCTGAACTTCAAAATGTTTATCTTCTGATATTAATATTTACTGTAATAACTTCTGATGACACTAAAATCATGTCCAACGCACAGAGACGGAACCATATACATCCAAAATTTCAACCAAATAATTTGCCAATCCCTAGGTCAATTAGGGTCATAACCCCGACACCTAACATCAAGACCAACTGATAATAAATGCCTCCTCAGGCACCACTAGACAGGGTAAAATCCAATCCTTAAAACCTCAGATCTCAGAGCTCAACATCCACCATCTCAAACTTTGACTCTTGATCAAAGACAACATTGGGGACTTCCTTCAAATCATATCCTTTACCACTTTCCTCTTCCATTTACGCCAAGGCGACATTTCAGCTTATGATCTTCACAAAACAACCTACCAACACCATTGGTGTCTCTAACCTTCTAAACTCCCAACTCCCCTAATTATTCCTCCTATACTCCCATGATTTAACACCCGAAGTACCAAATTCAAACATAAGAAGACAGGAATGAGAAGAAGATGCTTATGGTCATAGCAGGTTCGAAATGCTCGTATACCAGATTCCTAGGACCTGAAAGATCCTGAATATTTATATAAAATTTGGGGAAGAAAGAGAGATCAAAGAGACGGGACTTGTTGGAGAAGAAAGGGCAGAAAAAGGAGACAATGGAGGTGAGAAAGAGACAAGGGAGTAGAGCTCAAATATGACTGCCAAATTTCATATACTCCCCTCCGTTCCAAAATATAAGATCAATATTGCATTTTCAAATCATGTCAATTTATGACATTTTCAAATGTAAAATTGACATGATTCATTTAAGTTTTGAAAACAATAAATTTTATAATTAATAGTACTTCTTAAATAATTTATAATATTCATTCATAATTATTGACTAAAATTACATAGAATCATATCAACTTTAAATTTGAATACGTTTCAAATTGGTTCTTAAAAAAGTTAACATTGATCTTATATTTTGAAACATAGGGTTTTTTCAGTGTGTGTGAAGTAGCAAACTCAGCAAAAAGTTGTTGTTAGGAAGAGACACCAACAATGTATATCAAACTAACACTCTCCTCATATCCATACGTGAAGAGGCAAGTAAAATGCATTTGCATCATATCAATATAAAGGGGAGTACAACATTGCACAATTAGAGCTTCGATACCATATTAAGTAACAAACTTATCTAAAAGCAAGTAAGCTGTTAAAGAGAGGCTCCAACAATATATATCAAGTTACACTTTTGAAATTTAAATTACATGACTATTTTACTTGTATTACTAGATGGGCTTACATAGCGTAGCTACTAAATGAAAACTTCTAAACCTACACCTTATGCTAACTTCCTTCAGATGGGTCATGCTTAATCTAGAAACTACTAACTAGATAGATTTCAAATTATATCCTTGTCCTGAAAGTTCCACACACTTCTCTCCAACTTTCAACTGCCACAAATTTGACTATGCATTCCCTAACACTAAGCGATGGGCACTTTATATTTGGGGGGAACACATATATCAACAAACTTTTCTTACATTCTTCAATTATCCGTGTCAAATTAAATGCATTCTTATCCAAGTCATGTTTGATAAGTAGCCAATCAATGGCCATTAGATGAAGATGACAAGCAAATTTATTTGCTCCAACTCCTAGTTTGACCGAGCAGACGTGTCCCAATACTTGGTATTTATACAAGTAGTAGAAAACAATTTTCATTACTGATGATAACAAGCATCACAAATATGCAACCAAAGAAACATAATGCAAGAATACAAACCAAATCCATAGCCAATTGTCAACCAAAGAAAGTATCCATCTCCTAGACCTTTCTTCTTTGCTTTGTCATATCTGCACAACCAAATCCACAATAAATAAGATTCACAAGAACGGGGCTTAGTATTTAAGAAAAGGAATAATTAGCACAAGAATAGAGACAGTTGTCTTTAGCACCCATTGTGAGTAGCTGCATCTCGTAGAAATCAAGAGACCTTTTCTGCTCATGATATAGATCATAAAAAAGACCTAAGATCTCAATTTAAACATAAAAACAATTTCCAAAGGGCTCCAGGCTTCTAGCTTATCAAGGGTCACCCTTTTGCCCCTTAAGTCACTTAACAAAAGCCTGAGTTCAACCTTGAGAAAGAACATTCTTTAAATTCCGTGAACAATACTAGTAACGGCAAATACACTATGTTTCACAAGCATAATGACAAAGTTGCATCAAATCGGGACTTGTATGTAATAAACATGGGTTAACATAAACCTTTTTTTTTCCTTTATGTTTTTCAGTTACCTTAAGAGATTGGTTCCATCATCCATGATGTGGTGACTGGTGGTTAACACTCTTTGGTTTGAATAGGGGAGCTGGATTCACCTCCAAGTTAAATCTTATTTAGGGTACATGTGAAACTTAGAAATGCGGAGGAAAAGGGAAAGAAAAATAAATGTAAAAAGGAAAAAACTATCATAATGAGAATAAATCTAATTAGCTATACTTCTAAAAATTATAATATTAACAACAATATTAAAATATAGTGCATTAAATGGTTAAAAGAGCTAACATAAATTTTTAGATTTAATTTGCTTTTCCTTCTTCCCCCCTTAAATTTCCCGAGTTCCAAACACACCATTAATGTCCACATATCTTACAATCTTGCTTTCAGTGAAGGGAACTTTAATGTTAGAAAAGAATATGGATGAAGATCATGAAGAACACGATAACTTGTTCCTGAACTCAAATATTTCCCCTCAGTAGAACAAAATGGAAATTGAATTCACGCTACCAACCGCATGTAGTGGGACAAGACTTTGTTAAATTTAGCCAAGTGTTTTACACTTTTACTTCCTAACGTTCTCTAATATGGGTTGTTTCAGAATGGATATTTCACCCATTCAAATAAATGTTCAAGACTGGAAAGTACCAAGAGATGTGTTATTTTGTGAATTTTGAGTCGCTAGATATCGTTGAAAGCTTTGGAAAACACTAGCAGCTAAACCAGAATCATTGCAAAAATAGAATTATCAGTCTAGGGCTCCAAGGCAAGCGTTGGGCTCTCTATCAGAGACTATTGCGGGTTCTCTATCAGAGACTATTGCGCGTAGGAAAATATAACTATAATTTTCTTACGATGCAAAGATACGACTTTAACAGTTTCTTAATGTGTTCATAGTTTATGATATATAAGGACAACTTGATCCCAAGATTTTCCTTTCTACGTAACTTTTGATCTTAAAAGACCATAAAGAGTTGAGATAAACCCATATTTGTCATACACATAATGCAGATTAGGTCTATGCAACTCAAAAATGTTTTAGGCCCTATGAAACTAAAAATTCCTAATATTAGCCAGCAAAGAAATATGTGTGTATTGTCATTTGTCAAAGAAGCAACACAGAAAATTATCTCCAAGAGAATTTTAAAATAGTTGGTTTATATGAGATTATAAGTTAAAGGGAAGGTTTGCAACACTAAAACAAGTACCTAAATGAAAACGCAATGAGCAAACCAGGAAAGAGGATGTCCCCAAAGCCAATCATGTTATAACCACCAAAGGGATCAAAAAATCGAGGTGTTCTCAAAAGCATCGGAATGGATTCACCTCCACTATTGTCACCTTCAGCAACCTATAGATAAAGGATGAGGAAGAATGAAGATAATTCGATTAGATAGAAGATGAAAATTTAATTTCATAGAAATCTAAATAAGGTCTATATTATATTATTCAAAAATATGGACAAGTCACAACTCTAGGGAGAAAAATTTCACTGATGGCACGTAGAGCATCTGATAAGCGACTCCTTTTAGGTTTTTCCCATGTTTTGGTTACATTCACTATAAAATAATATAGCAGGTGTGACATGAGACAACTAGGGCTGAGAATTCGGTTATAACTGGACCGAATTTGTCTATTCGGTAATAACCGAATACCGAAATTAACCTATTTTGAGTAACCGAATTAAAACCAAAATATTAATCTATCCGAAATACCGAATTACTCGATTTACTATTCCGTTATTTCGGGATATAACCGAAATTAACAAATAGAGATGACTTAATCATCAATCCCTCAACCAAAAACTCTGAAATCATATCAGGAAACCCAAATTACTTAACATTACCAACTCTCAATATTATAACATCATGACCTCAAGACTCAATCTACACACACATACGCATATGTATGTCTATGTGTGTGTTTGTGTGTATATACATAGGGGAATAATCCATACTTTATGAATCAAAAATGGGCAAACATCATCTCTATCATAAACGACCGAGATTAAAATTGGAATTACGTCTTCCGCTACTAATAGTAGCGAACGACGGGTAAATCCGCAACTATTAGTAGCGGATTATGGTAAATTTGTAATTAATTTTGCTTACCGTCCGCTACTATTAGTAGTGGATAACGTTTTAACAGTTTTAATCTAGGCCGTTTATTCCAGTATTGGATGCTAACGATAGTGTTTGCCCTATTATGATCTATAACAAGTATTTGCTATGGACCATTCTCCATATATCTATATATGTATATCACACACCTAATCACATATAATTGAATTGCACAAAAAGTAAAATGCTAAGGTCAGCTACTTTTACACAAGTTACAATGATGGAAATATTTCTATTCAAGAGTATCTCTAAGCCTTTAAAAGGATCAGAGTAGTCAAAACTGCAAAATCATAAAGCCTTTTATGATCAATTCAAGGTGTTTACAAAACTAAAATAAAATATTTTTTCTCTCTGTCCCTCCTCTTTGGAATTTACATATTAAGTCCAAACCCTAATCACTAACTTGGTTCAGAACTCTGGTAATGCAAAGTCTTGGGTTTTAGTCTTCCCACTTGCAATTAGAACCCCGTTATGCTCTTAGAGCTACTGCACTCTGCCTGATTTGTACATTAAGATACACCTTTCTTTGTTCACTCCACGTTCAAGTAGAAGTAGCATGTGATGGGGAGTGTTAAAGCATGATATACATTCTTGGGTTCTTTAACAGCTAGTATTTTAGAACAGTTGGTATCCTGACACATTCTATATAAGTTCCAAGGATTTTGAATACCAATGATGATGGAACTGAGTAACAAATATCCTTAAAAAGTTCCGTCTTCTCATCCAATTATGGAAGATCAATTTCAATAAGGAAATGTAAAACCAGCTAAGTTGATAATAGGAGCTCTATATACCCATAAAGCGCAAGAACAATAAACTCGAGTCCTTAGAATTAGTTCCTCGCTGCAGGCACAATAAGTGACTAAAGAAACGTACAAGAATAATAACACGTGTAGGTCCCTCGGATAATAGCGCGTCATGTTTTAAGTTCCATACAACAGATTATCCATCTAATTTTCAGATTTTTTATGAAATATAATACTCTAACAAACAAGGATAACTGTTGTACAAAACATCAATGCCCAATATCACTATTACTCGAGAAGGCAGAGTAGTAAAAGATGAATATTTAGAATGCTAGCAATTATCATGAATGTGAACAACATACACTCAGAGACCAATCACAAAAGGCACAGTAGAGGAGACTAACACTTACTGCAATCATAACACTGTTGCCGAATATTTCAGGCGACAGGAAAACCCAAAAAATATCGTAAAGGAAAGCACAGCAAAGAAGAACAGTAGCAACCTGAAAACGATAACATAATAAGATAATGATGCAAAATGCCAAGAGAACATACATTATCAATTATTAAGGTACCTTTATATTAGGTAACTGAGCCAGCTGCAAGGCCATTATGATCAAACAGATACCCTGTTAATAAGATGGTCATATTAAGTGTCGAAGAAATGTTTCAGAAGTGAAAGAGAAAGGTGCAACGAGGTTGATTTTCTACAATGTTGCATTACTTTCAAGAAGTAAATTAAAGCGAAGATAAGTAACAAAATGTTGCTAGCCAATATGCATAACACATCAACATCAACAGTACACTATGAATATGAAAATCTATAATATAATAGTCTCCACCTTGTTTTATCCAAATTGTCCCCCTTATGCTTAGAGTTGCATAATGTTTGTTTCTAAAATGTATGCATTCGCCATATCTTGCAAACCAAATATTGAGCACAGAAGAATCCCCACAACTTGGGATGATTGATACAGCTCTATTATAACCACATAATATGGGATGACTGTATGCTCTTTTTTATCCTTTTTTTTAAAAAAAAATGTGAAGTAAATTTGTTAACAAAAGACCAAGTAAATTTGTTAACAAAGACCACATAAGGGCACGAAAGCTGTAAACCATTAATAAATAAAAATCTGCCTCCAATCGGAATAACCCCATAACCAGAATAGCAAATCTCCCCATGAAATATAAAAGATGAGCTAGACAATCCAAGCTCCATGAACAAATTACCCTCTGCAAACTCATCTAAAGTCCAAAAATAGCAACAAACTCGTTTACCAACGAGATTACATTTTTTATATAGAAAATAGAAAACCTTAAAACTAAGAAACCTATTACAATTAAAAGACCTACTATAATAACAAGATCTAAATGATAACTATCATCAAGTTTTATCTAAATCCCCTATAGTTTTCTAATCTAATTACAATTATAAAATTATCTTATCCCTAAATAATAATACAAAATCATTTGATAATAATTGTTTCATCTTCACACTGCGTTCCTTATCATTCTCTTCTCCGTTGAGAAAAACTCGTCCTCAAGTTTTAAGAGTGGAAGAATGAGGCACCATAGATCTGATCATGGTCTTCAATCTTGACTCCATGAACATTGAAAATCTTGAAACCCTTTGAAGTGCATTTGACCTTTTGAGAGCCAAAGAGAAAACTCATTTCTCTCATTAATGCCATTTGAAGCATTTGACCTTTTGAGAGCCAAAGAGACAACTCATTTCTCTCATTAATGCCATTTGAAGTCATAATGTATGATGAAATAAACGTGCACCGCTTCCTGGTTCACTTTGAGTTGCTTTGGGCTTGAAACTTTCATCAATGTTGCATCATTCTTGTTCAGATTTTTCAACTTCACTTCACATGGCACGATCTTTTCAAGCTGCTTAACAAAATAAAGTTACTAAACCTCCTTTTCTTCATGATCCGCTTTAAATTCTTCAACATGTAAAACAGTAAAAGTCCTTGTACTTTTTTGTCCTTGGTCTAATTTGTACAATCAGCCAAAAAGGCTAGAAGAGTTGCAAGTGTTTTGATGGATTCTTTAATTTCCTTGTAGTTCTTTTTTGTGTTCGCATCAAAGTCCCAAAGCTTTCGTTTACTTTCTCCAAAGTGGAAGGGACGGGATAATACGCTAAAATGGGAAGGGATAATAAACTAAAATGGGATGGGATAGACCGATCTTTCTAGACACACATACAGATTGTCAAGACACCAAAAATTGGAGATGCGGATGCAGTAGTAGACATCGATAACAATAGGTCGTCGGTGAGACGATGTGCTCGTCTTGCTTTAGGTCGGTGACAACGAGAGTGAATGAAGTCATTGCCAGTGGATTCATTTTTAACTTCTTTTTTTCTTCTTTTTCCCTGTTTTCAGCTCGTTGAGTTTGGTGATGATGGTGATCTGTGATACTGATGAGATTTTCATGTAATGATGATGGCGGCTAGGGGTTGAAGATGATGAAGAGTTGTTTTTTCTTTCTCTAGGTTTGCGTTTCCTGGCTACTTGTGTGATTATGATTTTGGTGTTAACCAGTTTTATGGTGATGATGGTGGTTTTAATGGTGGTGTGGGTTGCATAGGGTGGTAATTTTTTTCCCTGTGCGGTGGTAATTCAGCAGTAATGAATGGTTATGGTTTTGACCAAGGCTGTGTTTGGCTAAGGCATGTTTGGGTTAAGGTTATATGTGGCAATCAGGCAGTGGTTTGGTGTTTGCAGGGATGGGGTTTAATATGTTCTACAGTTTTACTGATGGTTGGCTGGTTTGGTGACAGGCCGATTTTCTGACCGATTGGTGAAGATGATTGGAGTTTTGGCAGCAGCAAACTAGGGTTTGGGTTGATTATTTGGACAATGGTGGCTGCAGCAGAATCTACAATTATACGGTAATTGCAAGATTGCTCCTATAACAACAGATGCAAAGCATAGTTTAGACTGGTGTAGAATATAAATATAGATTAAATAAACCATCACCCCTTGTACTAGAGGCTTAAAACACTTATCACCTCGTGTGAAAAAAGGGGACACTAATGACCCCATGTGCTGAGCCCAAAAAGTGGCCAGCCATTCTTGAAGTAATGGAAGGTTGGTCCGTTGTGTCTGATGAAGGGAAAAACGGAAATGAAGGAAAGAAACTGCAGAGCTGCAAAAGGCCATTGAACTCCTCCAGAGACATAACCATTGTCATCAATCTCACGATTCTCACATACATAACCCACACAACTATATAAATCACTACCTTTTCTTTGTTTCTCTCTCTAAATCTAAGAATCAAAAACTCTCCCTAAATTCTGAGATCTGGATTTGCGTATACACATACATAAATATATACATATAGATGTTTGGCTCAGTTGAAGTTGGAAGAAATAAATTTGGGTGATGGTCTAACAACGAAATCAGGGAGTTTGAGTGTTTCTTGGAAGTCCGGCCGGTGATGGGGTTTCCAACTAATTCCCGCCGGATCTCCAGTTACTTATTGTGGATGATGAGTAATGACCCCACTTGTCTACTGATATTATGGAAAATGCTTCAAAATTGCCACTACGAAGGTGTGTGTGTGCACGTGTGAATTTTAATATTTATGTATTTAATTTTGTTGGGGTTTAATTATTTTGGGTTTCTCTCCGTTTTTGTTCATGAGTCATCTCTTAGTCAAGCTGAATCCCAAAGCCATAAAGCTCTGTCACCCGCCTGCCACAATCATGACTTGCACACACTGTTATCTTGGACGGAATGAGAGCGGGCCACTTTTAGACTTAGCACAGGGGACATTAGTGGCTAGTTTTTTCACACAGAGGTGATGGTGTTTTAATCCTTCAGCACAGGGGGTGATGATGTATTTAACCCTATAAATAAAGGATGCAAAAAAAAATTGTTAAAGGACCTATCCACGCTGGAATCAATAGAAACACACAAAAGCTTAAAAATTAAATATCTATTCTTATTATAGAGAGGGCTGGGGCTGGTAATCTATTGGGTAAGTTGTGTAATAATATGTAATAAAAAAATAATTAAATTAACCTCCACCTCCTAATTTTCCTCGACTTCTATTCATACTTTCAACCTCCCTAATTTTCCTCTACTTCTATTCCTATTAACTCTCCACTAAAAACAATTTGAAACTTCCTATAACTGCCGAGTATTCTTCTCTTGAAATTGCACACAGTGTGTCAGGAGTACTTATAAATAATTAGAGAAAGTAAAAATTAGTGTCACACTAAATAACTTACCTAGGGGGATCACCCAAAATGACGGTGTTTAAATTAATGAGACATTTTTGTAAATATGAGTATTTGATTTTGTAATTGTTGGATGCCACAATATTTACAAATGGACCACCCATCTATATAATATATAAAAGCTGAAACAAATCAAAAAATCCCACCTTAAAGCCCAGTTTTTAAAAACTACTAAATAATTTTTTAAAAAAATAAATAATAATTTTTTCCCATTTGTGATCAAATATTCCTACTTCAAACTAATCAAAACAATATATAGTAATATAAAAGTCTAAATGTTCCATCACTCTTACTAAATTCCAATATTTTTTTTATATATTTTTATAATAAAATATGTTTCTATAAGATTCACTGAATTAACTTTGTACTTACATATCTTAAAAAATCTTACAGTAATCAAAGACTCACATAATATATTTACAAACGAAATTTAATAGTAATTAAACACTAATATAATATATTTACTAAAAAATCTAATAGTAATTAAACACTAACATACTTTATTTACTAAGGAAATCTAATAGTAATTAAATATTCTAATAGAAATTTTATAAAGATAAATGTTTAATATATATATATATATACATATAAATTATAACCTTCTAAAATTATTTACAAATATTTAATTATGTGAGTATTCTAGAGGAATCTCGAATTAGTTTGATTGGCATAATATTAGGATTGATTGATTAATATAATTAGGGGTGTTAAGATTATTCTAGATGCATGATCAGTGGTAATCATTGATAACTATACTTTCTAAGGTAACAATTTATCTTATCTTTCTTTGCTTTCAAGGGCCAAATTGAAAGTCATTAGCCTGTTATAATATTCCCTTACAACATCTACATCCCTCGTCAGCAGTTCTTAGCGTTGGATTGAGACATCTATAATCTCCAACATATCCTTTCTTGTCTGCAAATAAGTATTTTCTAGAATTTTTTTTTGGAACTTGTCTTCAGTGATTAGTGCTTGGACTTTTCATCAAATTCACTCAGAGAAAAGGAAAGCGAAGTTGAAGAGCTAGTTGTCTCCGTCTTGACTTTGGGTCTTCTATTAGTTTCTCTCTCCTCTTGACTAGTCCTCCTCTATAAACACGACAGTGATCGGTGACGCGGGACTTAGAAGAATCCATGGCATATCTCCTTCAGTGAACGAAAATTGATCTCGAGACCCGGATTCAACGATTATACCTCTGAGATCAAGTAAAATACCACCAACCTCAAATTCTTTTAGTCGTAAATTCAAATTCATACCTCAGGTTGATACCGCTCGTCCTCTCTTTCATTGTTTCTCTCTAGATTTCTTTCATCTTTATTCTATTTATATGTCAAATTATGTCAAATTCAAGAGGGCCTCAGTTTGAGGGGGATTGCTTCAAATAAAATAATTTCATTTTATGTTTAGTTTGAATATTTTTATTTATTGGGATTATGTTTTGTAAAAAGATGCAAGTCGTGATATAAGACTTTCAGCTTGAGGGGAGTATTAGAGTATTCTAAAGGAATAGAAATAGTTTGATTCGCATAATCTTAGGATTGATTTGATTAACATAATTAGCGGTGTTAGGATTATTCTAGACGCATCATCAGTGGTAATCATTGATATTATTGATTGTTTTCCTTTCTAAGGTAACAATGTATCCCATATTTCTTTGCTTTCAATTACAACATCTACCTCCCTTGTCAGCAGTTCTTTGCATTGGGTTGTACATCTAATCTCCAACCAATCCGTACTGCAAGATGGTCTTTTCAAGCACCATTTTTTGGAACTTTTCTACAGTGATTGGTGTTTGGACTTTTCATCAGATTCACTCAGAGAAAAACAAAGCGGAGTCGAATGGCTAGTTGTCTCGGTCTTGAATTTGGATCTTCTATCAGTTTATTTCTCCTCTTAAATAGTTATCCTCATCTGTAAACACAACAATCTGGTGACACAGTGGACTTTGGAAGAATTCATGGCAGATCTCCTTCTAGCACCCCACATGAACGAAAATTGATCTTATGACTCAGGATTCGCCTACCTCAAATTCTTTTTTAGTTGCAAAATCAAATTCATACATCGATACCGCTCTTGCTCTCTTTCATTGTTTCTCTCTCTAAATTTCTTTGATGTTTTTTATTATTATTATTCGTGCAATTTGAAGAGAGCCTCAATTTTGAGGGAGTTGTTGGGAATAAATAATTTTGTTTTATGTTTGGTTTGAATCTTTTTATTTTGGGATTATATTTTGTAACAAGTTGTAAGTCGTGATATAAGACTTCTAGCTTGAGGGGTAGTGTTAAGAGTATCCTAGAGGAATATAAAATTAGTTTGATTAGCATAATCTTAAGATTGACTTGAGTTACATAATTAGTGGTGTTTGGATTATTCTAGATGCATGCAATGTCACTGGTAATCATTAATATTCTTGATTGATTTCTTTTTCAAGGTAGCAATTTATCCCATCTTTCTTTGCTTTAAAGGCCAAATTAAAAATCATTAGCTTGTTGTCATATCCTCGTGCGACATTTACCTACCTTGTCAATAGTTCTTTACATTGGATTATACATCTATAATCTTCAACCAATCATTTCTTCTTTGCAAGATAGGTCTTTTCGAGCACCTTTTTTGACCTTGTCTTCAGTGATTGGTGCTTGTACTTTTCATCTGTCACTCGGAGAAAAAGAAAGAGGAATCGAAGGGCAAGTCATCTCCGTCTTGACTTTGGGTATTCTATCAGTTTATCAATCCTCTTAACTAGTCCGGTATTCTATCAGTTTATCTTGCCTCTTGACTAGTTCTCCTTTATAAACGTGGCGGTGACTAGTGATGTGATGGACTTTTAGTAGAATCCATTGTAGTTATCCTTCTTCTAACACCCCACATGAACAAAATTTGATCTTGAGACTCAAATTCAACGATTATATTTCCAAAATCGAGTAAAATATAGTCGACCATAAATTCTTTTTTAATCGCAAAATCAAATTCATACCTCTCACTGAAACCGTTCGTGTTTTCTTTCATTGTTTCTCTCTCCAGATTTCCTTCATTCCTTTTTTTTTAGTTTGGACAAATTGAAAAGGAACTCAATTTGAGGGGGAGTGTTGGAGATAAAATAATTTCACTTTATGTTTCATTTAAATCTTTGAATTTTTGGATTATGTTTTGTAACAAGCTGTAAGCCATGATATAAGACATCCAGCTCGAGGAGAAATGTGTATTTTCCTCTAGAATTAGTTTGATTCGGATAATCTTGCATTGATTTGATTGACATAATTAGTCGTGTTAAGATTATACTAGATGCATGGTCAGTGGTAATCATTGACATCACTAATTGATTTCTTTTCCATGTTTAGCTTTAAATTTTAGTCGCTTTCCCTTGTAACAGTCTTTTAGCTATCATAAATTACATTAATTTTGTATGCAAGAAATAAATATCCAGAAAACACACACACACACACACTTGTGCCTTGCACTTGCACGGGATTTTTAAGCAGTTAGCCTAATGTACCAATTATTAACTTAAGGATCCTCTAGATTAGTTCCAAACAGAGCTTAGTTCCGACACTTTCAAATAGGCCACTCTCTCGTACCATTTGTTATGATCGATCCCCAAATGAACCTGGTCCACTAGTACAAAAACCCCAGGGTCAACTGAGCCTACCACTAGTGCACCCACCTAAAATCTTGCGTGGAAGACAACACTGAGACAAGTAATACATTATTATCAAAAGATGGAAGTAATAACATTATTATCAAAAGAGGCAAGTAATTACATTATTATCAAAAGATGAAAGTAAACCACCATAATATATTTTGGGGAGCACTCTTTACACAATCTATTTGTGCTACCTCCACAAGTTTTCTCTCACATGAAAATGGGTGGGACCCACCTCACTCACATGTGAGAGGAAGAGTTGTGAAATTTTCAAAAATGTATATCTATAGACTTGTGGAAACCCTATATTTTCAACAAAAAATAATATTTTGCAGCCATGGATAAATATTTAAATCTGCAACAGTAGACAAAATGAAAGCCAGTAAATGACCATGAATACCAACGAGTATGCAAAACACAATACAAATAGATGAGGCATACTTCTATTGGTCCAAAGATAATAAGCTTTCAGATAGAAAGAGTATACAAGAAAGAAAGGGGGTTTAAGAAGTCCACCCATCATGCCAGACCGTGGAGACAAAGGTTCCCAAATGGCCCAATAAAAGAAGCCCAAAGGGATGAGTGAAAAACAATCTTATCCCTTGACAATTTAAAAACTAAGTAGCTTGCACTAAACTGAGAAAAAAAGCACACTGCCATAGTGTTTTCATATCCTTATATCTTCTAAACACTGGATAGACACAAAACACAAGAAAAGAGTTCATAGATACATGAAAATAATAGCATATGTATGGACAACAGACATTTGTCAAAACATGGAAAAATAGTTCCATTATGGGGAAATGGTTTACTAGCCTCATTTTTGTAAACAAGTTCAAATTTTGCTATTACCATTGCCAGCAATACCAAAGAAAGTGCTCATATAAGTAACAAAAACTACTAATCTACTATAACCAAAGAAAGTGAAGTAAAGAACTAGTCTAGAAAAGAAAAGCAAGCAACAAAGATAAAGCTTACAAGAATGTCTTGTCCAATCCAAGAATATGATGTCTTCCGATGTGCAGCCCAGAAAATGGTAAATATAAAGCAAAAGGCAAAAACCACTAAAGAGAGAATGGAGACCTCCCTAAATAATGGCAAATTCACTTTCTTCCGCCCACAGTTTCTCCATTTGCTACTCAATAAACAACAGCAAAACAAAGAACAAGAGTCAATTAAGAATAAATTGGGTAATTTATCTTTAATGCACAATATCAATAAATTTCAGGCATACCTTGACACAAGAGAAACTATACAAGTATGCAGTCCCTGATAACAAAAGAAATATCAATAAGGAACAAAATTTTGTATAAGACAGACATAATTTTTTCTAATAAAATAATTTAGTTTTTAAAATTTAATAATAAAAAAAAACTCCCTCTGCACAAAAATATAGGATCGATATTAACTTTTTGAAGTCAATTTGAGATTTTTTTTCAAATTCAAAATTGATATGAATTAATTTAGTTTTATTCAATACAATAATGAAAACTATAAACTATCTAAATAATATTACTAATTACAATATTTATTATTTCCAAAAGTTAAATGAATTATGTCAATTTCGAGTTTGAAAATATCTCAAATTGACTTAGAAAGGTAAAACTTGATCCAATATTTTGGAACGGATGGAGTATGTGTAAAGTGGCTATCTTGTAGAAATATTAATAATTGAAAAAAAATTAAGAAAAAGAAAAAAGGTCAAAAAAAGAATAGGATTCTCAGTTCCAGATGGAGTGAATATTTGAGTTAACAAAAATATTTTTCTGGAATTAGACTAGTATTACTTTGTTTACAGATAATTTTGGCCCCATAAAAGACACCGGTAATAATTTTCAGTTAATAAAAACTTATCTTCCTGATTATTTCAGCAATCATTTTGTAAGAAATTACAACTTGAGCGAAACTCAAATTCAGCATCTATTATAAGCTGAAACAAATGGGCACAATGCCAATGTAACTACTTGTAGTCACAACTAAGACGCATTGAAAAGTTAGCACAAAGTGTTGCTTGATCTCAGTACAGATAAAAAGGATCATTAAATGAGAATTTTATTAATGAAAAACCAATTTAAGAATATGGAAGAAATTGTTATGGTTCTGATCATTTAACAAAAGCAGCAGGCAGCTCATATTTTAGGAAATTGTAAACAAGTTCTCTTTTGGAGTGTTCCTAAACATCTTTCACCAACATGGTGCAAGTTGCCATCATTTTGCCCGGAATCAGGAAGAGCTCAAACAACCTTATGATCTATTCACAACCACCAGATACAAGAAGGAAGCTAATATCCAACCAACCTGAACCTTGCATAAAGATAGATTCAACTTTAACCAAGAACAAATTCTATTAATCCTTACACCCTACTTTATGATACAAAATTGTCCCTTTTGGAATGTCCCGAAAAGATGAGAAAGTAGAAGAATAAATGTTTAGTGTGTGCAAATACCATTATAACCTTCTCTTAAATGTACTGAACCTGAAAAGATAGTGAGTTGGTCCCTTACAAAGCTTTCCAAGCTATATAACAAAAATATTCAAAACATATTTGACTTGCACATAACCCAATACAAATACTCCACTCTTGAGTTAAAATTAAGTATAATACTCCAACTTCAAAGGGTAAAATTGGAAATCTAAAACCTTTAATACTTCAAATTCCATTTTCTAAACTTTACTCTATTCAAAATTTTATATTATAAAACGGGAGTACATGAATTTTTTCCTCCTCTTTTCTCATTTCCTTTTTTTGTTTTGGGGTTGGAGGGGTGGGGGATACTAGTGACTTCTAAAAATCTAAAATGATTTATAATTCAACTGCATGCACTTTTCTGTGTGGGTATTTTCTTTTCTTTTGGATAAAAGAAGGATTCAATAGGAAGAAGAAAGAAACACTAGAGGTGGACAAACCGTCCACCAAAAGTAATAACGGAAAATACATATACTTCACAAAGTACATCCCAAATTTTGGACATCTTAAGTAGCTCCCCACCCCGTGGCCCCGAAAAGCTCCCATCCAATGCCCAAAGGTATGACAAGATAGACGCCCATACCGAAGCAATGTTAGAGAGAAAAAGAAAGATGTATCTGAGAGGATCTTTGAGTTACTCTCTATCAGATATGTCAAAGAATAGCAAACAGCATTGACGTACACAACCATATATTTTTACCATCTTTTTCCTCTCCCAAAAACTCTGATCCTAGTTTGCAAATTATATTCTCCAGGAGAATAATGGCAAACCCAATCCTCAATAAACAATGCAAACAACAAACTCCTCAACATACACACCAAGGAACAAAAGAAAAATATGAGGAATGAGTTTTAATTATGCAAGCATGTTACACAAAAATCCGGGGACAAGTGTTTCTTAGGCCTACGCCTAAAGTGCAAGTCATTTGTTTCGTTTAGTCTTTCCAGCATAGCTAACCATACAAAATCATTTTTATTAAGCCTTTCAAGCACTGCAGGCTATACAAAATCCTTGACCTTAAAAGGAACCATAGATTTTCAAAATACAAATATTAAAAGGATAGCAATATTGACGATGACTTAGAAGTCGAAAAATATGTGGACGTACGATATTTCAGAGATTCAAACGACCAAACCCTACTATATGGGGTAGAAGAGAGAACACGAAAAAGGAAGATTAAGGAGAGATAAATCATAGCCTGATTCCCTGTCATTAAGGTTTCAAGATATAGCAATTTCAAGAAAATTCATTCCCAAGGATTAGAGTGAAAGTGTGAAGCTCGAGATAGGAACATTATGCAAAGAAGACAAATGAAATGGTCTCGGAAAAGTAACCTAATGATGAACATTCTCCAAATAAGGTTACTCTCAAAACCATACAAGATTAACATTTCCCAAATCCCTTATTTTTGCTGAACCAAACAGACCAACATGAAGAACGTAAGAGCCAAGATAGCAACTAGCATGTCTCAATAATTTTTTATTCCAGCTACTAGACAACCATAAGCAATGATTAAATTTGAGATATAACCAATACGAACCAATATACCTGAATACCACCAATGCAGAAAAGTACAATAAGCACCCACACAAACCAAGCTGACATTAAGTAATAAAGCAGCAGCAGAAAAGCAGATGCTGTTACAACAAAAATAACAGCACTCATCATATTAATTTCAACAATTTCTTTGTCATCATCAGCCTTTGTAGATTCCTGGCAATGAAGAAACAAAAATTTAATCCAAAAGCTCATTGTGTGGCAGAAAATGTTTTCGGAATACAAAATGTTACACAAAATATAAAAAAGTAGACAAATAATGCTTAGAAATAAAATGGACAAACATTAAATAAAAAAATGTCCAGGAATGTGAAATAATGTCAAAACATGCATTTCATAAGTTCAGCATGTTTGTAAGAGTTCTCATCAGTGTTCTAAAAATCATTAGGCAGACCTAGGAAACGGAGGGGCGCCTAGAGCCTAGGCCGTCTAGTGTTGGTCAACAGTCCTCACCCACCTTTTGCCTTCAATTTTTTCCACCGTCTGGACCATTGATTTTTCCATGCTCCCCGCCCTTTGATTTTTCCAAAGTCACATCCTTTGTTTTCGGCCTCCCCATTACTCACTCCTCCATCTCTGTTTTTTTTTGCTATAAAAGGAAGCAAATGAAAGGGTAACAAATACACCAACACCAATTTGAAGAAACTTCTCATCCGAGAATAGAGAGAAAAAAAAAAGCTTCTTCTAAAGCTTTAGGAAAAATAGTGAGACAAATATTGTTCAAATAAATAGGTGTTTTATTTAGGTTCCATCACATAGTTATTGTGGTGAAGTAATTTGAGTTTGTACTAAAATTAAGATATCTTTGTAGTCTCTCAGATTATTCTAGTGAATTGTTCAGAGTTTGTCTCGTGGTTTTTACCTCTTAGTTTTAGAGTTTCCAAGTAAAAATATTGGTGTCCCGTGGTTAGATATTTTCTACTCATTATTTTTTATAGTGATTATTATTTTGGTAGAACTGCAAATTTAATCTGTTTGGCATGTGCTGATATTTTATCCATTTAATTTATCAAAGAACAGTATTTGGGAGGTGATTTTTTCCCAACAAGTGGTATCAAAGCTAAGGTTATTTGCTCGGTTGTTTTTTAATAAATTTTATGGAGGAATCAGTCGGAGCCATGATTGAATTGACCTCTTCAAATTTTTCAATTTGGAAGCCTAGAATGGAGGATATCTTTTATTGCAAGGATTTGTATGATCCGTTGGAGCTTGAGGGAAAGAAGCCCACGGATAAATCTGAGGCTGATTGGAATAAAATGAATAGGAAGACTATTTACCACATTCAGCGGTGGATTGATCAAAATATGTTCCACCATGTTTCGTAGGAGACGGATGCTCACACTTTATGGACAACACTAGAGTCTATGTACGAGAAGAAGAATGAACAAGATAAAACTTTTGTTATTCGAAAAATTGTGAATCTAAAGTACAAGGACAGGAACGGTCTGTCGGAGCATATGAGTGAGTTCCAAGATTTGGTGAACCAGTTATCCACCATGAAGTTGAATCTTGATGATGAGATTCAGGCTCTTTTGCTTCTCAGTTCGTTGCCAAACAACTGGGAAACTTTGGTGGTGTCTCTAAGCAATTCAGCTCCAGAAGGAAAAATGATCATGTAGATGGTCAAGGAAAGTCTTCATAATGAGGCGAAAGGAGCAATGCGTAAATTTTGAGACACATGCTCTTGTTGTAGAGAACAGGGGCAGAAGCAATTTTAGGGGATCTCACAAAAGAGATAAAAGTCGCATTAAAAGCAAAAATGACAGGAGCAAGTCAAAGACCAGACAAGGTGAAACGTATCGATGCTTCCATTGTAATAAGGAAGGTCATTACAAAAGAAATTGCAGAATCTGGTTAGACAAGCAAAAAAATGGTGAGCAGGGAAAGGTTGAGGAGAAGAACACTGCAGCCACTTTTACCGAAGATGTTGTGATTCTTTTATCTGGAGAAGAAGAATGTTTACATGTTGATGATCAGAAAGTTGATTGGGTGGTTAATACTATTACCTCGTATCATGCTACACCCAAGAGAGAATTTTTCACAACTTACAAAGCAGGAGACTTTGGGTACGTGAGAATGGGAAATACTGATCAGTCCATTGGGATTGGTGATGTTTGCATTCAAACAGGTGTTGGTTGAACTGTTACCTTGAGAGATGTTAAACACGTTCCTGATTTACGTCTCAACTTGATTTCTGGCATGGCCTTGGACAGAGAAGGCTATGAGAATCACTTTGGCAGTGGAAAGTGGAAACTTACCAAGGGTGTATGGTGATTGCAAGAGGTGTTGCTTGTTGTTCGTTGTACAAGACTCATGCGAAGGTGTGTTCAAGTGAATTGAATGCAGTTGAGGATGACTCCTCACCAAACTTATGGCATAAGAGGTTTGGCCACATGAGTGAGAAAGGGTTGCAATTATTAGCAAAAAGGTCACTTTTTCCTTTTGCTAAATGTACTGTTTTAAGCCCTTGTGATTATTGTTTGTTTGGAAAACAACATAGAGTTCTTTTAGTAGTTCAGCTAAAAGAAAATCAAGGTTACTAGAGAGTATATTCTGATGTATGTGACACCCATTGAGGTTGAGACTTTGGGTGAAAATGGGTATTTTGTTACCTTTATTGATAATGTTTCGCAGAAGGTGTGGGTATTTTTGTTGAGAACAAAAGACCAGGGTATTCCAGCATTTTTAGAATTTTCATGCTATGGTTGAAAGGGAGACTGAAAAATCGTTGAAGTGTCTTCGTAGCGACAACGGAGGGGAATACACTTCAAAGGAGTTTGTTGAATATTGTAGTAAACATGGCATTCGGCATGAGCAGACTGTTCCTGGTACCCCACAACATAATGGTGTGGCTGAGAGAATGAACCACACTATTATTGAGAGAGTGTGATGCATGTTGAGAATGGCTAAACTGCCCAAGTCATTCTGGAGTGAAGCTGTTCATACTGCTTGTTACCTGATTAATAGATCTCCATCAGCACCGTTGTATTTTCAGATTCCAAAAAAGATTTGGAGTGGTAAAGATTTGTCTTATTCTTATGTAAGAGTATTTGGGTGCAAGGCTTTTTCACATATCCCCAAGGAACAAAGATTGAAGTTTGATGACAAATCTACTCCATGCATGTTTGTTGGCTACAGAGATGTAGAGTTTGAATACCGATTATGGGATCCAGTACAGAGAAAATTATTCAGGAGCAGAAATGTGTTTCATGAGCACCAGAATTATGAGCATTTTGATAATGTTACACAGTCCAAAGATAATAGAGTTCCAGACCTCAACGAAGATCCCTCTCGCCACAGTTGGAGAAGAAGGTCAGAATGAAGATATGACTGATACAGATTTGCACGATGGTGATGGATCAGATGCAGAGAGTGTTGATTGATGAGTAGGTTTTTAACCTACGATTTGATCTCATTTTGCTTGGTATATTGTTAGTTTTTGGGATTATTCATGTTACTTTTGATGGGTTTTGTTCTTTTTGCAGGATAATGGGTTGAAAATGTTTAAGAACCAACATTGGAAGAAACTACAAGGATTTTTCACATTCTGCTCAATCGGCGCGGGGCACGCCATGGACGAAGAGTAACCAGCGCGAGGGGGCGTTGCACTAGGAGGACAATCTGTTGGGACGGTGCGGGCCACGCCACTTGACAAAGGGACACGACGCGAGGCGCACCGGTCTGACGGCTTAGCTGCAGATTTTGTTTCCTTAAGCATGGAAGTTGAGTTTTAAAAAGATTGATGATTTCTTTATGTAATAGGGTTAAGTTAGGAGTGTAAAAAGGAAGTTATTTCTAAGTTTTAGGGATTCTTCTTACCAACAACTATTGGGGACTACACAATTGAAGCTTTTCGAGTTGGTTTTGGAGATCTTGCAAGACAAATTTTGGAGGGCAAGATTGAAGATCATCGACAGATTTTTTTCTTCTTCCTCTTAAATTAATTTTTGTATTCAAGATGTTTTCCAATAAATGTTCGTTGGCTTTAATTCTGATGAGGAACTAAACTTTTAATTAGGAGTACAATTGAACCTTTTGTGATGCGATAATTCAATTATATTTATTCTCACTTATTGATATTATTGAGTTGATTATTATATTTTGTGCTTGAATAAATAATTGTTTGGCCAACAATTAACCTGATATCTGTAATTGAATTTAAAGAAGAAATCATAAGATAAGATTTGAATATAATAACGAATGAATTTGTTGGTTTTTATGAATAACATAATAGCGTATGAAACGAAAGTATTTATATGTCATGTGTAACTTTGTAAGAGTTGGTGCTTAATGAATTTATTTTAAGTGTTTTGCATGAAAGTAGCAATATAACTGAAATAGGTCTTTTTATTAATTATTGAAAGATATTAGTAAATTGGTAACCAATCCTAGTTAACTCATTGGATTAAATTAAGTGGGAATAATATAAAGCGATTATTGCAAAGCAATTGAGAAAATTGTATTCCTAAGTCTTTATCATCTGGTAATCGATATTTGTCCGTCTAATTAGTTTTTAATTACTTTATTTTAAACAATTTTACAAATTAATTGGAGTGACTGTTCACGTAAATTTAAATTGATAAAAATTTGTTAATTAAATTAAGTGTTAGTAACTGTTCTCTGTGGGTTCGACAACCTTTCTTATCACTTTATTACTTGATTGACCGTGTATACTTGCGCGTATTTGTTATTATATAAATTGGACAACATTAATCAGGGGGAGCGACCTGATATTAAAGAACCTTAGCTAAGAAGATCCACGAGAAAACGTGTCATCAGTCAAATATCCTTCATCTAAATATCTTTTAGTTGCTGAGGAGGGGGAGCCAGAGGATTTTCAGGAAGTCAATACTAATAAGGAGAAAGGTAATTGGCTAAGAGCTATGCAGGATAAGATGGATTCTTTGCACAAGAATCACACCTATGAATTGACTACACTTCCGAAGGGCAGGAAAGCATTGAAGAACAAATGGGTGTTTAACCTTAGGAAGGTTGGTGAAAAACTAGTGAAGTACAAGGCTTGGTTAGTCGTTAAGGGTTTTGCTCAAAAGCAAGGTATTGACTTCGATGAAATTTTTTCTCGAGTTGTGAAGATTCTATTCGAGTAGTGTTGGGATTAGTTGCTAGTATATATCTTGAGCTTGAGCTTGAGCAGTTGGATGTAAAGACTGCATTCCTTCATGGTGATTTGAAGGAAGAAATCTACATGGAGTAGCCAGAGGGATTTGAAGTTAAAGGGAAAGAGCTCTTGATTTGCAAGTTGAAGAAAAGTTTATACGGCCTGAAACAAGCCCAAGGCAGTGGTACATGAAATTTGATTCATTTATGGTGGATTAAGGTTACCGCAAAACAGTTGCAGATCATTGTGTGCATGTCAAGAAATTTCCGGATGGTAACTTCGTAGTTCTGTTGCTATATGTAGATGATATGTTGATAGTTGGGTAGGATGCCAATATGATTCGCAAGCTCAAGGGTGAGTTGTTTAAGTCCTTTGATAAGGACTTAGGTTCAGCTAAGCAGATTTTGGGTATGAAGGTTGTTCGTGACAAGAAAGCTAAGAGGTTGTGCACAAAAGAAATATGTTGAACGGATACTTGCAAGGTTCAACATGAGTGATGCTAAACCAGTTAGCACACTACTGGCTAATCATATTAAGTTGACAAAGTGCATGTGTCCTACTACTAAGGAAGGGAGAGATGATATGGTAGCAGTTCCTTACTCCTTTGTTGTAGGGAGTCTTATGTATGCAATGGTTTGTACACGGCCAGATATTACTCATGCAGTTGGCGTTGTGAGCAGGTATTTGTCAAATCCTGGTAGAGAACATTGGGAAGTAGTTAAGTGGATTCTCAGATACTTGAAAGCTACTTCCAGTTTGGGTTTTGGTGGTACAAGTCCAGTCTTGGAGGGTTTTACATATGCAGACATGGCAAGTTCTGAAGAAAAGAAGTCTACTTCGGGGTATTTGTTTCCTTTTGCAGGGAGAGCAGTATCATGGCAGTCCAAGTTTCAAAAGTGTGTTACTTTGTCTACAACTGAGTCAGAATATATCGTCGCTACTAAAGCAGGTAAGGAGATGTTATGGTTAAAACGGTTTCTCCAAGAGTTAGGTTTGAAACAAGATAAGTATATGGTTTATTGTGATAGTCAGAGTGCAATTGACTTGACCAAGAACGTCATGTATCATAATCGGACCAAGCACATTGATGTTCGTTATCACTGGTTACTGAGAAGTTATGGAAAAGGAATTGATGAAAGAGAAGAAAGTTCATACCGACGAGAACCCCTCAGACATGTTAACAAAAGTTGTCACTCGTGACAAGCTGGAATTTTGCAAAGAATTAGTCGGCATGAATTCCAAGTGACGGGGTCACAACGAATACCTCCTCTAAATGGATTCAAAGGGGGAGATTGTTGGACAACTGGCCTCACCCACCTTTTGCCTTCAATTTTTTCCACCGTCTGGACCATTGATTTTTCCATGCTCCCGCCCTTTGATTTTTCCAAAGTCACATCCCTTGTTTTTGGCCTCCCCATTTCTCACTCCTCCATCTCTGTTTTTTTTTTCTATAAAAGGATGCTAAAGAACAAATACACCAGCACCAATTTGAAGAAAGTTCTCGTTCAATAGTAGAGAGAAAAAAAAAGCTTCTTCTAAAGCTTTAGGAAAAATAGAGAGAAAGATTGTTCAAATAAATAGGTATTTTATTTGGGTTCCATCACATAGTTATTGTGGTGAAGTAATTTGATTTTGTACTCAAATTAAAATATCTTTGTAGTCTCTCAGATTATTCTAGTGAATTGTTCGGAGTTTGTCCCGTGGTTTTTACCTCTTAATTTTAGAGGGTTTTCTACGTAAAAATCTTGGTGTCTCGTGGTTGAATATTTTCTACTCATTATTTCTTACAGTGATTATTATTTTGGTGGAACTGTAAATTTAATCTGTTTGGCATGTGCTGATATTTTAGCCATTTAATTTATCAAAGACAACAGTATTTGGGAGGTGATTTTTTCCCAACACCTAGGTGGTTTCATTTATTTATTTTTTCCGTTGTATATCCTTGTTACACTATACAAAGGGAAGCAAAGCGTCCGAAAACCTGAGCTTCGTCAGATAACCCATTTCCTCCCAAGTAGCCTTTTATACTGATCAGCACTCTCTTCATCTACATCCCTATTGAACTCAATAACCTAGTCGATAAGCGTCAGCATGATGTCTTTGATAAACCTTCAAAATCAAAGTAACCTGAAAAGATTTCAGTCTCTAGCCATTTAGAACAGAATCATGACTGTTGCACTTTATAGTTTTCCGACTAGATAAAAAGCTTCCTGGTACCAATTCCCTGCTCGAACAAATTTCCCTGACTTGCATTTTGATGAGGCCCACAATTTACTGTATGCCATAACATTGCATCAGACATGACATTGCTCCTTGATCGTTAGTGTAAGTTATATGAATCGTGTATGTGTAATAAACTTGTTTGTGTAAACATTGAAAAAAATTAAATAAAAGCAACTATGCATTTTAAGACAAACCAAGGGAAACCTATCAAAAATAAAGAAGACATGGGCAACATAGTTGAAACCTTTGGTGGCAGTTCACTATAGCTCCCTTCACTTTTCTCCATTGCAGTAAACTCTGACCAAAGTGAAGCACAGGCTACAGTCCCAACAGCCATCAACCATAAGAATATCACCGATATGTCCACCACTGGACGAACTGGAGCATATAATAGGAGTTCCACTATAATTAAAGTAAATAGATAATTAGTCATGTATACATCAATGGAAAGAACTATGCAAATGAGTACTACAAGCTCGTCAGATAAAAATACAATATATGCAAAACTAACACCACAAAACAGCACTAGCATTATAGATGTGTATTTTCTTCCCCCCTTTTTTCAGGTGAAATTGCAGATGTGTATGTTACACATATGTCTACTTTGCCTTTGCAGTTATTGTGGTAAAGTAACCAATAGACTAAGGGTGTCAGAAATGGCACATTCTGAATGCATCCCTTAGATATGGCTAACAGTCCTCTATGGTTGGACAAAAACGGGTATCCCCGCTGGACATAAATTTTTGTTCAAGTTGAATCATTTGACCCCAAAGAGAATCAAAAGTTTAAACGCTGAAGAGAATTGCCTTTTTTCCCCTCAACTGGCAGCTATTTTTGTGATGAACAGTAACCAATTACAAGTAATTTAGGACCCTTTTTTTGTGCTGAATTTTGGTTGGGAAAGTGGAGAAGATTCTAGAGGGATTTTGGATGGTGGATTTGATAAATAGTGAAAGGATTGCAGCTTACAAAAGTAATCGCAGAACCTTGGCTTTGATGCCATTTTGGTGCAGGACAAAGGGTGAGAAGGGATTGACGAGGGGAAAAGAGGGTGAAAGAAGTGGCAGGGGAAGAAGAACTATGCCCAAAAGTAATGGCACAAAGCCTCAATCTCAAATTAATATTCAATTTTATTCATTAGAAACCCAAGTCTTTGACCAGATAAAATCTACTGGTAGAGACAAAATAAACTATTATACTATTAAGATAAGATAAGTAGCCTATTAGGAAATAACTCTAGTTACCTAGACAATCTATAGTAGATGTTAAAAATACTTGAACAACTTAATTAACTTAAATCCTAGTATACTATAATTACATCTTTAAAACATAAACTGATTTAATTCTTAGTCAAATTACATAAGACTCCGAAGATAAAATCCTTAAGCTCTTAAGAGTTCTTGTCCATGTGTATTGTATCATCAGCACTTAAGGAACATCAAATAACTTAAAACGTCCTTCTAAAATATGTCCTGTACCACGTTTGTATACCATTTCCGAAATCCTAAACAATCTGCATGCTAGGTAGGATTGATTCACACTCGGACCTCTTCAATCAGCATAATCAATAAGACAGAAAGAAACAAATGAGGAAGATTATAGCATTTGACTCGATTGCCAAGAGATAGTATTTTCAAGGCGTGTGCACCTGCAACATGCCAGTAGTGTTTAACCTATTTACTTTCATCAAGCCAACGAACGTGATGGACCTTAGCCTTCCAAATGACAAAGACTAACAATAAAGAAAAGCGAAATATGATCCTAAGTATCAACAAAATGAGTGAAGGACCTGCAACAGTAGATACCTAAAGCTCTAGACATCATAGCGTTGAGAAGAAAAGAACAAAAGACCAGAACTCACTGGCAACTGAACAATGAAAGTGAAGATGGTTGATGTTTTCTTCCATCTGCATGCAAATTAGGTGTAATCTTTACCCATTCCTCAAATTTTGATTGCCTAGTACAACACACGATCGAAAATATCTATTTCCAGAAGAAATGTAGCCTTCAAGAATCAAAAAATGGTGTTCCCCAGATCAAATTCAACTCATTAAAAATTCCTGAACGATTTTTGTGATAAAAGAAAACCTACTAAGATATTTCAAGGCATTCATATCTACTCACAGAACCCTAGATAATGAGGAAATAAAAGAATTTATCCCTGTTCTGTCATTTCCATTTATGCTCTTCAATTATCTCTCTTCGCTCATCTGCAGTTCCTGGTTATGGACAGCATCGCTTATTATTTTTAACAAACTCCATTCTTTAAAAAATAACTTGTGAAAAGAATAAGTTATCATTATAAACTCCAGAGCTCACCTCTGCTTCCACCTGTCATAGCTTTGTTCAAAGCCTCTCCATCTGACTTTATGATAACAACAGAAGGAATAGTAATATTTAAAGTTTGAGTGTTGTTAGGACAATCCATCACAGGAAGCCCATCTGCAAAGGGGTGGAGGGGAAGCAACAGGTTAGCAATATAGTACCAGGAGATAAGAGTAATGTTGTAGCATAATTTGGGCAATAAACTATCTTGGTAAAACCAGGATATAAGTTAGACTAAAATTACGTTGTGTTTCTAAAATTACAACCTTCTTCATTATTTATCACCAACATGCCAGCTGCACCTCCTGATTGTGCAACTGCTGCCTTCGTTGAGAAATCACAAGAGCCACGTTGGCACAATACAATAGAGCCAGAGAACTGCAAAAATAGTAAGAAAGACCATTTGCAAATCAAGTACGAAAATTGTTAAACAAGAACCACTTTTATGTCAACAATTGCTATCTACTAACTTCCATATATTTCTCGCCATAAATAAAATGTTGTGAAGTGTTTTCTCAGATTTTTAAAGAGTATGCAAGGCTTGAAATGAAGATCACAATTGAAAGGATTAGGAAGCCTCTCAAGCATTTGTTGATTCAAAGAATATATTTCCAAAGAGAATTATGCTTCATCGCCGAGTATAGGTTTGAGTTGAGCACAAAATAATTTTTATCAGCTCAAGTTTAGGAAATTTCTTTTTATTTTTTCT